>JAPDEO010000006.1:600000-920538 GCA_027569155.1 Aspergillus haitiensis | reverse complement strand
CCAAGTGTATCAGGATGCTCTGGCCCAAGCACCTTCTTGCATAGCTCAAGTGTCTGCTGATCAAGCTCTGCAGCCTCTGCATGTCTTTTTAGCCGAAAGAGTCTTACAGCATAATTATGCATACTGCCAAGTGTATCAGGATGCTCTGGCCCAAGCACCTTCTTGCATAGCTCAAGTGTCTGCTGATCAAGCTCTGCAGCCTCTGCATGTCTTTTTAGCCGAAAGAGTCTTACAGCATAATTATGCATACTGCTAAGTGTATTAGGATGCTCTGGCCCAAGCACCTTCTTGTGTAGCTCAAGTATCTGCTGATCAAGCTCTGCAGCCTCTGCATGTCTTCCCAGATTGGAAAGATCAGCTGCATATTTATTCATACTATTAAGTGTATTAGGATGCTCTGGCCCAAGCACCTTCTTGCGTAGCTCAAGTGTCTGCTGATCAAGCTCTGCAGCCTCTGCATGTCTTTTTAGCCGAAAGAGTCTTACAGCATAATTATGCATACTGTCAAGTGTATCAGGATGCTCTGGCCCAAGCACCTTCTTGCGTAGCTCAAGTATCTGCTGATCAAGCTCTGCAGCCTCTGCATATCTTCCTAGATCAGAAAGACAACAAGCATAGTCATTCATGCTTTGGAGTGTATCTGGGTGATCCTGTCCGAATAGATCTGTGCTATACCTTAGGACCCGTTCGTGTCGTTCTTTGGATTCTTCAAACATGCCTCGGTCTGAGAGGGTAACCGCCGTATAATGGAAGGTCCTCAAAGCATCAGCGTTGTCCTCAAGCTTTGCCGTCTTCAATTTGAGTGAAAGAGCGTAAGTGAACCTCTCAAAAGCCAAGTTGTATCGGCCTTGACTTCTATCGTAGACAGCTAGATTGTGAAGAAGGTTTGCATATGGCACATCTAAGCGACCAGGAAACTGATACTGGGTCACGACTTGCGCATGAGGAAGCAATATTTGGCAAGTTTCCCAATTCTCGTACTTTCCAGGCGGAAAGGCACTTGCCAGCATCTTCAATGCCTCTTCTTTGTACCTTTCTTCCTCTTTGTAAAACTTGAGCCACGTGCGGGTTGCGAGCTGAACGAGTCGGTGCATACTAACTGTAGAATCATTTTTACCAGCCGCGATAAGTGAAAAAGCTTTGATTTTCCCAAGCGCCTTTTTGAATCGCACTTCGCTTTCTTCTTGGCCTCTTAAAACATTCTCTGGGACTTCTTGTCTATCAAAAATAGCCATGAGGCACAAAATCTCTGCAGATCGTGGCCAATTGCTTCGAATCTTGTCAAAAGAAATTTTCCATGTACGGGTGATTGAGGATTGGCTCTCTGCATCCCTCCTTGGATCTTTTTCCTCCTCGCTCAACAGCTCACTTATTTCCTGGTCATCTTTAGAAAGTATGTCAAGATACTCGTCGAGTGTGATTTCGTAGTTAAGAATATATGCGGCGGCCTGTGTAATGGCGAGAGGTAGAAAGTCTAAGGAGGATACTAACTGAGAAACCTTTTCTGGATCCGAGGTATCTCTCAGTCTCAGCTTAGATAGCAAGAGAGATTGAGCTTCCGGCAACGACATGGGATCAATTTTTATAATTTCGTTGTTCGCCAGGAATCTCCCCACTGAATTATCTCTTGTGGTTACCAAAACAAAGCCTTCGGAGCTGCGGGGAAGGTAGTTCATGAGTGACTCTTTCGAATCGACACCGGTGGATGGATCCGTTGCGGCATTTTCCAATGTTTCCATATCATCTACGTTGTCGAATATCAATAACCACCGGCCGTAAATACCGCTGCTTAGCTCCCTAAAGACCAGGTTGAAAATGTTGATATCTGGCCTATCCCTTCCTAACAAGGTCAATTCCTCGGCGATTCGTTTGTAGCCTTGCTGTATCCTTGAGCGGGATCCACAATAAACCCAGAAGACGTGCGCAGAAGGGTGTTCATGCTGAAAGCGATAGGAGTACTCGATGGCAATTTGAGATTTTCTAAGGTAGGTGAGTGATATGCTAAACTCAAGCGTCGTGGTGTTATGATAATTACCCTATTCCACCGATGCCGGAAATGGCAATCCGATGGTTCGCCTTTATCCTGTGACCGATTTCCTTGATTAAGTCTTCCCGGCCAATGAAATTCATATCTCGACCGAGGGGTATCGTATTACACCCTTTTCGCGGTGCTAGAGCAGACCAAATATATTCAGCTTCCATAAGATGCACTTGGTGATGGAACTACTTACTGGTAATCGGGGTTGGGGCCGCAACATCGGACTTTTGGTTGGGAATATTTTCTGATTGACCGTTTTGCTTGTTTGTCGCACTGAAAACTCGGACAACTGACGACGAGCAACAATCTTTACACCATCGACTAAGCTCTCCAACGAGGGCTATAAAACCTGGATCATCTAGATCTTCGAACTTGGTCATGTCCCTATGATTATTTCGGATCCCAATCGAAGGATAGCCCGGGATGGTTGCGGACTCGCACGGAACAACAACCTAAAAAGCTAATGAGCTCCATTTTACAACTGAGACGCCTACTCGACCTACAATACTAGTGTTGGGAAGGGGTAATTCCTCGAAGAAACAAGTGATTTCAATAGGTTGAAGTCCGTCCTGAAGACGCGAGCGAATCATGTTGTGAAAATCGCCTCGAACTCGCGCGAGAATTTCCGAATCGGTCTTGAGAACTCCAAGGATCTCGGGGTTTGTCTGTTTCACCAGACTGACGGTCTTTGCTAGACTTTTTGCACTGTGTGCAAGACCAGACCCATGGTGTGGAGTTCCAAGAAAAATAATGCCACGAGTAGAATATGCGACTTGGTTAAGGTGTCTTTCCGGCCGTCGATGGGCCAAAGATATCGCCTTTCTTCAGGTTAAACGGATGGGTTTCCAAAACCTAGTGCTAACAACTCACATCTTGGCAAACAAGGCCGCCCAAACTATGACAGACAAATATTATTGGACGATCATTCTGAATGTGTGCGCTTCAATGTCAGAAAAGAGTCTATCGCCATTTGAGGAGCTAAGGGGTTTAATTACCGTTCCATTACCCTCTCTATAAGCAGCCACCGCTGTAAGCAGGTTCATGGAATGTTCGCCGATCCTATTATTTGACACGCTTCCCCACTTTGTTATATATGCGTCGTAACCGAAGGTGAGGATCCGGGCATCGGGGATTTTGGAGGGTAACAGGGTTTGAGGCCATGGATCAACCGCATCTTTCGCCCGCCATGTCCTCTCGCGATCCCCCGTTAGACCGTGGATGAAAACAACGCTGGTGTATTGTTAGTTGTTAACCCTAACCCTAATTAGGCTGTTGACTATTGTATGCTTACTCTATGGTGCTTGCGCCATTATCATAGAGGGTTTTGAGTCCTGAAGGGAATAAATTCTTCGATTGTGCAGGTATTGTAGAGCGGGGTTCGGCAGAAGCAGTATTGGGAGAAGGAGATGGTTGTTGCTTCGGCGGCTTATGTGAACTCCAAGGCAATAGCTTTTTCATTTTCACTTGATCTGAACAGTTTGTGGAAGACTCAAAGGCCCTAATGAGTCAAAAAAGCGCTCATAGACGGTCAGATGAAGCTTTCAAGCATGAAAGGGTCTCATGTTGTGGGTTGGGCATCACCTCACGAGGCTGAGCATTTGGGCTAAGACAATGCACCAATAAATGTGAGCCGCAGCCTGTCGGCTTATTTTCAACACGAACTAATGAGACGAAAGGCTGAGTTGTATCCCAAGAACCCCGCGTTCTCTTGGTGTTTGTTTTTTTCCCCTCTCTTCTTCTTCGGTTTTCTGCCCTATATCTCCATACAATACGATCAGAAAACACATTGAATTACATTTCTATATAAAATCATGTATAAATTGGATAAGTCATCTTGTTCTACTGTTCCTACAGTAAGAATCGAGAGGTGGCTGTTTCGGGCATTTTTCTACTATCATTGGTAAACAGGCTTGGTGGAGGTATCCAGGATAATATATGAGCGGTCTACTTTTCAATTGTCTCCTGTAGTTCTTCAATAAGAAAAACGTTCCTGGGTTTCGCGTGTCTTCGAAATTGCATTGACAAACTAACAAGAGTTTCCAAAACCAGTACCAAAATAGAGAGCAAAAGGAGGATTGAGACAAACGGCCCTAAAATAAAGATAAAACCACCCACATTAAGCCCAGATAGCTTTAAATTTGACATTAAACTCCTCTTGGAGTTTTTTGAACCCTTTGAGAACCTGTAAGAGCCCTGTTGGGTTTAACACGCTCTCTTCTGCTGGAGTATCCGGATCACTGCCCTCCTGCCTTTTCGACTTTCCTTGCTTCTTTTCCTTTTTACGCTGCCGGACTGCATCGTGTAGGGTTTCTGGAATCATGTTTTCCTTATCATCACCGTTTGTATCACTGAGTTCATCCTCCCAGCTTTCTACGATAGGTTTAGATTTGGATTTGGATTTCGAGGGGTGAGTTTTGCGAGGAGAGGATGAGGAAACGGGTGACGAAGGCGTGTGGTGTATCGTAGACCGGTGTGCAGTGGATGAATGAGAAAATTTATCTGCTTCTTCAAACACCTTGTCTTCCTGTTCTTCTTCAATTGTATCGCCGCTTCCCATTGTTTCTAGTAAGTCGAGGTCGGCTTGCGGAGATAGAGAGAGGAAATTCTGCAGACTGGTTACGATAGTGGCTAATACAAGAGAAAAGTCATTCAATAAGAACCAAATATCGCCTCTGCGGATCATGTTGGCTGTCATGAGGGCGTGGATATTCCCGTGTTTGAAGAAGTCGTAGATGTATGCGTTGAGAGGGGCTTGGTTTTGCCCTGGAGAAACTTCAACGTGGGGTATGACGGCTTGTTCGAGCCAAACGCCACTTCTAATCATCTTGCAGAGCTCGGAAATACTCTCCCATTTGTCCTGGTGACCGGATAGTGCGACAAAAGCAGAATTAACCTGTGTGGCCGGGAGAAAGCCCATTGAGGGATTGATTTCCTTTGCGGAATGGTCCCCTCCACAACTGACGCCTGTAAAGGGGAGGGTTCGGTCAGGGGCATGGATGTGTTGATCGACGAATGTAGCAACATATCCAGAGTAGGTATCCAACGTCTTTCTGTTATGAGAATCCAATATTCTCATTGCCTTTCGCGGTAGCGGTGGCAGTATCACGACCGAAGGAGAGTTTTTTCGTGAGCTCTTCTGAGTTTCCACTACGCTTGGTCGGAGGCGAAGACGCCTAAAGAGATGTGCCATGACTAATATCAACCTCAGGAGTGTTTGCTGAGGTTTACGGTCAATATCCCGACATAAATCGTGGAAGTACCCTTCGCTAAGGAGGGCATGAAACGCAAAACTAGAGTTTTCTGTATAGTACAGATGGGATACCGTGCCCGCGAAGTTCAGCGGTACTCCTCCCTGGTCCAATAAGTTATTGCGCCGGAGATACTCAATTGAAAACCGCAAATGGTGAAGGACAGTTTGTCTTGATTCGGGTCCCCCAAGATAAATCCGCGGGCATGAGAGGATAGAATTGATTGCTTTAACAGCATACGGCGCCTGTTTTGATTCATGGAGCAGGATAAAGAGCCGCAGAACCATGCTGGTTGTAATGGGAAAATGACCATTTAAATTAGGGAGTCTTGAGCTTAGCAATCGGCATACCTTAGCATACGATACTCCCTGGAATACAACATTTCCTAGGAAGTCAAAGCCCCGGCGTCCTGCTCGTCCGGCCGCCTGGCGGAAGCTCAGAGCGGTCAGGTAGACAGAGTCTCCAGAGAAGACAACTGTTTTACAAGGCATATTGATACCAAGTGCCAACGTTCCGGTGGCAATCACCACACGAAGATAGCCTTTCCGGAATAGAATCTCACAAACCTGTCGATATTTACGGTTCATTCCTGCGTGATGAACACCGATCCCACGCTTCAAAGAACGAATGAGCCACTCGGGGATAAGACGTGCTCTCAAAGTGGCGGCATATTCTTGGAATTCTGAACGTGTGAGCTTCTTGATGTCGGCCAGATGAAATCCTTCAATTGGTTCATCAGGATCAAACGACTCATAATAATTTGACTCCTTCGAAGCCGCTTCTCGTAATTCCTCTGTCTGAGACATTTTCTGATATTCTTTGAGTCTTTGCTTCTCAGTCCTTTGCCTCATGTCCAGCCATTTTTCCCATCCCTCTAGCTTTTTCTTCCATAAAGGTTCAGTGGCTTTCCATCGATTCTCAGCGTGCTCAAGCTGGTTGAGAAGACGCTCGCAGATTTTTTCACAGTGACTTCTATCATAGTTAAATATGAGTGCTGGGAGCGCACCTTGGTCGTGAAGAGAGCAAATCAGTGGAAGTGTGGTATCAAGGATATTGCTTTTGTCTAGATATTCTAGTGCCACTTGTTGGTTCAAATTCCTAGATGATATTTGAATACTAGGCACCATTGACTTCGGTGGCCCCTTTGAGAGGTCTTTGATCACTGCTTCAAATGGAGACTTATTATCCTCCATCCAGTCTCGGAGTAGGCTCTTCAACCGAGTTTCCCATTCGATAATATCTGATTTGCATATAATTTTTGGTAGTGCAGATTCTGGGCTGAGTGATTCGTCCACTTGAAAATCTTTGGTCTGGTGCTTCCTCATGACACTCCAAAGCATTAAACAATCTCGGGGCTCAAAAATGAGATCATCCGGCAAACCCCGAGATCGGTCAATCAAACTCGCGGCAGGATGCAAGAAAGCCAAATTAGGGCAATTGTCCAGTCCAAGGGCCGCTAACTGTGGTGGTGTTGCAAGTCCATGAAAGGAAAACTTATCCGGAGGATGATACGTGTATTTCCTCAGGTCGGAGTAGCGGGTTGTATGCTGGATCATCTTGAGCTCTGTCCCGTTCACCTTCTGCGTTAATCCTAGCCAATTGTTAAACTCTTGCGGATTTCCCACTGTTGCAGACAGTGCTATAATTGGGCACGGGGAAAGAAGAAGAAGCTGCTCCCAGATAACTCCGTCTTGTGCTTGTCCGATACAATGAATTTCATCAAAAATAATACGCCTCACTCGAGGTGACCATGTTCTAGCATTTGAAGGAGCCAAGAGCATGATTTGTAAAATATGAGGGACTGTTATCAACACCTGACAGCCATCTGGATTATTTATACGATAATCACGCGTATGAATAGCCCACACGGATTTCCCGCCTAAATTATTGAAGCACTTCGAAAATCTGGCCTGAATTTCCGCAGCGATTTGGTTAACGAGAGCTTTCGTTGGCGCAACGTAAACCAGCACACCATCATTGTCATCTTCGAGAACTTGCTTAATCGCATAAAACCTAAATGCTAAACGGTCAAAAAACCCTTCCTATACTCTCAGCCGGTACGCCCTCTGAAAAAAATGTAATAACTTACGATATGAAGGTTTTTCCTGCACTGGTTGGTGCTACAACAAAGAGACTCCTTCTAGCATCAATCTCGTCCAAGATGTCTCGCTGCCATTTATCGGGTTCAAAGTCATGAACTCGGGAATCTGGCGCCGAGCCCATGCTTCTATCCAGATATGGGCCCGCGTGAATGAGCTGAAACTCAATTGCCGATATTCCAATGTTGATGTTTGCTTTCTTGACAGCGAATGACGCAAATTGAAATGTGGGGGGTCGCTGTAATTGAGTGGTAATCTCTAGGGGCGGAAGATGCAGCACCTTTATTGTCTCATGGATAAATGCTGCTATTTCCTTTGTAGCCTTGCTTTGTGCTTTTGCAATTTGCTGTATGATATGCCACATGATTGCCACCACTTGGATTGAGCTGTCTCGTTGGTTGGTGTCACACCTTTCTTTCCATACGAGAACCAAGGTATTCACGAGATAGGCCAGTATCTCTACCTCAAGCGTATTCCTTCTCTCTTGTGGCAAGGATGAAAGGAATTGTTTGGCTTCAGTGTACCGTGTGATATAATCGATTTGCGCTTCAAAGCCTGCTACCATATTCTCCCAGGCCTTCAGATGCTTCTTTGCGGCTTCTTCTTGCTTTGATTGTTGGAGAGTTGCAACTTGGTCTCGAACAGATTTTTTTTCAGCTTTCTCCCTCTTTTGAGACCCCGCTGGGGATACTGAAGATATCACTTTCTGTTCCTTCTTATGAAATCTGGACACTCCTTGGACAGTTCCTTTTTTCTCATGAGTGTTGCTGTTTTTTGGGTCCTTAGCAGACCTCACAAAAACTGTTTCCGGTTCCAAGATTCCTCCCGACGAGTTCGTAAGACTAGCCGCGTATTGTCTAACCTCGGTCATGAAGTTTTGGTTGCGACGATTGATGAAGAATTTTTCCCTTTCGGTCACAGGAGTGACAGCTTTCGGATTCAGTACACGCTTATGATTATGCCAATGGCTTAGTTCCTCAAAAACTCTTGACATATTCTTTTCATTTTCAGTTTGGGGGCTGTTCTCAATAACAAGTGAAATAGGGCTGAGGTAATGGTCCAGGAACTTATTACTGAAGGGTAAAACAGCAACTTTGTGATCCTGTAGAATTGGGCCGTTTGAGTTATCTGAAACCAGAGAAGTTGGCCCCTGCTTTTTCAATATTAGCTCAATTTTACTTATCCTAAATAACATGGATGAGAGCTCCTCAAATCGGCTCAAAATCGAGAGGCTGAAGTTTGATGACTGGTGATTACTCTTAAGGGTATTGAGCGTCTCATAAAATAGTCTTCCATCAATCAGGTCCGCTATGTCACATCTCTTGGGCTTTTGAGGGAATTCGCTGGTCCAAAATGTTGAGGAAAGAATATGTAACAATGTTTTTGTATAATTAGCGAGGAAACCGCTGCCATCTCGAGATATAGTCCCATTACTTGCTCTTTCATCTAGTTTACAGTGGCCTAATATCACTGTTTGTAAGAGCATTGCACATGCTGGTAGTAAGTCAAAGCCGCTTAGGTGTGAGGGTTGAAGCATGACACTGAGAGCGAAGAGTGAAATCATTTCACGTTGGGTTAGGTCAGGTTTCGGGGTTTCAGCAATTTTTGATGCCAGATTGAAGAGATGTTCGTTTACAGGACTTTTGGATGAGCTCTCTGGTCTCATAATTCCAATAACTTGCGGTGAAAATGTGGGTTGACTTGCATCAGCGTCATTTTGCACCTCTATTACTGATGAACTTTCGTCAAAGCTCGACTCCGGTTCTTCAAGGGCGACCTCTGCATTTAATTTCGATTCAAGACAGCTTATATTGTCGAGCTGTCTAGCATGTGAGGCCGAGCCTTCCATAATCATGGACATGACCTTTTGCTATCAGTAACCCTAGTCCAATCACTTAAAGCCGAAAAAACTCACTTTGGTGTCCCGAAATTCCAGACTATTTATCAGCGAGATATTGTATCCGTTACATATGAACCAGTGTATCATGGATCGCAGGATGATTGTATTTGGCCAGATAATGAAAGATTCGTCTTCGCTATCTTCATCAGTCTCCTCCGAGTCGAAATCATCAAACTCCAGTGATGTAAGTTCTCCTTTAGACTCCCTGAAACGTTCCTTGCGACACTCTAGCTCCAAGAATGAGCCATCATGACACATTAGGAAGTATGCACCCACCGACTGTATATGGTTTCTGAACTCCGCACTCTTGTAGGTGCCAAAGCATTTCACTTGGATATTGGGAACTCTATTCGAGAGATTTTGTTGAAGATGTTGCAGAATTGCCTCCCGCGTGAGAAGATATTTCTGTCGAAGAATATCGTTGGCATGGGGGGGGACACACGCCTGATAATTCTCCGAAAAGAACACAATATGGAAAGCACACTTTCGCTGATAGAGCTGGCTAAGAAACTTTTCCACGAGGTAGGTCGCATGCAGCATCTGGAGTCCGGGGGCAAAGTCAAGTTGGTCGTCGCAAAAGCAGTTGAGTAGAAGTGAATCGCCTTCGAGAATGAATAACTCGTCTCCTGCATAGTCACCAATGAGGTCCAAGGTGCGGGTGGAGAGTCCCTCGAACCTAGCATATGAAATGTTATATTAATCCCTCAATGTCCCAAGAACTCATATAACTCACCATTTCAACAACCTCGAAGGATCTATCATATTGACCAAGGCAATAAGTGGTTTGAGGTTCTTCAATTCTTTTTGGGTGGAACTCAGTTGATAACAGATATATACTAATGGATGTAAGCAAAACTTTAAGTCTCATATATACCATTAACCAAAGATGGGACAATAAGGAAGAAAACAAGAGGTGAAATGGCAATGCCCAAAACGCGGGGTATTAGAACCTGGCTCTGCTGGTAAATGCAAGCTGCAGGCTGGAGGAAATATTATAGGTTTATTTAGTCTCAGGCGCTTAGGTACTTGAGAAGTGTAGCACAAGGCTGAAGTTGTCACCGTTTGATCCCTCCACCGTGGGACCATTTTTTAACCAAGAAAACTTATTGCTGGTGCATGGATCCCATTGTTATTTAAATTACCAGCTTCTCTTGTCTCTATAAATAATCCAAGTTCCATTATTAAAGTACATATTATATATAACTTTTTCTGAGCTGAAATTCAAGCAATGTGGGTGGAAGAACAGTGTAGTCACCTGACCCTTGTTGTTGGGATGCAACCTTATCAAGGTACTTTTTAACTCTCGTTCAAGTCATTTTAGAAGAATAAGGAGAAATGGTCGCTGGGCTCTCAAAGTACTGTTTTATTTAATGAGAGAATTGTTAACCCGCCTACTATCTTACGCTATTCCAGCTCTAGATTCGCAGCAAACTCCACATCCACTAATCTATCTTAGCGGCTAAATTTAGGAGCAGAACTATTAGGCTCCAGAGAAATTCACTAAATGGTTACTTAGCAGTTAGTGTCTAACTATTCTCTATCGAGCTTTAGAAGGAAGATATACTCCTTACTTCCAAGGTGGATTAGATGACCTTCTCTAGGCTTCTTGCATTGTTAAACATGGCTATTCAGAAGCATTGTTTCATATCGATTCTTCCACTCTTCATATTACTATTGGGCACCAACTTGGAACAGTCCATATTACTCCGTCACTTGCAGCTGAATATCAACTTGGGGCTGCTTTCCAATGACCTACAGTTCCCAATCGGGAAGGCTGGGGGGTATAGCGTCACGTGTAAATGTGGGGCGTCTTTTTCTCTCTCCGGATTTTCCCCAAAAGCCGAACACAAGTCCATAAATTCTGGGGAATCAAAATGAGAAACTGAAGTTTGGATGTCCGCCATTAAATCTGATTCGAATTGGAAGGAAATGAACGGAACGCGGAGTCGAACATGTCACGCCTGCAATAAGACGTTTTCCAAGGCTGAGCACCTCACTAGACATCTTCGCAGCCACACGAAAGAACGACCATATTCATGCACAATTTGTGGTAAAGTTTACTCACGAAGGTACCATTCTCAAGAAAAAAAAAAAAAAAATTCTTCAATGCACTAATATATTTGATCAGTGATGTGCTGAGGCGACATGAAAAAAGTCATCGAAATGACACCCCGCAACCACGGGAATCGGTACCAGTAACATTGTATTCACCTGCTATGGGGGATTCAATTGTGTCAACATCGTTGCCGCAGGGCAGTCAAAAACCCCTCAATTCAACCCTAGATAAGTCTAAGGTCATCTCTAGTCCAGAATTTCAGTCGTCCAGCGGTAGCCAATCCCAGTCTAGCCATCAGCCCGTACTTGGTATGAGTCTCCACGATGCTATGTTCCAGACCGACTCTAGTACCTGGTTTTTAGGAGCAGATCTTGATGTAGATGCATTGGATTTGTCTCTCTCATCTGCGATATCTGAATGGGCGCAACTACCGCCAGTTCCGAGTGACACCGGGGATTTACTTGGGGGGTCAATGCCTGCCTCTAGTAACACCCTTGATTCGGAGACGCCCCGCCCGCCAATAGATATTGTAAAGCAAAGGTGGTTTACTTGTCTATCACCACCCGATGAATTGAAGTACTCTCGCTCGTCTCATAGCGACCGCGATGGTTCCTTCGGTCAGGGCAACTTAGCCACCGATGAAACGTATCGTGCGAGTCTATCTCAAAGACTTCAACCCCGAACACATGACGAGGCGCTTCCCTCATCAGATCAACTTAACCTTTTTGCAAAGCTTTTTTTCAGTCGTTTCCACTCTCTTTTCCCCATTGTGCATGCTCCTTCCTTTCGACCGAGTATAGAAAACTCCCTTTTGTTCGTGTCCATATGTTCAGTTGGTAGTCTGTTCGTTGGCTCTTCGCATGCTGTATTACAGGGTATACGACTTTTTGAAAGACTCAACAAAGCCATTTTAGCTTCATGGGAATCATTCCTGGCTCACAGCCACTCTGATGCACTCTCCATGGTTCAAGCCGCAATACTAGGCCAGACCTTCGCTATGCTTTCAGGACGGCCCAGGGACCTAGTCATGGCTGATGTCTTGCACGGAACTGTCATTGCATGGGCCCGGGAAGCTAGTAAAAATAGCTCCCTTAGCTTGAACCACCCGCTTAACATGGACTTAAGCGGCGCAGAAATGGAAGAACAGTGGAAATTTTGGGTTGATCAAGAACAGCGACGACGAGTTGAGATTGCTCTGAATATTCACGATGCAGAACTAGCCAGTTTACTCCATCACGAACCTATTCGCAAACACCGGTTCGAGCAGTACCCTCACCTAGCCTCCGAAGCCTTATTCATGGCCCCAACTGCATCTCGATGGGCTGAACTGTATAGACACTCTTTAACCTACTCCAGTTCCCCTCAACATTCAAACGATCTATTGCAAAATGCGGCAGGGGATTCCAGATTTGCAGCCTACGGCGTCCTTGAGAGTATAAATTCCTATGTCATTGAGGCACGCCGGTCAAAAACTTTGGATGAACACACTACGACAAGTTTGTCCGATATGTTAATTCGTTGGTGGCGTCGATATAGTTCCCACTTTTTGGGTCATGAAGAGGAAGACCCCTTTAGTCTCCCTGTCTTATGGCATTCAATCTTCATGGCTATGTATGCAGACATAGATCTGTTGGAACAGGCAATAGGCCGCAATGGGCGCCCTGCTGCCGTTGCAGCCCAAAATATGGTTCGAGCTTGGGCAAGCTCGTTGGATGCTAGCAAGTGTCTTGCCCACGCTCTCCTCGTTCAACGCTACCTGGAGCGAATGCGTGTGTCTTCGGAGCCAGCAATCCACGTTCCCCGTGGCCTCTTTACCGCCGCATTGTCATGGTTCTGCTTTACCAGGGTCGGATACCAGCAAGCAATAAATCTTAAAGCCTTTGATGCCCCAGAAATACAGCTATTAGGTAGCGAGACGGCACTTCAGGAGGCCCAGGGCCAGGCCTTTGGAGACTCTGCCTTTGCAGATGTTAACCACCTTCATCGCTTGATTGATCTTCTTAATCGCGTCGGCCGTTGGGCTATCTCCAGTACATTCGCCTTTGTTCTTTGCGCCGCTCTTGAAGAGGGAAAAAAGGATTCGGTTTAGGTCACATAATTCCTATCTACTAAAGGACACTTATAATAGATGAACTACCTTGGTCTATCTATTGTGAAGGGTGCACAGCACCTCCGATCAATAGCCTCCATACAACCTCACCGCAGTCATTTCCCGAACCAGGAACACAAAATAACATCATATATTACGAAATTGCTTTTTTCATGTCTCGTAAGACTTTTTCCTTGCGGACTTGGGGCAACCGCACAGTGGTTGGCGGGGTGGTGGCGGGGTGGCGGGGTGCCCCAATCCTCCACCTAAGTCTCCAATGATCATTGAAGAGTCATGAAATTTGATGTGGATCTATCTAGGAGACCTAGGTACTTAGTTCCATACACGATGGGAGTTTTATTCCCTTCCATTTCAGCTAAATTTCATTGGCTCACTTCTCGGCGTGACCTTTGACTGTCGAGAGTACGAAATACCCCAATGCCCCGGTCTATCGGATTAATTCCGCTGGCAACCTCTACGGCGTACAAAAAAAAAGCTCTCTAGTTGTGCATAATGCTCTTAAATCCTTTTACTGCGGGGGACAGTTCCATTCTGTGGGGTTTCTCCAGACCCATCCCACATATAGGTTAGCCGAGCACATTACAATTGACAGGCAGGCTTATAAATAAGGGCTCTTCTATGTAAGGATATACCCCAGCCTACACGAGCTAAAAAGAAATCTCACCGTCATGCCAGTTTTCACCGAGCACGCATCCAAGTGGCGAGACTTGCGGGTTCTCCCTTTGTTCGCCCCTCCCCTCCCTCGCCTTTCTCCCGATTTCAGTCCGTCTCAGGATGAGTCTGAGCATTATGAAGTCGTAGTTGTTGGGGTCAGTCACCTTGCACTGTTAAACCAAGAGTCGTATACACTACTAAGATACTGATATTTTAATAGGCCGGTCCTGCGGGGCTTATGTTGAACTTGCTTCTAGCGAGATATGGATTAAGCGATGATTCTTTGCTCTGCATTGACGCCAAACCTGGCACGCTCAAGTCTGGCCAGGCAGATGGTGTTCAGCCTCGAACTTTGGAAGTATTCAAGACCCTGGGCATTTCGGATGAGATCGAGAATGAAGCTTGTCAGATGTGGGAGTTTGCATTCTGGAATACTTCCAATGACCCGTCAAAGGTTATTGAGAGGAAATCAGTCGTCCCCGAAGTAATCCCACCAGCTCGTTTCCGTTATGAGGCTACTATCCACCAAGGGAGAATTGAGCGAATCATGGAAACAAATCTTCTACGATATTCAAAGCGGGGGGTTGTTAGAGATACTAAGTTGGTGTCACTCCAGATCGATGAGAGTGGTAACCCAGAATTTCCTGTCCTAGCAGAGATCGAAACAAATGGTGTCAAACGACTGATCCGAACAAAACATCTTGTGGGTGCAGATGGAGCACACTCCTTAGTCCGGCAATCTATGGGATTGAGACTCGAGGGCCAGTCTCAAGATCATATCTGGGGTGTGATTGATCTTGTTGTTGACACAAATTTCCCCGATATTCGCAGGCGGTGCGCCATTCATTCCCCTGCAGGCTCGGTCATGGTTATACCCCGCGAGCGTATTTCTAGCGGAGAGTATATAACTCGTCTATATGTGCAGGTTCCTGGAGTGATTGATCCAAAGAACACAGATGCAGATGCAGACTTGAAGGAGGATGCTCGAGTCCGAAGGAACAAGGTTACCCTTGAGGGAATTCTCAAACAGGCCACGGATGCGTTTAAACCATATTATCTTCGACCGAAGACACAGGACTCCATTGACTGGTGGGCAGCTTACCAAATTGGACAACGAGTTTGCCCTGAGTTTATTGTCAAGGACTCGACCGGAGTCGGCCGAGTCTTTGTTGTTGGCGATTGTAGGCCCTTGAAATTCCTTTTCTTATAATCATCGGCATTGGCTAATTCGTATAACAGCTTGTCATACTCACAGCCCCAAAGTAAGTTCATTCAAATCACCCATTTTAAGATAATTTTATTCACCCCTTTTTTTTTCTCCATTAAATAGGCTGGCCAAGGAATGAATGTCTCCATGATGGATTCTTATAACCTTGCCTGGAAACTTGCTTACCACATTAATGGTCTTACCCCTGTCCTTGCGAATAGTGCTAGCCCAAATCCATTGCTAGACACTTATCATTTCGAGCGCCATGCCAACGCCCAGGAGTTGATTGACTTTGATCGGAAATTTTCTTCAGTCTTCTCCGACCAATTAGGCACAAGTGCATCGAAGTCTGGAATGTCTCACGCCGAATTCGTGGAGACCTTCAACACCGGTAACGGATTCACCAGTGGTTGTGGTGTCGAATACGGAGAAAGTATGGTTGTTATCAAAGAGTTCCCTACCAACACAAATCCTATCCATGGACACGACTATCTATCCGGAATTCTCCGACCTGGACGACGTCTACTTAACGTAAAATTGAAGCGATTTGCAGACGGTTGGCACAGGGACATTCAGGATGGTAAGTCAGATGCCTATCAGTTGGGTTACAGCGAACTAATTAAGTTTACTCTAGACCTAGCATCCACAGGAAGATTCCGTATCCTAACTCTCACCTCAAACGACCTTCTTGACCCTGAAGGCCGATCTGCAACAGCTCTCAAAGCCGTTACGACAATGAAATCGCGTTTCCCTGCCTCTCTAATCGAGCAAATCATCATCCACCCACACCTCTCCGGTGAAGTCACCTGGGAAAACATTCCAGAATGCGTCAAAGAGCAGGCTGAGATGTCATTTTATAACGGATATGATCTGGAGGATGCCTACGGAACTTATGGTGTTGATCCCACTCAAGGTGCGCTAGTCGCCGTACGACCCGATGGGTATGTGGGGGTTGTTGCACAGCTAGATGATGTGGACAGAATTAGTCGATATCTCAGCCGTATTATACGGACTATTTGAGTTTTTAGTATATAGAAGTTGTATACAAAAATAAAAATTCGTTTCTTAAGCAAGTAGTAACTCTGTTAAGCTCCCCGACGACGTCACTGGCAACGTGGCGCGACTTTCGAGTAAACGCTCAGCCACACCTGTCCACGGGAGACATCGAATCTCGTACTAATTAGGAAATTATTGATGCCCATCACTAGGGAGACTAACGCATATAAGCTTAGCTAGTTCACTAGTGTTTCATAGAGTGTGGCTGTCTCACTTCAGCCTTCAGCTCCAGGTTCCCCTCATTTCCATGCAATTCACTGTCTGCATGCGAATGCAGAGAGAAGAGACTATAATTCAATAGTTTACAAATATCCCCAATCACAGTTAAACCGTAGAGAGAAGGCTTGTAACCATTTCGCAAACTTCCAACGTAAGAAAAAGAAACCCAAAAAATTGTGGGAGGGAGGGGGGAAGCAAAATCATATTATTAAAAATATTTCAGAAAATCAAGAACTAAAATTGGGATGGCGGGGCAATCGGCGTGGCAGAGAGACTAAAAATTAGGAGGATGAGCTGACCCCCTCAGCGTCCCTCCCCGAATAATAATAATTCATTGTCGGAAGAACGGGGATTATTGATCAAGGTTTCTTAAATCCTGTGCGTTCCCCTCCATTGCTTAAGTCGATCTCAGCTCCCACCCCCTCTTCCCACCTCAACCCATCCCTTTTTTTTTCTCCGTTTATCTGTATTCACGTGAAACGAATCGATACTGGTGCGGCAATGTCCCACCGTAAAGATGATATGGCCTACGGCCAATATTATGGCCAGGGTCCTGAGCGCGCAGAGGAAGAAGGTAGCTCGAGGAGTCTGGTCGGAGATACTTTCAACATGTTGAAGAAAACATACAAGACCCATTCTTCAAGCCATCAGTCGGGCCCTCAATCAAGTACCCCACACTACCAGGGAGTAAGTGAATAGGAAAGCGCACCAGTGAAGTTCGAGAGCAACATATTGACCAAATATTGTTTTTGATCCTTGTAGAACCCCGGCTCCTATGGACAAAACCCGGCGTACCAGGAATCGGGTTCCCAGGGAAAGCCAGCAGTTGGTGGCCTGTTCGGCAAACTCCAGGGCGCCGTGGCGGGGATTGGTGCCGATGTCGCCCAGCGATTGGGAACCGCGATCGACCCACAAGGTTACGCGGAATACGGAGTAAAACCACAGTCACAGCAGGGGCAGCAGCAGGGGCAGCAGCAGCATAGATTTGGAAGTTTTGCCCCAAATCGTCACGGGAACGATGTGAAGTGGCATGTAGATGGATGCTCGTATTTTTTTGCCGTCTCTCAGGCCCTAGAAAGTGCGAGGGAGTCGATCTGGATCCTAGATTGTAAGTTTCAACTCTTATGGAATTTCCTTGGGTGAATCGCAGGCTAATCGGTGGGTGCGCAACGCGAAACAGGGTGGTTATCTCCCGAGCTATATCTTAGAAGACCTCCGGCAAAGAATGAGCAATACCGTTTGGATCGAATGCTGCAGGCTGCGGCACAGCGTGGAGTGAAGATTAATATCATTGTGTACAAGGAGGTGACCCAAGCTTTAACGCGTACGCTATCCCCTCCCGAGTTCGAATGTTTTCTTTACTTCCGGTAGCCTTTTCTAACCAAATTTTCAGTTTCATCCCATCATACCAAACACCACTTAGAAGACCTTCACCAGAATATCGCTGTATTCCGTCACCCTGACCATCTACCTGATCGACAGGGATTGGCAGCTTCCATCACTAGTTCCTTGGGGAACCTATCTTTAAATGCGTTGAATCTGGCCAAGATGTCTCAGGACACCATGAAAGGCATCTACGGTATGAGTGACGACATGATTTTGTACTGGGCACATCACGAGAAACTTTGCGTCATTGACGGCTCCGTTGCATTCATGGGCGGTTTAGACATGTGTTTTGGACGCTGGGATACAAATCAGCATGCCCTGTCGGACGTCCACGACAATCCAAGTGACATCATTTTCCCTGGCCAGGATTATAACAATGCCCGAGTGTATGATTTTCATGACGTGGCGCAACCTGACCAAAATAAGCTTGACAGGACAAAGACCTCCCGAATGGGTTGGTCCGACATATCCGTCAGCTTGCATGGACAAGTAGTACAGGATTTGCGAAAGATGTTTGTGGAGCGGTGGAATTTTATTTATGACACCAAATATCAATCTCGCAACGATCCGAGATTCTCCAGGCTGGCCTTGACTGGGCAACCTGCGATAAACAGCGGTCGTCCCCATCAGCAAGGTCCTCACCAGCAAGCTCCCAATGCACCAGCTCCGTATCAGCCCGGCCCTCATCAACAGCCTCCAAATCAACCTGCTCATCAGCCAGGGTCCTATCAGTCAAAGCCATATCAATCAGGGTCCTACCAACCTGGATCTTATCAACCAGAATCCCACCAGCAGCAGTATCGACCCGAACCCCACCAGCAGCAGTATCAGCCAGAACAGCAGCACTCAAGCCATCACCAGTACCAGGAAGCTCCTGGATCTCAACACTCTCAAACCTACTCGTACACCGGTCAATCATTCCCTCCTCCACCTGCACATGGAGCGCCGTCAACTCAAGGCTATGAACAAAGCCACAGCCATTCTCAAAATCAGAGCCAAGCGCCGTATTTCCCTCCTCCTCCTCCCTCTTCCGAGCAATCGTATGGTCAGTCGCGGGGCGTTGCGTCTGATTATTACGAGGAAGAAAACGAGCCCTATGGCCGCGAGAGAGGACCAGGTTCTAAGCCAGGATCTGGGCTTGTGCCCCGTAGGTTCCGTGACAACTTTGACAACCTTAGAGGCGAACTAGCCGGCCAGATCCACCAGTATCAAGACCGTTTCACCGGCTCTGGACCTGGTCGCCCTCAAAGTCGAGGAAACATGAATTGCCAAATTTTGCGTAGCTGCTCGAAATGGAGCAACGGAACTGCAACGGAACATTCGATTCAAGACGCCTATATCCAGGTCATCAAGAACAGTGAGCATTTCATATACATTGAGAACCAGTTCTTCATCACTGCCACATCAGACGCGCAGAAACCCGTGAAGAATAAGATCGGCGCCGCAATCGTTGAGCGTATACTTCGGGCTGCTCGGGCGGGCCAAAAGTACAAGGTTATCGTTGTTATTCCCACTGTGCCTTGCTTCGCTGGCGATCTGCAGGACGAGGCTGCTTTAGGAACGCGCGCCATCATGGAGTTCCAATATAACTCCATTAACCGAGGCGGAAACAGTATCATGGAGCTAATCGCCAAGGAGGGCTACAACCCCATGGAGTACATCCGATTCTATAACCTGCGTAATTACGACCGTATTAAGTACACTCCCCCGGCGTCGCAGGGGCACATGGAGAGCTCTAGCCACCCACCCTCTCATCATCGGCCTGCCTTTGATACGTCTGCGCCCTATCACCCACATCAACCTGCCCCAGTGCAAAAGTCTTCCTCTGGTAAGTGGGATAGTGTTAGCGCGTGCTATATGTTGAATGGCCCGGACCTGCGTAATGTACCATGGGATGGTCCCAGTGAGGCCGAGATCGACGCATACGTCACTGAGGAGCTTTATGTTCATTCCAAGGTAAGTGCTTCAAAGTCAAATCTCACTGTGATGAAAGGAAGGCTAATCTTTATCGTAGGTCATGATCGCCGATGATCGTATAGTTATTTGTGGATCCGCCAACCTGAATGACCGCTCACAACTGGGTGAGCATGACTCTGAAATTGCTGTCATTATTGAAGACACCACCCCTGTTCAATCCACTATGAATGGCCAGCCATGGACTGCAAGCCGCTTCGCAGCTTCCTTACGACGTCACTTGTTCCAAAAGCACCTTGGTCTTCTCCCACCACAAAATATTGAGCGTCCTTTGGATGAACGCTTTGACTTTGAAGGACCGGAAAGTCGGATTGTTGCCGACCCACTTGCTGACACTTTCCACAGCCTGTGGAATACACGAGCTCACACTAACACCGAGGTCTTCCGTGAGGTCTTCCATGTGGTTCCTGATGATTCTGTCCGTAGTTGGGCCGTCTACAAGGAGTTTTATGGTTACTACTTCAAGAATGCCGACAAACAGGCGTATGGCGAAGCAAAGGATGCACCACCGTCGCCATATAAATATGGACACGTTGTGCAGGAGAAATTTCCCGGTCCCGAAGGTCTAGCACGAGTTAAAGAGCTCCTCAGTCAAGTTAAAGGTACTTTAGTCGAAATGCCTTTGATGTTTTTGATCGAGGAGGATGTGGCGGAATCGGGATTAACGCTGAATGAGTTGACGGAACCTCTCTACACATGATCAAGCGAAACTCGACTCTTTCTTTGGACCTTTTATTTTTTTTTTTTTTTCTTTTTTTTTCAATCTGTTCTTCATGTGTTACAATAATTTAGTACTACATACTCATTTTCTCATATTTGATATTGTTATTGGTATTTTGCGGTACCCGTTAGATATTGTTCTTGGAGAACAATACTAAACCTTGGGGAAATTGATTGGCTGTTCCCACACAATCTATCCATGAACTTTCATTATTCATTTCCTCGTGATACATACCTAAGCACTACGGTATTCTTTGATGGCTCCGACCAACCTACTAAGTATCGTAGCTTGAGCCAGCTCTATTAACTACCCATAACTCTATGGTTACACGCAGAATCTCACCTGGTGAAGATCTCTCTCTTATGAAAGGAATATAGGGCTGGAGTCAGCCCTAGTTGTTTCCATTGCATTTTAGGTATGAAGGGCTCTGTACGTCGTCCAATTGTCGCGGTCCCCAATCTAAAAATACAGCTAGTCTAATTTTTGGATGGAAAATCAGCAAACTTCCTTTTTTTATTGTTTTAGCCATCCCAATTGGTATGCGAGGAGCAATGTAGGTTAGATATCACTCACCAGCTCATCCTACAGGCTAAAATGCGCCGTTCCATTTGGGTTCCATTGAACCTTTTAAGGAATAGTTCATATTGATCCAATTTAGAAGAACAATATCAAGTCTCATCCTAGCTCCACCAAAATCTGCACTGGCCTAATCTTTTCATTCAACCAGTCATTTTCTCACTCTCTTCATTGGGTTCAGGTATTGAAACCCAAGTTCGCACCAATCATGGTCTCCCTTTGATATCTTTTTTTTTTTTCCCTTTTTTATCTGTCTCCACTTCTCAATGCTATGAGGCGACAATCAGCGCTATAGGTGTCGCTTCTATGCATATCCATCGCTGTCTCTTCCTTTCAGCGTTGACCAGCTAAGAGCAGGAAACTGGGGGGAAGAGAGAGTATAAGAATCTAGAATTTCCTCCTATACATTTCTCGTATTCTAACCCATCCTCCTCAGAACTCCAACTTCAATCCCCCTTACTATTTTTACTACGGCATAGACAAAATCAAGCATCCCCCCACTATCTATATCGAAATGTCTCCAATTGAGATAGTAACTGATTCCACAACCATGGGTGGTATGTATATCTTCTATCTTCTCCCTCGCTAGTCCCCTTACCTTTTCCCCCAACAAATATATTCCCTAATACCACCTGAACACCACTGTCACAACTCATTCCTGGATCAAAATATATGGCCTACTGACTAAAGCTGGGCAACATATATAGCCGGAGGTGCAGCTCCTAGCAGTGGCTGCATCATAATGTAAGCCAGCGAATGCCAACCCTCTTCCTCCCTTCTAGACTAAGGGAGCTAGCAAAAGGACGCAACATGACAACACAAGTCCATTCGAATTCTTCTTGCTCTATTAATTTGCTTCTTCCTCTTTTACTTCCTCCTCTTGCTTTGGTTCTTTGCTCCTCCCCTCTGTGGCTTACTTCTCCTTTCTCCTTTCTTTTCTCAATGTGCTTAACGACACGACTCTTTTAATTGATCTCCAATCCAACGAAAACATATTAGTTGATCATGCCCAAAAAATCCACACATACCCGCCTACTTATTCCCCTAACCTCGTACAACATCCTACCTGTCTCAGCTGACCTCTTTTGCTCTTGCATCACTATCGAGAAATAAAAAATGGAGAAGTCAATTCCATTTATGAACAGCAAAAATCCCAATCACTCTTTTTGAGGTTTATTCACGTCACTATTCTGCTCCTAGATAGTTCTACTCTCTCGAATGTACACCCGGTGTTTATAAGCAGTGAGGTAAGGGAACAGCAAACGCAATCAACGGTGAGGGAAGGAAGTGGAAATCTCAAGGACGGAGACGAAGGCAGAGGTATACTTAGGCCATCCTATTCGGTTTCACTCTTTTACCTCAAATATCTGGTTTTTTGTGTTTTTGTCCTATCCCAATTGTCAATTTCTTTGTACAAGCAGAGTGGGTGGTAAATAGATAGTGAGGCGGGTAGGCGAGGATAAGTTTGTATCTAGCTAGGACAGGATAGTGGTTACGCTCAATTATATATTTATCGTTTCTCTCCTCGGGTCGATTTGAAGGGGGTTTTTTTCACAAGAACAAGAAACAAGGACCTAATAATGATCTCCTCCAGAGACCCCTGGTAGTAGGTAATTATTGTAACTTGTGGGGAGGTACACTTCCCATACACTCATTTTACTAACGTGGCTTCGTGTTTCAAACTCTCAATGAGTGAGGACAGGTCTTCGGCCTTACCCTTACGACCCCTTTAGGGCATAATATAGCTGATACATCGGCTTTCCCGAGAAAGAACGGTGATTCAAGGCCGAAAAGGGTATGAAAGAAAGAAGATTGCTGAATTGTTGGAGTACCTAGGTTTTCGCACGCTCAATAGCAAGCAGACTAGTACGAAGGTCAATGCATGCTTCCCACACCCCACAGAAAAAAAAATTCCCACGAGCCCCTCTTACTATGCATCCTAAGAATGTCCTGATGAAAACTCCCTCAATCAGGCTATGTGTCTAGCTATACGTACTGGGGAATGTGGCGTTGGGGCCTCCGTAGACTCTAGGTTTAATAATTAGGAGGACAACCGAAGGATGTCTAACTCCGACTGTCGGGGATAATTCAAGTGGTCTTCGGGGTTTCTTCGGGGAAACAATTTACCTCTCCTCTCCTCCCCCTGGCAATAATAATGTGAATGTGAGCTGCTGACTTTTCATCGCCACAAACATTAGTAGTTTGTTTTCTTTTCCATCGACTCGTTCAAAGCATGGAAGACCTTCATCATGATAGTATTACCTGTCTGGTGCACAATGCCTTGTCTGCTTGCTTGCTTGCTTGCTCGGAGATTGCTAGAGGGAGATCAAACCAGGAACAGTTAGTATAAACAATTAGATCCCCTCTCACCCTCCACTCTCGACTCCTAGACCTGCCAAGCTAATATACAATAGTGTGAATTTCAAGGAACTCGGCCATAACAAAGCTTATTTCCACAAAATCCCCACAAAATGTTTTTGTTCACCTCTCTCCCCACCTCCATATTCCGGAGGACACGTCCCCGCTTTCTTCAACCACCTGCAACAGGAATGAGGGGGGAGAGCTCCATTTGACCGATTCCCCACAGATCAGTCATGAAATGTTGCTTGGTATGCTCAAGCTTCCCAAACTCGAGTAGGAGAAGCCTATCGAAATGGAAACGGCTAAGAGAAGCTAAAGCCTACCCCTAACGCGGGGTAGCTTCTATTTGGACGATTTCCAGCTTCTTTTGTTTTCCCCTATAAAACGAGTCGGAGCCCCCATGTTCAGCAAGAAAAAAAAGGAAAAGGATAAAAAGTCCCATCCTCACCCATTGAGAGAGAGAGTCAAGCCCAAGCAAGTTCAATTGAGCTTCTCCAATCTTCCCCGTCAATATGCGTTCGGCCGTTCTTAGTCCGGCAGCTGTCATGACCTACGTGGCGGGCGCCCTTGCAACCACTTTGAGCGATATTTGCACGGATAGCTATGTGACATCTGCGCTGCCGGTTGGTGTCATTGAGGGCATCACCATTGACACCGGCTCGGTGTCGACTTCTCTAGTAAAGGACTACACTGCCAGCTCTCTTTTTTACCCCACAACTACCTTCGACTACTGCAATGTCACCTTCGCCTATTCTCATGACGGCATTGAGGATGATGTGGTCCATGTTCAGTACTGGCTGCCCGCCCCCTCTGCATTCAAGAACCGATATGTCTCGACGGGTGGTGGTGGCTGGGCTATCAATTCCGGGGCTTCCATGGTTCCCACCGGTATTATCGTTGGCGGGTAAGCTCACGTTGCTGAAACAAATGCAATCGGCGCCCTCATATGTCTCATCGTACAGCTGAGCTAATTGATTCCTCTCAAGTGTGGGTGGTCTCACTGATGGAGGATTCGGCAACTTTAATACCCAGTTCTCGTCGGTCTCTCTCTTAGCGAACGGAACCGTGAACTGGCAGGCAACCTACATGTTTGGTACGGTTCTTACGAAACAACCCCCCCTCTCTCTCTCTCTCTCTCTCTCTCAGTCGAGAACTGAACAGCTAATCAGCATAAATAGGCTACCAAGCCCACCACGAGCTTGCCACTTTCGGCAAGGCATTGACGAGGAACATCTACAACATGCCTACTAAAGAGAAGATCTACTCATATTACCAAGGCTGCTCTGAGGGTGGTCGCGAGGGTTGGAGCCAGGTCCAGCAGTACCCCGACCAGTTCGACGGTATCGCGGTTGGTGCCCCAGCTTTCCGCTGGGCTCAACAGCAGGTCAATCACCTTACCGGCAATGTCATCGAACAGACAATGGGCTACTATCCTCCCAGCTGCGAGCTTGATAAGATCATGAACCTAACCATCGCAGGTTGCGACCCTCTTGACGGCAAGACTGATGGAATTGTCTCCCGTTCTGACTTGTGCCTCAAGCATCTTGATTTCGACAGCATGGTCGGCAAGTCTTACTCCTGCGCAGCCGCTGCCGGAAGCTATGGATCGTCTGCGACCCCAGCCCAGACGGGCAAGGTGACCGCCAAGGCCATTGAGTTAGTCAAGACCTATTGGAATGGCCTACACGATTCCGACGGCAAGCGTGTCTACTTTAGCTACCAGCCTGGCTCACACTTCGATGACCTAGAAGCTGCTTACAACTCCGACACCGACTCCTGGGAACTATCAGTCGACGGCCTCGGTGGCATTTGGGTCGCTCGTTTCATCGACCTCCTCGATGAAAACAACCTCTCCAACCTTGACGGTGTCACTTACGACACGCTCAAGGAATGGATGATTCTCTCTCAGAAGAGATACGGCGACATCTTACAAACGACCTACCCCGACCTCACCGAGTTCAAAGAAAACGGCGGAAAGGTCATCCACTTCCACGGTGAACAAGACTTCTCCATCCCTACCGCCTCCTCCGTTCGATACTGGGACTCGGTCCGCCAGGTCATGTTCCCTGGCAAATCTTACCAAGAGGGTGCGTCCGCGGTCGATGATTTCTACCGTCTCTTCCTTGTCCCCGGTGCCGGCCACTGCAGCACCAACGCCTACCAACCCGGTGGTCCCTGGCCTCAAACCTCCCTACAAACCCTCATCAAGTGGGTTGAGGATGGCAAGGCCCCCGATACCCTCGCTGGAACGGGCGATATCGATGTTCTTTGCAAGTGGCCCCTTCGCCCTCTCTGGACTAATAATGGAAAGAAGTTCCAATGCGTTCACTCTCAAGAGTCCATCGATAGCTTCACTTATGAGCTCGATGCTTATAAGCTTCCTGTTTATTAAAGAACAATTATAGGTTCTCGTTGGTATGAGTATCGGAAAATTCAGACGTATCTATGGTGGTCTAGTTAAATGCTTTCTTTTCTTGTGTTCTTAGGATTGTGTATCATGGACAATAATATACGCGTGGCATGTATATTGATTGGGCAGGGACTCCCCCCACAAATAAATTTAATCAGCCAATAATACTACCTAGTTCCTAATCTAGATTTTCTTCCCGTCCTCCTTCTTCTTCTTCTTCCCGTCGTTGGTTTTGAATACTAGGCTAAAAACACCTGAGGACCAACACCATACCAGAACGGTTAAATCATCACCACATTTCATATTTCGTATTTCATATTTGGGGGTTACCGCAATGCTTATTTACTAAGTACACATGAAAAACATAAAGAAAACAAAAAAAGCACAAACTGATACCTTAGTATATTTATTTGTATACCCGTAACTTCGTTAAGTTCATTTGGTAGCCGTCTCCTTTCGGATACGATCCACTCGAGCGATATCATCCGCACTAGGTTCCTGTAGCTCACCATCACTGGGACCAAAAGCCTCGTTAACTGCGTCCTCAACCTGTTCCGCTAAGTGTAAAATCATGGTCACGGATCGAGCCATGCCGAGCTGGGCCATATCCTCGCCCACGGTGGCCTCGATCTTTCCGTCGCCGCCATTCTGGGTCAGGTCGGACGCGAACACGTGACATATGCTTTTCAGTGGCTCTAGGAATCGGTTACGGAAGAAGATGTATGTCTTCTCGAGCTGTAGTTGGCTGCGAAGGGTTGGCGATGAAATCAACACGTAGTAGAGATTAAGCGCCGCATGGATTGACGGGCTGAGATTCTGGGTGAAGTGGACCCAGGACTCCGCTATCTCAGATGACAAATTCAGGTCTAGGGCAGAAGAGTCGAAGAGGAAAGGGAACACCACGGAGAAGTAGTGCGGATTCAGGAACAAGTTCGGGTCAGGACTAGCTGCAGCTGCAGCATCAAGGATTTCGTTTTTCAGCCATTCAATACCCCTGTCCTTTATTGACTTGAATCGATCCTGTTCCAAGACTGTTCGGATGACCATGAAACGGGCAACTTTCGAAGGGTTATTATGGACCACCTTTTCGGGAATTCTTCGGACTGTGCTATAGCTCTGGCGAACAGTGCAGGCGGTCAGGGAGATCACAAAATCTGTAAACTCAGCTTCATTCGGAGGCGTCCCGGTTGACATCTGCAAGGAAAAGATGGTCAAGGTCAGCAAGGAATCCAGAAGCACCTGTGGTTGCTCCAGTGCAACTTCGTCTATGGATTGGAATCCACCAATAAAGTTGGAAAATATTCTAGCTAGTTCGGGATAAACATTGATTGGAGTGATCTTTCCGGATGAAAACAGCTCTGCCATTGCGGCGCGTGCGGCCAAAAGTAGAAGAGCCCCGTGTCTTTCAAGCGGAATGTCCTCCACTTTCTTTGGCGGTTCTTCAAAATCTAACGGAGGTGGGTGGTGTGCTGGGGATTGCAATACAACTTCGAGGAGCTGTTTACCATCCAGCCCAAAATCTTGGGACAAAGCCTAGGTCAAGTAAGCAGAAGGATAATAAGCAGCATATTAAAGAAACGTCAACCCACAGTGATCTTAGCAATAATCATGTCTCTTTCTCTTAGAAGCTTGTTATTCACGTAAGCATCTGTTGGAGACTCTGTTCCAGGCATACGTGTTTTGGGATGAAGCTTTTCTTGTAGTCTTATGGCCCACGACATTCCCGGGTCCATAGGACTGGTGCAATTCAACATGTAGGATTTCAGAACCTCGATCAACGCAAATTGTAAGAACCTCTTCATGAGTAGCGACTCATCACTGTTCGCCGGGGCAGGGGTATTTATCTCCGCTTCGGGATCCGGGGCGGAGGCCTGTGAGACCCGGAAAATGCTAGACTCGCTTGGTGCCCTAGGAGGAGGGGCTGGTCTTTTCGAGGCAGATACGTCTCGGAGGAACTCGAGAAGAGCAAGTGTAGTTTCGCTGGTGGGCATCGAAGTGTAAGCTTCCAGAACGGCCTGGAGAGACGTTGCTAGGAATCGACTGGGGGATTTGGTCTTAATGCGGGAATGGAGCACCGAAAGCATGGTAAGGAGGGTATTGAATTTTATGACGTGGATAGGGGGGGGTTTTGTTTCTCCCAATGAGTCGTTATCGCTCCCATCCTTCAGGATTTCCGGTTCCTCGCTATCGACTGCAACGGTGTCCTCATCTTCAGGCTGGAGCTGCATCAGGGCATCAGAGACTCTCAGGATGACTTCTCGCGGGTTACCCAAGCGTGCGATATCTTGTAGACATTCTCGGGACTGAGGTAACATAGGCAACAGCAGATGAACCAAGTCCCAGCCGATATTCGTTGTCAGAACCTCATCCTGTAGGAGCTTGTGCAAGGTAGGCAGACGAGCGGGGGTTAACTGATACTCGAGTAAGGTGAGGTAGGTGAGGTAATCGGTGGCCGGGGGGAGGGCCTGGATGAGAGGATCCTCTTCATTAGCCATGGTCAGGTTTTATGGTTATGGCGGATGATATATGCGAAGAAGGGGATGGCGTGGGTGAGGGGAAGTTGGGATAGTGAAGCATACCAAGGAAGCTTGCGCGTCGCACGAAGTGGGACAAACATGCGGGTGGGCGTCAATGACATCAGAGGGTCCCAGGAACACCAAACACTAAATTTATATCCTACCAAGCTTTCCAGTTTGTTCTGCTTTCTTATCGTGAAATAACAACTATATAACGATAATCATAATCCCTTTAATGTATCTTTTGTAAATAGCAGCCATTATGTACACCTTGCTTAATCCATACAACATGATTACTAATATAGGGACCCTGGACTCCCGTGACCACTGATCAAACGTCAAAATATATTCCCGTCATTCAACTCTTCGCCACGTACCGCTAAGCAAATAAAGCTAAATTGTTAGGCCATTCAAGATGGTTCATTTGTAGATTTTACCCGTAGGGTGCTTCTCTGCTCTCGAAAAAAGGACTCCAGCAAACAAACCAGGCGGATATGATTCCCGCAAGTAGCCCCTCAAGAACGACTACACGAAGAACCGCGGTTTTCGGATCTTCATTGTCGAGAAAGAGTGCAACTGTCAATGTAGTGAATCATGATGCTCGCACGGCACATTACCGGGCCTCGTACAGTGGTTGAACGGCCCTATCTGGCGGTTTTGTGTTTGTGCGGACAAACTGCCGAGATATATTGAGTCGCAGACACGCCTCACGACGCCAAAGTCTGTACGGGCAGAGCAACATATCTCTCGAAGTCATGGTTAATGGTAACTGGGTCGGTTCGCAGAGCCGCAGAGC
This sequence comes from Aspergillus haitiensis, assembly GCA_027569155.1. Classification (NCBI taxonomy): domain Eukaryota; kingdom Fungi; phylum Ascomycota; class Eurotiomycetes; order Eurotiales; family Aspergillaceae; genus Aspergillus; species Aspergillus haitiensis. The sequence continues at coordinate 891,211 of JAPDEO010000006.1, read as the reverse complement.
AGGGGAACTTTGATACAGGGTTTAAACGGGCAGAACAAAGTTTTCTCTTTAGAATAGGCAGACGGGGAATAGTTAGAAGCCTGTTTGGTGCGTGAGTTATTTACCTTAGCTACCATTGAAACCTCATTGAATAATCTAACTATCAGCCTCAGGGTTTTCGGATCGTTGCAGGCTTTATTTAGGTTGCCAAGAGCCAATAAGGCGCCATGGGGTTGGGATACCTAGATTCTCTGCGAGGGTATCCTGTATACCTAGTAGATCTGATCACGTATAAGGTTTCAACGAAAACCTAAATATAACGACTAATTAGTTCTTTACTCTTTTCATTTGACAGAAGAGGTGACAATTTCTCCTTCTTTTTTTTTTTTTGGCATATGCTCCTACAAGCTATTTTGATATTTAGAACACATGAATGACTTGGTATGAAAAGACAAAAAGTTAATTACCTAGTTAGGTAACTAGTTAGCATTAGAATAATTACATAATAATATAGTACATGATCCATAATACATGACTAATGCAAATCTGGGTTGGACTGCGATCCAGTACCATGCCAAAATGTATATGTCATTCCACCCTATAACCGTGGTAGCAAATTGCCGGTCCACCTAGGAGATATTGGATCTGGCTTTTTCTACTTTACCCCTTTCATCTTCTTATTGTAGCACTACTTGTACCTGGGTATTCAACGGGGATTCTACGGGGTTGTTCCTTTTTTTTTTTTTGCAGTTTGCGCCTGTAAATAGTTGCCCTGCTTACGAAAGATGGATCTTCGCCCCAGAATAACTAAACAAAACCGAATGTGATTTATCCCAGGGAGACACATGGGAGAGTGTCACACCCGGCGCGCCTAATTGTTAATTAACAAATCCACGAGTACCTAGTTGGTGTAACTGACATCCCCCGATGTGTCAGCTTAAATTAATCAACTCAGAATTAATTTACAAGGAATCCCGTTCGGCACTCCCGGATGTCAGGGATGGTTCAAAGTGGGTCATGTGATTCGGCCCTAAATTTCGGAGATTTGATTTCTTATTCGCATCGTCGACTGAGTGAGATTTTGGAGTTGGAATTTGTGGCTGACCATTCTGACAGCTTTTTTTTTTTTTTTTTTTTTTGGTTTCATAACTCTTTTTTTTTTGCCTGGATGTTCCCGCATGTTTGCCCCTCTTCTTTTCCTGCTTGGTGTTGTTGTTCTTCACCCTTCCTACAGCCACGAGGTGATGAGGTTCCGTTAGAGTGCTGCGAACCTGAAATTGATTCTAAATGTTTGGGCAAGGCTGCATAAGGGGACGTGCGCTGGTCACAGGTGCATAAGAAGAGATTTGTACCGACACTGGCGCAGTCCGGCACAGCGGGAAGCACGAGATCGTCAATCCTCAATGACTAAAGTGAACTAGCGGTAGGGATAGGGCGCCGCCTACTTTCCTATAGTATGAGGCCTGTCCAGTAAGGGTTACCTCCATTATCGAGTCGACAACAGGCGCGGTGACCAGTTTCCTGCCTGATCAGTAATTGAATTTGGATTTGGGAGTGAGACGCTTTAAGGCTGACTCTCTTCGTATTATTATAAATCTGTTTCCTAATCGTTGTTCTTTTTCTTTGGTTTTCAGCTGGTATTCTCGTTTATATTACGTGATCAAGGAAAAGTAGGTAGGCATGCGAGCAACAGGGAAGATAAAAAAAAAAAAAAGGTCCGCGGGAGTTGCCGGTCGAACCGAGAAAGAGCACTACCAGATGCTGTTTGCGGCTGATGATTGGGTCTGAATGACTATGACGACTGGTTGGTCGAGGGAGATTTTTCATTTGGATCCATGGAAAAGTTACTATACCCTGAACAGCAAAACAACCTGTTTGGCTTCCCAAGGCGGCGTTTTTCCTCCATCCGCGCCCTACCGGCCTGCTTCTCCCAGCACAGCGACCCTACCTTCATCTCCATTTTTCCACCCTCCACTCCCTTTCCTTTCCTCTCCTCTCTTCTCTCCCCTTCTCTCCTGTTACCCCTTCCTCCCTCTCTCCACTTGTACACTAGATCTCCGTAATCTGCGCTCTTCAATCCAATTATTTACCTCTTCTCCCTGTCACAATCGATCGAGTCCGCAAGCTCCCGGCATAGCTCTCTCTCTGTGTTTCTCTCTTTGTTTTTTTTTCTTTCCTTGCTTTTTTCTTCACCCCTCCCCTCCCTCGTCGGTGTCACTGCTTGATCAATCGTTCCTCGATACAACGACTAGACAAACTATTCGATTAAACAGCTATAGTATTACTTAGTTGCGGATCCTGGCCCGTCTGCTTAATTATAAACCACCGGAATTGCAAGAAGCAAAGCAAACCTAAGCTCCTTCCCCGCCTCTTCCCCCTCCCTGCGTGATTTCCTCGAGTATATCGCGGTGGGCATTTACACAGCGCCAGATCCCAATAATAGAACACCCGGGAAAGGAACAAGGGCTGACAAGGGACCAAACGAGGGAAACTATATATTTATAAATAGAGGAGAGTGCAATACGTTATAGTGGGAGGCGCGACCTGTTTAATTCGGAGAGGAGTAGTGTCTCCTCCCTTCGTCGCAATGGCAACCGAAATGCGGTCCTTCTACACACCGTCAACTCCAACTCACATTTCGTCCCATGCGCCAGCAGCTGTCGATGAGTTGATAAATAAATACTCTTCTACCATGTCGAACTCGGCAAGCTCTCCCTCAAGCAGCTACCCTTTCGCCAATGCGCCCCGGAATGTTTTTCAGAGGCTCGCTGATCGGGTTCGCCTAGAATATTATCGATACGAAGTCACATTTGGCCTCTATGTAATGACCCCCGGCGAAAAGCTTGTGGCTAACACCTTCGTCATTGTGGTCTTGACTCTGCTTTTCTGGGCCCTCCTCGTCTACTTCCCCGCATTGCTCTACCAAAAGCTGAGTCGGCTTGTATGGCTGTTGACTGGCCATAGTAGCGAAGAGATGGGCGCTGCTTTGGGAATCTTGGATACCAACGTCAACACAATACCACAGTTTGCCTCTGAGAAAGTGATGTCTTGAGGGGCTTCTGGGCACTAGTATATGGCCATCTGCCTATCCTGGCTCTTATTTTTCTGTTGCCAACCACTGCTGCTTGTTTGATTTGTCATTTTGGCATCAACGTTAGGATAACCATGAGTATTGGTGGTAGGGACCCACTCTCATAATCGTCTCTCTAACGTATGAATTATCGTCATCGCTAATGGTTGTACTTCAAATAGGCCTCTCGTTTTAACGTCATTCGTTTCATTTTGGAGTTGGAAAGGCGCGCTTGGGATTTTTGTTTCCTTAATATTAATTGGATGGCGGGACAGGCTCGTCACGTTAATAATGACTTGAATGGAAAAGGACTGGTTTATAACGCGAGCACGAGAAACCCATATGATGACCGATGATGCGTCCTCGAAGCTCGAAGTGGTCTACCCGGCGGGGCTTTGGACCAGTAAAGCACGGGTTGACCGATTTTCTTTTCAATTTTTTTTCTCTTTTTTTTTTCTCACTCCCACCTTCTTTTTCTCCTTGTTTCCAGATGGTTTTTAGAGTCGCTGGCCAAGTTAGGATATTATGGGGATCACACTTCATTTCATGTGAGCAAAAATCTTCACTCAAAAGCAATGAATGGTACCGGATGAAGTGTGTGTAGGCTCGGTTAGAGGTGTATTGTTATAGGTCTAATAATACTTAATGTCAAATATGAAACCAACCTATTCTTGAATCTTTATCAAACGCGTGCGGAAAGATCTTCAATTTGGCAGTCAAGCCGGGGTGGCATCAATGTGTACCCACGAGATGGTGGCGGGCAAAGTTGTCTTGGCGAAGTAATGACCGTCAAACAGCACGTAGTGAGGACATGGGCATCCACATCTGGGTAAATACCAGCCACATCAGATGCGGAAACCCAAAAAAATAGGGTGTATATCAGGAGGGATTAGGCTGAGTACGCAGCCACCACATGGTTAGCCCTATTCATCATCGGATTCATCATCCTGGCTCATAGCCTCATGGTTTAGAGTAGTGGGGTGGAAAGTGTTGCGTAGTGGTGAGTATAAAATTTATGAGCTAGCTGGCCCACTAGTACGATGCTGACGAAGCCTTGCCAGATCGACAACCCCAAAAATAGTTCTCCCGTAAAAAATTACTGCCTAAACCTCCAACAAACTGGCGCCGTCACGGACAATCGTTCGTTTCGCTTTGTGTCTCTGCATGTTGTGTTCCTTTCTTTCCCCCTTCTTTTATTGTGACTAGTAGTTGACTTGAGCGATCTGGTTATCAGCCTCAAGTCGGCAGTCAACTTCGCCTCCCAACAACCGCCACGTCGCGTTTGTCTGGTCCAGGTACCGGCAAAACCTTAAGGGGTTGTTTATCTCAGTCCCTGAGGCGCAGTCATTAATTGATAAAACACTTTACGCTAATATTTTCTTCCCTTCTATTCTTATCGAACATAAGAGAATTCAAATTAACTTCATCATCCTAAAAGAGAGTTGATACTTTTTCTTTTCTTTTTTGTCCATCCCTGTGAATAACAAACACACCTCCCTATCCCCTTTAAAATCCATCCCTTGCAGCATCTCAACCGCATCAAACCTCATCAAGATGGCTGCACACAGCTATTATGGTGGATATCAAAGTCCTCCCGCTTACGAGCAGAACTCTCCTACCATCGATCCGTACCATAGAGCCTCTCCAGGTCCGAACCCGATCGGCACCGTAGCCAGCCCAGGCCCTTACCACCAAACTGCCGAATCCGATCCCCATCATCTCCGATACAGCCAACAGTCCATAAGTTCAGATAATGGTGCATATGCTACTGGTGGCAGGTTGAATGACCATGATCAATATGCAGAGAACATCCCACTTAAATCGCAAAGTTTCTACTCGGGCGGTCCTCCCCCGAACGATTGGATGCAACAGCCGACTCATTACGCTCCCTCACCTAATGCGATGGAAACACAAAGACGACCGATGGAGCGGAGGAAGAAGGGCCTGTTCAAGAAGAAGATTGCGTTTGTGACATATACCTTAACATTGGTGCAGATTGTGGTATTTATTGTCGAGTTAGTGAGGAGTGGTAAGAAACAGTCCCTTTCACAAAGTCAATGGAAAGTGGGTCCATAGCTGATTATTTGAGCAGGCCAACTTACAGGTACTCCGATTGAGATCAAGCCACAGTTCAACCCCATGATCGGACCCTCGCCATACGTTCAGATCAATATGGGAGCACGGTACATTCCTTGTATGAAGAACGTGCCATTTATCCAGAACTCGACTCAACAAATCAATTTCCCCTGTCCCAATGCGACAACGACAGCGAGCGAATGTACTTTATCTGAGTTATGTGGTTTCAGTGGAGTTCCGAACCCTCACCCTGGTGGTTCGCTGGACGACCAGCCCGAGCCTAACCAATGGTTTCGTTTCATCATCCCAATGTTCCTCCATAGTGGGTTCATACATATTGGCTTCAACCTGATCGTTCAGATGACTATGGGGGCGGATATGGAGCGAAATATTGGCTGGTGGCGTTATCTCTTAGTCTACGTGGCTAGCGGAATCTGGGGGTTTGTCCTCGGAGGAAATTATGCCGGCCAGGGAGAAGCGTCTACCGGTTGCTCGGGCGCCCTTTTTGGTATTCTTGCGCTTTTTTTATTGGATCTCCTTTACACGTGGCGTGAGCGGCCCTCCCCCTGGGTTGAGTTCATTATTATGATCCTTGGTATTGCGATATCTTTTGTTCTTGGGCTTCTGCCGGGTCTGGATAACTTCGCCCATCTTGGAGGCTTTACAATGGGACTGGCGCTTGGACTCTGCGTGATGAGATCTCCTAATGCTCTTCGTGAACGCATCGGGCTTGCCCGGAGTCCATATGTCGCAATGAGTGGCGGCATCGCTACCCCTGATGCGGAACCACCTAAGGCATCCGAACAACCAACTCTTAGCCCTATCAACTTTTTCAAGGGGAGGAAACCATTATGGTGGGCATGGTGGTTGGTTCGGGCGGGCGGTCTGGTGGCTGTCGTTGTTGCGTTCGCTGTTCTTATCGTCAATTTTTATAAATATCCGAGTTCGAATTGCTCATGGTGTTACAGATTAAGTTGCTTGGTGAGTGCTTTACTGAATCTTTCTACAACATTTTATCATCATTCAACTTGCTAACCATCATTATCTCTGATAGCCCGTCAATGGCTGGTGTGATCAAAGCAATTTGATTTCATCTGGCTCCTCCAGCGGCAATTAAACCCTTATGTTTTCCTACCTTGCTCTTGATTGTCTCTATATTTGATCTGCCCGCCTTTGTATAATGGATATATTTTTTATATTTGCACCCTGGCTCGGTATTGCATGCACCCCTATCTCCTGTTATCTTATAGGGCATATTTCTTTGGCGGCGTTCAGGATCCTCGGTGCGGCACATGTTTATTACATATTTGATGAGAAAACAAAACCGACAGTCTCACGGCTAGGCTGGGACCAATGGATTGATGACCTTGACGTAAATGATATACATATGTATTGGTAGCTGGTAGTTAGTATAGTACCTTGAGCTCAGCTTGGTGGTGGCTTTTTAATGAATATCCTAATCTGTATGAAAGATAACTCAAGTGATAATCTTAAATTTCAACTCTCTGGTCGAACCCTGCTTGTAGGATGGGACGATTTGTTGTATACACCCTTCACCAGCCGTTCTTCTAATTTTGGTTAGCTCAGTACCAGGGGGTTCTTATCATTATGCTTAGTCATGAAATTGCATGGTTTAAATGGATGAATCTAAGGTACATACAGGACCGGTACCTTGTAACTTACCTTCTGTTCTCAATATTGATCGACTTAAACAAATGAACTTGCCATATTAAACGGATGATAATCATTAGAACTAATTTTGTCAACTTACTTGAAATTATACTAAGATTGTTTCTCAATAGAACCACCCACATACCTATCTCATTGGGTAGATGACGGATAATAAATTGCTACCTGCCACGTTACATAACAGGTGGTAGGCACCTGCTTGGGTGAACTCTTAACCAAGGGTGGGCACTGCCTCATTGCTGCGCATTCGTAATTACGTTACGCCTGGTCTGTAATCATAATGGCGATCTGATCCGCCGCTCAGATCATCAGCCTCCCAATAATTGGAAACTAATAATTCCTCCACCAGCTACTTCACTCGTCAAGTCTTTCTCCGTTTCCAGTACATACATTTTCTTCCTTTTGGTTTTTGTTGTTCTTTTTTCTAATTTATTACTTGGCTTGAAGATCTATTCGCATTGCTTACCTGCTTAGCATTTCCTGTTGTATTTCTTTTTTTGGAAATTTCCCTCCTACTCCCTTCGAACGTCGATTCCCGCCCGCACCACTCCCTGGCAGGTCCGATCGCCATGAATTTCAGCCTTAATTGAACTAGATAGAATTGATGCCATCCATTCCTCAGCCATCGACCGGGCCATACAACAGACAACACCTCCCCCCTTCTCCCCCCTCGCTCCCCCTCGCATAATTTATGATGGCCACGTTAGCGGTATCCCCTCCGTCCTCGCCCTCTTTTCCTAAACGCAGTCCTCGGGCGTGGGCCCTCCGCTGTGAACGATACTGCTGTGCGGCGGCAACATTTTTCCCACTAGCTTTTGTCTACGGGTTAACAACATGGGCGGTATACGTTGAAGCGAGTGTAGGCTTAAGGCCATCAGCGAGTCCTTGGATCGGTAAGTTGAATGGGATAGGCTGCTGCCTCCTCCGGGGTGGAGTTGTTAGTTAGCTAACATGAGCTTTCCTTGTGCGTGGTAGGAATCCCGAGTTCGATACTTGGGGTTGTTCTTTATATCTGTCTCAACGTTTCGTATACGACCGCTGTATTCACAGATCCTGGATCGCCCCTGTCTAGCCGTGGTAATCGACATGAGTATAGCGCTCTCCCGATTACGGAATTACCCGAGTTTACCTCTTTCACTGTCAACTCCGCGGGCGGGTCGCGGTTCTGTAGAAAGTGTCAGGCGCCGAAACCGGATCGTGCTCATCATTGTTCGACTTGCAAACGATGCGTGTTGAAGATGGATCATCATTGTCCGTGGTTGGCGACTTGCGTGGGACTCTATAATTACAAGGCATTTCTTCTTTTTCTCATCTACACGTCACTGTTTTGCTGGGTGGATTTCGCGGTTGCGGCTATGTGGATATGGGCGGAGGTGTTTAATGATACGCGGTATATGAATGGTATTTTACCGGTGAACGTTGTGCTGTTATCGATTTTGGGAGGGATTATTGGGTTGGTCTTGACAGGGTTCACTGCTTGGCATATCAGTCTTGCTGTTCGTGGCATAACGACGATTGAATGTTTAGAGAAAACGCGGTATGTGTCTCCGTTGCGAAAAGCGCTGGATCGCCATCGTTACGAGCATCTTCTGGGCAACAACAGCGATCATCACGGAGCTGGTGGTGAAGACGATACCCTTGGTCATCGCCTCCAACAGTACGGCGGCCAGATTTTAGATGCACATGCCAACGCTATTCCCGGAGTGACTCGGCCAGAAGAGGGCGAGGAGGGTGACCGCTACCCTAGCCCCGGAATGACAAACCTCTCGCCTGCTCAACAAGCGTTGACCCGGTCGTACGCCGATCTAGAGCGCCAACGTGAGCGTGATCGATACGATGACTATCTTACCGAGACAGAAATTGAGAAGATGCCGCGAGCGTTTGATTTAGGCTGGAAACGAAACCTGCTGCACCTTTTTGGCGATCGGCCTCTTTTGTGGCTGGTTCCAGTATGCACGACAACCGGAGATGGCTGGCGCTGGGAGCCAAGTAGGAAATTCCTAGAAGCCCGGGAGCGGGTGCGCCAGCAGCGTGAACAGGCTTTAGCGGAACAGATGCAGCTCGATCGGGAACTCTATCAGCGCAACATGAATAACCATCGTAGCTGGACCGGCACTGATGTGCCCCATGGATGGAATCCGAGTCAGCCCCTTGAAGGGTTTCAGGAACCAGAGCGACCTACTACCGGGGTATCGATGAAGACATTAGCGCCTATGTCACCACGACCCCGGCCAGGAGATAGTGATTATGGGGAAGATCCCGCGGGAAGTCAAGATTCCTTCTTCGGTAGCAATGGAGGGAACGAACAAGCGAAGCAAGATGATAGCTGGCGAAATTGGGATTAAATGTGAATTACATCATTGTAGGTAGGCATGTCTTGTGTTTTGTAGCCGGTGTTCGGGATGGGTGGGTCAGTTTTATGTGTAAAAATAACATTTGTTCTCTATTATACTTTTTTCTTTTTCTTTCCTTCCCTATTCTTTTTTTTTTTTTGGCTTCTGCTGGACAAGTTTTGTTTATTGTTATTTGTAGAGGTTGCTCCTATGGAGGTGCAAATTGGGGTGGATAAATTCTTTCCACGAGCTAGCCCAACAGAAGGTCCTTAGTGTAATAAACAAGTTGTAAAAGAAGCTAGGTAGGTATATGTATATATACTTTTACTAGTTATTTGTTCCTTATTCAGCATACAAATTAAAAGGTGGTATCATTATAGTAAGTAAGAAATAGGAGCAAGAGTAAATAACTCTTTGAATAGTTTTTAAAAAAAAGATAATCAACACCTAATATAAAGGAGAGTCGAAGAACTCGGTCTGGAAAATCTTACCTAATTTATTGTAGATAATGAAGAGCATGTTAGATACCTGGTTGGCTACCTACCTTCCCAATCAGTAGGTAAAATATATTGAGCATAAACAGGTATCGAGCAACGCAGATAGCTTACCTCTTTTCGCGCGCAGAAATCGAATCTCAACATCATAAACATATGGCTTCAAAATATGAAGGATTAGAGAAATTGTTTTATTACATGCCCTCCAAACCTATAAGCCATGCTAATATAAAAAAGTATACGTAAGATGGCTATGAGAAAGACAACTTCACAGCTTGACATGTGAATGTTTTATACATAGAATATAAGTGAAAGGAATTCATTCTAAGAGGAATTTCTTGCATAGGCCCTCTTGTGTTGGCGCTCCTGTGTGGCCATCTTGGGTAGGCAATCTCGTGCGAACCTTAAAGGCAGCCATGTCAGAAGCCATTCAAGACTCGACCCCATAGAGGAACTTGGGTTATAAGAGGTTATTGTTGAAGAGCCATACTTCCTCGGTGTGCTCTCATAGGTACAACCCACTCCCAAACCTTTGGATACATTTCAATTGGCTCTGTATATGCAAACACGAAAGATTGGCTGTCGTTTTTCTTGGGCTGGCCTAGAGGTTAAGCCCAAGACGCCTGAAGCTCAGGCTTACAAACAGCGTGCAGAAAGCGGGGAAATCACTGGAGGCAATGACATCATACTAATTTGAAAACCAGTCATATCAAATTAATGTACTAATTGTTTCTTGAAGGGGTCTGACCCAAAAAGGCTAATTGGTACAGGCACGTGCCTGACAAAACCGGCAATCTGACAACATACGATCTACCATGTACTTACCCATCACGGTATCAGGAAACTCGGGGAGGATATTCCCTCTCAACAGAAGAGAAGCAAAGCCCAAAAGCCTTGCTTATGATCCATTCTACATATTTCTATTGGCTGTGGCTCGGTCTATCACGTGGATCTAAATGGTCACGTTGGTGTGATAACTGTGCATGATATGTGTGGGTCTTTTCCTTCTTCACCTAAACTTCAGACATGATTTTCAATTTCGGACTTAAATAATTAACCTAAATTATGTTGAAAGCAAGCTCTAATTTATTCCCCCCACCCCTAAAAGCCTTAAATAGCCGTACAATATGCTAGTTATCGTCATAGTTAAGCTTAAATCATGAGTTAGGTGAGGAACCTAAAGCTTAAGATAGGCCCTTATTTACTAACAATTCATGCCTGATGATTAGAGAATCCTCAAAAAATTTAATAGTTTCATATTGTGCGAAAATGCCTGCTCATCTTATTCGTGTGTTGCTGTCAGACTTCAGCCGTTCGTACTCAAGCGAACCACCACACCGTAAGGCTACGATGATGAGGAGCCAAGGCTAATGTGCATTTCAAGGCTCTCAGCCTCGCTCCGTCAGCCGGTTTTGGGAATAAATAGGGCCCCCAGGGGAATTTGTGTTGCAAACCCCCCCCTCTCTGGCATATTCACCCTTTAACTCCTGGCTGTGGTAAATTGAAATACAACCCGCGTTTCCTACTTCTTCTTCAATGGCTTCTTTGCTGATTTCCTCCCTCCCACTACTACTGGTGTGGCTAATTGCTGCCCCTGTCAGTGCCCAGGTTTTGTCGAACAACTCCACCATAAATCTCCCGCCAGGCACGACAAACCACGGTGACACCCATCTACTCTGCACTCCCACAACATGGACCGATATAGTGACCTTTTTTTTTGGTAACTATATTGCTCACGCGGCTACAATTGTACCCTTGCCAGGTAGCTCCTATGCTGAAATTGCAAAGAGTATAGTTGTGGCACTACTATTTCCTGTGAGCGGCATACATAGAGGGTTCCGGGCACTTTGCAGTCTTTCAATTTTCTGCCGTTCAGACCTAAGCATGGCGGCCAATGCAGGCGCCTTATGTCAAGTAATACGCAGTACCGAAGATGCAAGAAGGTATGAGCGCGCTTTAAACTCAGCTAGTAAGTGTTCCTATCAGCTAACCGGCCTGGGAAAATATAATATACCTGAACTATGGATAACAAGGCGTCTGTGTAGATTGGTGGCGGAGGGTCAAAATACACGGCCGAGCGATATTACCACCTGCCTATCAGTTAGCCGTTACTCCCCGAGGTGCCAAGTTCAAGGATTGCCCAGACAGTCCGATAACTTTAGGCTCAGACTACAACTGCGTAAGAATAATTTTGTCGGTTGTCCAGCTTGTCTTCGCCATTACCACCTTGTACCGTTCGCGGGGCGACCAAATAGACCAATACGGCTACGCCGCTTTTGGCCTGACAGTCATTCAATATGCCTTGATGTCCTTTATTAATTTAGTAGGCAATTTAGTATGCCCGAATTACCCAGCTCTGTACCTTGTTAACTCTAAAATTATGGAAGAGGCCAAAAGGGAGGGGGCCATTTTCGAAGGGGTAGTTGGCACACTTGACGAAAATGAAGCAGACCCCGACCGGGACCCATTCGGATTGTCACATCGTCAGCTGAAGCTTGAAACCAATAATGAGTTGCTTCAGATTTCAATGATACCCCTTTGTATCTCTATCGCCGTCATTGGGGCAATGTCACATTTCAAAGCTGGTCAAAGCACTACCGTTGAGCGTGTCTTTACCATGACGTGGCTGATTTTTGGCGGCGCTTTTCACGGCGGATTATACAGGCTTCCTGCATATAATCACAGTGAGCCTGAATGGGGGGAGGTGGCTGGCTACAAGCTGGGACCGGGTTTCGTAATAGAATATTTCGGTTACTTGGTGTATGCAGCTATAGGTGCAGTGCCGGGTTTCTGCGTTGTAGGGAAAATGTTGAAAGAGTACGGCACCTGCACTTATATATGATGATTAATTGATAGTCCGAGGAAGATTATTCTTCACTGCACAGTAGGTACGAGAACTGTACCAGCCCCATGAATGCTTTCTAAATAAGGTACTGCTCCAAGACTTGTCCTATCTAATATTGGATTCATCCAAATATTATCCAAGCCACTCAGAATATACGAGTACATGGAAAACAGCATTTACTATAACCATACTTATAACCTAGACACTACTATGTTAGCAATATGTATAAATGGTGGGTATAATGGTGTGCTGATGCAATGTGACGCTATTTTGAAAAGTATTGTAACTTATATTGAGAGATATCAATGATACTGGATGGCCCAAAGATCGGTGATGTCCCAAGGGGTAGATTGACGTGCAGGTCGTACAGCCACTGTCTTCAGCGTGGAACTCGGGGTCATTAATATCTAAACTTCCTGGCCCTCTGACACTCACTAGGGATTGATATGTCGGCTGGACGTAACGACCGATATTTAAACATCTATTTAATCTATACATCTCTATTGTCTCTTTATATTATTAATAGAAAAAAAAAAAGCTCTTTTCATCAAAAACATCGCTATTCTATGGAAAGGTGTGTGAATATTTAATTGATTTATACATCTCTAGCTTATAAGGAAGTTCACTAGTAAAATATATATATTATTTCTTCATAGTAACATTAACAGCTAGTAATAAAAAGACGTTCAGGTAAGATAGTTGAATCTTTTATTCTGTATGTAGAGTTTGAGATTAGAAACGCTATGGGGATGAAAAAGTAGAATGTGGTGATGAAGACACTTCAGACCTGGCCTTTAGTGGCTTGCTTGCTGACTGCCCTTGTGCCAATCAATAAATAACAAATAAAGCCTAGGTAATTTGGCAGGTAACGGCGCAAGAAAAGTCCGCAACGGCGGGACTACTATTAAAATGGCTTGCCGTATATATTTAACTTGTAGATAGAAGCTATTTGGGTATGTAGATTAGTCGAGGCGCTTATCCTAGTTTAGATAGAAAGGGCCAATTACCAGTGAAGGAAGTGCTCATATATTAATGATGGTAAATAAACTCTGTCAGCTGGCTGGTATCGGTTGGTCCTCTCCTAGCTACCTTAGGCTCTAAGCGGTGTTAATTTTGGTCGAAATGAATTTGGGTGCAGCCAGCTGAACGTTTGCACATTTGGCTTACCATCAAACCATTTCAGATAAACATACACCAGAAAGTACCTAGGATAGTCCTGGACTGCCTTGCAATAAGGTTGGGAAGACAGCAGTAGATCATCATCAAAGACACTTTAACCTCAGGCAATGAAAATATTCTAAGAGGAGAAGTACTCGCAATTGTATCCACTATGCGAACTCGGATATCTTGAAGATTTTTCAAGAACATTTAATTGTCCCGGTATACATTCTTCTGCCCTGTTTCCATACAAACAACTAATGTTGCTCATCTGTACGATAGATTGTGACAGATTCATGGGTCACTACGGCGGAATCATTCAGGCACACCATGATGGTGACAATCTTGTCATTCTCAAAAGTAATCTGATCGACTTTTCGGCGAACGAACGAGCCCTCACTCTTTTATGAACACTTTTCTTTGTTATATATCGAATACCCGGTTGGCGATACCCAAGAACATTTATTCCAACTAAATCCAGCGGAGAAATCCACTGTAAACCCAGCGCATAACAACCCAAACCTCAACTGCACAAGTTACGGATGAGGTCGTCTCCCAACCCGCGCTTGACCATATCAGCGAGTCGGATCGTCCCTCGAATTCTCAAAGAAAGTCTCGACTCTACCTTCGCCACAGGCTCAGTACTTCATTTAGGTTTGGGTCTGGCACCGGCAGCCGGAGCACGGAAATAGAGGGAGTTGCCCAAGGAACAAGAGCCTCTTTTGCGACACGGAAAGCAGAATTACCAATTATGTACCTTTCTTTTGGCCTGACCAATCCAGAGAAGAACTACCACAGAAAAGGAGTGTCAGGGGCATCATTCCCATTTTACAAAGTTCCCGCAGGGATCCGGAGGAAGCACCCCAACAGGGGACTTAGGCCGCCTAAAGAAACTGGCCGGAATTGTTGCGATAAAATACTAATAGAGTTGTGGCGTCAAACTTCAATGGGCATGAAATTGGGCCATTGAAGGGATCCTCAGACTTCAGCACTGGCTTTACATTCTCAGTGTGAACTTATCTCTCACAGAGAACATCTGGTATTTTGGAGACATAATACTATACCCAATGAGCATTATGAAACTCAATCTTGTTTGCTATTCACTTGAACCCCCGCTGTTTGAAATTGTCTAATGGAGTGATGAACTTCAAGTACTGGGAAAGATAAAATTGATCCTGTTATTTTCTTTTCGCGTGGCATATAATCCGACTCAATAATCCCGTAGCAGGCAAACCCCTCGCTCGATAGTGAAGTTGGGCAACTGTATTTCCGGCATCTTAATATACCATCAAGAGGGAAATAGTAGTACGAGGGGCTAGTTGATGTTGTATATAAAATATCTACAGCGGAATGGACCCAAGCCTGGGGCAACTCAGGGAGTGTGTCGGGTTGATTCTCCGAACGGGGAGGGAGGTTCCGTAAACATAAGTCACTACTCCGCCCCCTGTCCCATTTTGCCTCCTTTTCATACAACTAACTGCCTTGATGGTCATTCACTCGCTATTATTGCATTGTAACCCTTATTCATATGCATCAAGAATCGATTCTCGTGGGCAGAAACCGAGGTGCGACGACATAATGGAGGTGGGGCTTCTTTGCTGCTGTTGGTCGAGGTAACAATGTTGGATACTAATGAGATGACACTAGCAAGGGGAGGTGAAAGCTACGTAGGTATCACACATAAAGGCGCTAACAATTTCTACCGCCAATAAACAAATAAAGTCTCCATGACTAATTCTGTCCATTTTGATAGTTTTAGTCCGCCGTAATGTTTACCCTACATCCGCCGTTGGCCTGACCACTACGTACTATGTTCGGACGAGACCATATCATCCACAAGACACCTGAAATATATTCTTCCATCACACAGAGCGCCCATATCGGACGGACTAAGCCATCGAAATCATTAGCCGCACGGCATACCCGTACAATGGTGCCATACTTAGAGGTCTGCCCGGCTGAAGTGGTCGAGAATATAGTGTCACAGCTGGGCCTGGACGACATTCGGAGTCTCCGTCGGTGCAGTCGCAGTTTAGCCGCAAAAGCCACACAGAATCATTTCAAGTCTTACTGCCGATTGAAACATGTTGATCTAACACGCAGTGCCCTTCAAGATTTCGTTGAGGCCACCAGGCCCGGCCGGTTAGGATGTCTGATCCAGGATCTGGTATTGGTCGGCATTGTGCACAACACAAAGCGACTGGAAGCTATTCTCAGGGGTGCATATAAGGTTGGAATAGAGGAGCGAGAAAGAGTTCAGCAGGATCTGGATGCTCTGAGGCGGCGACGAGATGATTATATAGCACTGCAAGATTCTTCCACGGACGTAAAGCTCCTCAGCGAGGCGTTCAACAATCTCATGAGCAATAGCACAAACGGCAAACTCCGATCACTTTCACTCGCAGTGGTGGTATATCGCAAAGATGCTGTGACGCGGCTCCCACCCGCCTCTGGAGGAGGATGGAAACTCACCTGGCAAACCGCTACCCGCACCTTTCATACAGTATTCGAATCATTAGCGACGAGTGGAATTCCTGTTGAGAGGCTCAATATCTTCAGAGACGATTACCGTTGTAGTCTGGCTGGCAACGAGCTGAATCAGATCAAATTATCCACCGAAGGACTCACCACTTCACTTGCATCCCTAAAGAGCTTATCCGTTAGTTTCTCCGACATGATCGTCGAAATATCCTATGAAGATACCGGTGATACTGGTGACTCAGCCGACGAGATTGACTGGGATGCAGCCGATCACGAAAGACCCGCGAGTGAGATCCAAGAGGAAGTGGACGAGGAGTCTAATTTCGTTGGCCTTGCCCGGATTCTCCAACGATGCAGCCAACTCGAGTATCTTGAATTGCATCACTACGACCTCGATATGACGAATCTAATTGATGTTAGTTTCCCTGGTGAAAGTTTCATGAAACACATATCTGAAACAGTTACGCTGCCCCGTCTGAACAAATGTGTCCTTCGAGGGGTGAGTGCTAGACTAGAAGACCTCCTGGCCTTTCTTAACGGAGCAACCGCTCTCCGGGACCTATCGCTAGAGGCAGTGAGTCTTATCTCTGGGACATTCAGATCTATCTTCGACTACTGTACAAGCGAAGCTGCTGGCCTCGAAAGGGTATATTTCGACGACCTCTGGGAATACGGCTTGGTATATTTCGACAGCCCTGGGAAGCCCAAGTTCAGAGCGTTGGACCATCCTACCGTCAATACATTGCATCGAACTGGGGAAGAGGTCCGAAGAGCGATTTCTTATTGTGTTCCACAAGACTTTTTCCCTGGAAGCCCGTCGCTTGATGAGTGGAGGCGAAGGCGTCGCAGAGAGTATGGGCCTCCATAGGGTGTGTAGGTCCGAGAAAAAAAAAAAAAAGTAACGTTGTATCAAGTTCAGGAGACTACACACGTTAAGTGATGACCCCTCAGTCATGTTGTTATGTTATGGGCTTGTCGTGCTTCGGCATTCCCAACGTGTCTTCCCTTTTCCGATAAATGCCGCGTGTGTGAATTTCTAGTCTATAGTAGAGGATAGTTGATTGTGACAGCACACACACACACACACACACTCTCTCTCTCTCTCTCTATCGATAATATAATACTACATATCCTTATGTCTGGACAACATCATTTCTTCTCTAGTAGTAATGAAGATCCCTTTAGCTATATTGCAATACTTCTCGATGCCCCCCAAATTTTTTTTTTCTTTTTTTACGTCCCCGGAGGACTTTGCCCTAGATCTCTCCCTTTCCTACTTGATGCCTCATACCAAAGACGCCAGTCTGCGTTTCCGTTCCCATCCGCATTTTTGTCGTATTCGAAAAGTGCCACTCCCTGATAACCATATTTATATTTCTTCGTCGTATCGGTAGCTTTGACATTCGGCACTTGCATGTAATTGTCCTCCAAGACGCCCAGGTTCGGGATCTTTTTTTTCAACTGAGCTATCCTGTTTTCATGTTAATTAGTAGGTCTGTTTTTTTTTATATACAACGACATAAGGTATGAATATGAGTGCCTTTCTGGAAGGAGAAACACTAACAATTGCTGCGCCTGTGGTGCATATTCCTGGGAGTTCGCATCATCAAGCGAGCTATAGATGCGCGGCGTCATGAGGAATGCCCAGGTATTGTCATATTGTCCAGTAAAAAAGATCACTATTGAGGACATCACCAGCGGCATAGGTGAGGACATCTTTTCAAAGATATCCTGTCCGCGTGATGTAGTGAACAAGCTCTGGGACTCCAGCCTCTCAATTCCACCGGAAACTTCATGTCGTACTCTCGCTGCGGCATTGGTGATAATTGTGCTCAATACCTACCAAAGAATCTGGTGCATCCACTGAGAGCGACACGATCACTCTATTATTATAAATTCGTCTTCGGGCACAGCAAAACCACGTCAAATCGCATCAACAACATCATCAATACACATATTAGTCTGAAGGCCTTATCGGCCACGATGACAATGGAATTTCGTCTGGAGCAATTGCAAACCGCACTTGAAGTGCCTCTCCCCGGCGCTACCAGCAACGACGAAGCTAAGTCACGATCAAAACAGCTGCGAGCGGAACTTCAGCCATTCATTGCGGAGCCCCGCTCTAATGTTAAATATCCAAGCAATAGACAGAAATACACATGGGCTTGAGCCTGCCAGCAATATTGATGAGGGTGGTCGATGTACATTATCGGGCGATCGAATAAGGTGTCAACATCAAGTATAGTTGCAGACTATCGCCGTGAAGCGTTTCATTAGTTGTTCCTAAGACATTGCTCTATAGAATTTATCAGGGACATCTAGTGCTAACAGGAATAATCCAAATTAAAGGATGATAGGGTAACGCCGTCTCACTCATCTTGGCTAGAACCTCAGTCTGATTGCCCCATTCCTCTGCAGGTCTGCTATACTAGTTACTGGAGCCCAAGCGGCCTCTCTCTCTCGTCACCTCCGTCATGCTGGATAGCTCCCTATCTACCTGCAAGCTCGACTCAGCCCTTACTACATCACGATTTGAGTATGCCAAGCAAATTCATGCTCGAACATGAGAGGCAAAATCTTGGCTTCGGTAAGGCCGGAGGATAGATTTTTCACTTTTACAAGTTAGAAGTTGAGAACATCGGCGGAGAAAACATCCAAATCCAAATCATAGTTATGGTTCAGCGCCACAACGATCGGCTTTCCAAGATCCATCTCCTCCCCGGTATTCGATGATGATACCCACAAACGGTTGTTGTGTTCAACTGCGGTTATCGAACCCATTCGAGAAATGATGATATCATCACTTGACGAAAATCAGGACCAGTTAACAAACAGATCCGGAGTGAGTGACCCATGGGTAGGACAAGCTATTGTTTTTTTCCCCCCTGCGAGTTTACAAACTATTTACTGCAATACTACCGTAGACAACAATCTTGTGAAGGTGAAACAGATTCCTTCATTACACCCCCCTATTTTATTTATTTGGCCTCACAATGTGGTATGGCTGAGCCGACAATAGCAGAAATCACAGACACCCGAGAGCCAGCTTATTGGAGCCGCACTCTGATCGCGATTGCGATCGCAGGAGTCGTAGTGGCGACAATCTCCTTCCTCCTTCGAATGGCGAGTCGACAGCTCACAAGTCAGAAGCTGGCAATCGAAGATGGGTTTATGGCTATTGGATTGATATTTTCGTATTTTCTCAGTGCATGTGTTATTGTTGGTATGTTATAGGGCTCCCTCCCTTACTATCTCATTTCCAATCGATTTGAAAATTGCTTCTTACTGAAATAAATTAAAGCTTCTTTTAATGGAGTTGGCCACAATATTTGGGCCTTGCCGCGACAAACCCAGGAACGAGTAGCTCTAGTACGGTTTCTTCATTTCTCATTTCACAAATTCTCCCCATTCCCTGTCTCAGGTGGTATAACGCAAACTCTCTTGACGAATTAGTTTGTCAGACCCTTTTGTTCTAATGCGATATTTGATCTTCCTAGATTTTCTTCCTTGGCCAAAAAAGCTGGGCTCTTGCGCACGTCTTCGTGAAACTTTCCATTATCCTTCTCATCCGACGTCTCCTAAACACCATCGGACACTGGCAGGCAGTCATCACCGGCTTGATTTTCTTCACCATCGCATGGGGAATCACCAACGTCGTCGGGAATACACTTCAATGTCTGCCTCCGCGATACTTTTGGGATCGGACGATTGAAGGCGGCCATTGCCCCAGCAATACAGAGGCATTTACCATCTCGATCGGCTCGCTCGCGCTCGCCGAAGATGTGGTGTTACTGCTTATTCCAGTCGGTGTTGTGTGGAGGATGAAACTAGCCAAGGCGGAGAAATTTCGTCTGACGTTTTTATTTGCCATTGGGGGCGTGTATGTTCCTGTCCCTTTCCTGTTTCTGCTTTTTCCTTCCTTGCCTTCCGGTGGGTGAGGGGGAGGTATTGTTAGTAGCGAACTTATATTGATGTTCGCTATGATGACGGACGCATTAGCATTACTGATTGGTAGACTGACGTATCGTGTTTTTTTTTCCCATATTAGGGTCTGCATATTCGGCATCTTGCGCGTTGTCGAGTTGATTCACTACCAAAGAGATAACCTGACTGGTACAAATATATACCTACCTAGTATGAATCCTGAAGACGCAGAACACTCATCAACTAACCAAATCCTGTTCTATTCAGCAAGCGGTGCTTTGGAAGTCACTTGGGCACTACTCGAGCTAAATCTCGGCATCATCTGTGCAAATCTCGTTCTCATGCGGCCCCTGCTTCGCGCCTGCAGGGCAACCCTATCTAAATGCTGTCGACGGGACAAGAAAGAGGTCTCCGTGGAGCCTCTTGCTCCGTCGCTTTCGTCGTTAGATTCTCCACGATCCAGCAGTTCAAATTGGAATATGTGGGTGTATAGTGTGAAGAAATCGCTTTGGGGGAGCTCGACTTCACGGTTACGGGAACGGGAATAAATTATCATAGATTTATTTATGAACTTATGACTAGTATTTATTTGTATACTATATATTTTTTTTTTTTTTCTCTCTCGTCTATATTCATATTTCACCTAAAAATCCGCACACAAGAGTCTGAACTTCCGGTAGCAATCATGCATTTGAAGTCTGGTGCGCCAACTTCCTCCACCTTCAAGGACTTGCGACGACCGCCTGCAATATCCCTTCGTCCCTTTGGCACTGGGTTCGAGCCAACAGCTGCCCATCGAATGCAACTCACGAAATGCCCATGCGCCTCATCAATGGTTTTTACTAATCTGCCATCTTGCGAGAGATCCCAGCAACGGACAGCCTTATCGTCTCCCACACTAATTAAATACCTGCCTCCTGGGTGAAACAATAGTCCGCGTACCCAGTTGTCATGGCCAACGAGGGTCTTGATCAGCCTGCCGCGCGAGTTCCACAGCTTGATAGTTTTGTCCCTGGAGCCTGTCGCGACAAATTCCCCTGACTCACTCGCTGGAGGCGGTGTTTTAAGTCCAGCAAGAGTTGCAAGGTATGGGTAACTTGCAGGGGGCGCGAATACACAACATTCGAGATGATTTTCATGGCCTAGTAGCTCTGCGGTTACTCTCCCTGATGAGACCTCCCAGATTGTGGCGGCCTCATTGCGGCCACCGGATACCAACCATCTCCCATCAGATGAAGGAGCCACATCCCGGATCCAATAGCCATCGGTACGAAACGTTTTCACGCAGTATCCGGTTGAGACATCCCAGAAACGAATTGACGCATCCCGACTGGCAGAAACTAGGATATTACTTTTCGGGGTGAGGAATCGTACGGCTGAGACACTGTGGTCATGTCCGGAAAGTGTTCGAGTATTCGCGTAATCAGCCTTGGGGTCCCAGATCTTGATGGTAAGATCTCCTGAGCAGGATGCTAGAACTGTGCTTAGTCCACCAAATTCGATTCCTGAGATGGCCCTTGTGTGGCCTTTGAGTGTTTTCTCCATCTGACCAAGCTCCCAGTCCCATATCTTGATTGTGCAGTCTTCCGAGCCTGACGCGAGAAGGGTATGGATGGGGTGGAATGCGATGCATGTAATGCCGGATCGGTGTGACTCGAGTGTGTGAGTTGCTGAGTCGCCTGGTAGCCATTTTGTTGAGTCTTGTGCCTTTTGGGGCCGGTCAATTAAGGCGGCTTGTATTTTCGCCCGGAGTGATTTGTTTTCGGTTTCTAAGTCCATGAGCTGGTAGTAGAGTTAGCTTTTTAATTCCCATATATACTATCTCCTTTGGTAACCCCAGAAAAGAAGAGAAATAAGAAAGACAAGTGGAGCTTACCTTCCTCTGTACACGGCAAAAAGTTGTCCATCTCCGCTCCAGCAGTCCGATATACCTTTGTCGAGAGGTCGTGTCAGAGATGTCGCCAACTCGAAGCTCTTTGCGCAGAGCCGCTGAACTTTGAACGGCGTTGATCGACTCCAAATATGCTAACATAGACTTATGTCTAGCGTGATTCTTATCAGCTTAAATGCCATAGGATATATTCTTAGCATACGGCCCCAGAAGGCTTACAGCTCTTCCGTCTGGTTCGTCGTCAACGTCCGATTTGTGGTGATCAAAGGCATCTTGAATTGGATGTTTTAGGGTTGTAGCTGCCTACAATGATTTCCTCTATCGTGAGAGAATACAACTAGATGATGGTCTAGAATATCCCTCAGGAGGTTCATCTGGTGAGCAGTAAGCGGAGCTGTCGACAGTACACCGTGTACCCTGGCCACGTCACATCAGGTAACCACTGCAGAAAAGAGGTTTGGCAGGGCATAAGTCACATGGGGCTCAGTATTTGGCTTATTTTATCCTTCCATAACTAGGTAACTATAATATTGATTTAAATTGTATTTTACTGGAGAAAATTTAGGTTATTCGATAGCGCCTTTGCTCTTGCATCTACTAGATTTAGTTCGATACCCGCTATGAGAGACTAACAAAATATGGTTCGGCCTAAGATGCTTGGCATGCCTGGCGATACCTGGGGAATGGAATGCCGCATGCCTTATCTATTAGGCCCTTGTTCATCACGTGCGGCTACGCGCCACCCCACCTTGTCGTCACCACTTTTTTTTTTTTTTTTTTCTCTTCACGACACCGGTTCGAATCGCGCATCTCGCTCTCAATAGCGAAATTGGATATTTTCATCAATGCGATAAGATTATTGTCCCGGCAATGGTTCGATTCCTATAACCAGTAGACAAAATTTTTTATTTTTATCCTGCCTTAGCACAAGCATGGGGACAAGATGGCCCCCAGTTTCCGAGACTTGATCGACTTTCTTCTTGCGGAGATTGCGCTTTGTGGTGATCAAGGTACGTCAAACGGTTTTTTCTTCCCTCTTCATTCGTGTTTCTTTCTTCATCCTCTTTGTTTAATGATGATCCACCCGGACCTCTGCCACCAAACCCCTGCATCATGCATCCGCCCAATAGTACTTTGTTTCAGGTCCAGCCCACAAGACTTGTAAACCAATATTATCGAAAATAGGTAAACTAAAATCCAGACTAGGCGCTTCTCCCGCGGACATCTTGTCTTTTATAGATGAATTTTATGCACAACCCACAGAGCCTGCGTCAAACCGTAGTCATGCTGTGGACCGAAAATTCCAAGAAAAGGTCTGGCAATGGTTGATGAAAAATCCCGAAGTCTCTGTGGGGAAGGACAGACAGGGAAATTACTTGACCCTTGCCGATGCTGAGCAGCGCCAAACCCAGCCGGCTGCTGGGGACGCGGCAAAAGGTTCCTCAAACACATCAGAAAATGTTCCAGTTCGTGTCTTTGTTTCTAAGGAGCGGACCTGGCTGGCTGTTACCGGCCATGAGCCGAACGAGACAAAAGTCCTGCCCACGGAATTTGCATTACTCTCTATCATTGCGTCACGTAAATCGGAGGGAATTGTTCAAACGGAGTTGGTAAGGCTGAGTGGCCAGGACAAGCGCTCGGTACCGAAAAGGACTGTAATGCTTCAGCAGAAAGGCTACATCGAAAAGCGAGCTATCCAGATCAAATCTGCACGAACAAGTTTATGTACCTTGCGCAGATTTTTGAAGCCTGAAAGTGTATCCAACGAGACCCCTCCTGATCAGGCACTAGGCACGACGGATGGTACAAGTAAGATTATCGATTTCAAACAGTTCACTCAGAAGATCTTCGAAATATTACGAGAGTACAAGGTGATATCCCGCAACGATCTCAAAACCCTCCTTGGTTTTGCAGATCCCTGGCGATGGAGAATCCTCTCCCGTGCTTTACGCAAGTTTGAGCGCATTGGTGTCTTGAAGCGCGTTAGGGCATTATCCCAATATGCGGATACTATGCGCAAGTATCATCCTTGTATCATGCTTATTCGAGACCCTTCTGAAAAAGATATCGCCATGTTTTACGAGTACAGTCAAAACATTTATACCAACATGGAGCAGGGGAGCAACGCAGACTTTGATGAAGACCTTGAGACCGACGATGTAACTGGAGGCCCCTCTTCTGGAGTCAGTAGAGTGAAAAGCGAGGAGAGCGTTGAGGAATCTGGTCGCACAATTCCACTCTGGACCCCCGATCGAAATATTCACAATCAAATATTTGACGTGGTCGACGCAGCGGGAACTGTCGGAACCACAAACATTGTAGGTAAAGGGTGTTCATTAGTTATATTTGTAGGTCGCTAACCAAGCTCGTACAGGATGTCATTCGGGCATGTTTTGGAGGGTTTTATCGTCGACCATTGGAAAATACCTTGGCTCGCCTAGTCGAATGCTGGCAGCTGTCTCAACCACCTCATTTACGTCATCTAGCAATCGTTCGAGACACAGCTCTCCAACGAACTATTACACACTACATCCATTACTCTGCGAGGAACTTCGCGAAACTGGTCGATGCCGGAGAGGCGACCTGGGAAGCTGTGGAATTCGTACCGAAAAATCCCAAGACCGACAATCTTCGTGTTCTACCAGTTGATGCCAAACCCCAGCTTGATGAGTACGGATTACCCGAGGGCATTCCCAGTAAGGAGCTGGTCAAGAACGGCAATTCGTCTCTCTTAGAGTGTATTTTAGCGGCTAAGCCGCCGGACTATGTTCGATCTAGCAGCGACCCTGTGGTCATACAGCTAGAGGATGGTACATTTAGTAAGTTTAGCCCAGGAAACAATATTTGTCTGTTATTGGAGAACCACTAATTTAACCGTCTTTTCTTTAATACCTTTAGCGGTCAATAATAGGAGAACGAATCTTCCAGTCGGAACATCACCACATCACAAACTTGACCACAGTCGAAGAGACCTACAAGCTACATCATCTAAACTCAAGTTTGATTCAGAAGATCGCTCGGATATTAATATGGATGATGGCGAAGTTGCCAAACTCCGGCGCCCTAGGAAGTCCATAAAAGATTCTGAAAAGTTTCAAGGAATGTCCGAAAAGGAAAGACTTGAAGCTTTAGGGCTAGATGAGACATGGACGGAATACAGCGTCCTGCTAATGGAACGGCCGACTCCTGGTATATATATCACTCCTAAAGGACGACGAAGGCCGGCAGGTAAGCGCCAAGGGCGCCCACGTGTTAGCCGACTAGCAGTCTTCAAATCGCCGAAATTATTCGCCTTCCCATGGTTTGAAAAAAACCAAGAAGAGGCCAACGAACTGGCTTCTGTTCCTCAACCTTCTTTTCAAGAGCAAGGGACGGAGTTATCATCGGTACTTGAACCTGTTGGGACTGGCGTCGAAACCCCTCAGCTTGTCGAGACTGATACGGTCAGGGGCACTAAAAGAAGCCTCCAACGCCGTGCTTCCGACAATGAAACTGAACATGCGGTCGCTCCCAAAATGCGCCGCATCAGTAAAACAGAACATAGGTCACTTAATAATACCAACGGGACAGTGGAGACGGATATAAATATGAAAAATGGCAAGCCAAGGCAACAGAGCAGTACTGATGTCGTCCGAAGTACGGCGCGCAAAGGTGTTAAAAGAACAAGAGTCCTGTCCCCCGAAACATATGAGCAGAATATCAGCAGTAGTTCAATTCTGCCGGATGAAGAACCTAGTCAAGATCAAGATTTACCCCAGCCACTGGAGACACCTTCAAAGAGACCACGCAAGGGAACCCGGACGCCACAGACTCGAAAGGCTTTATCGAAAGGTTTGGCTCCAGACAGAGCACAGGATAGTGTGGAATCACACCTCGGGCCCCCGGAGATCCTAGTTGCTGAGGATCTTCCCACACAACTCTCTGTTTCCGAAATA
Source organism: Aspergillus haitiensis (assembly GCA_027569155.1). Classification (NCBI taxonomy): domain Eukaryota; kingdom Fungi; phylum Ascomycota; class Eurotiomycetes; order Eurotiales; family Aspergillaceae; genus Aspergillus; species Aspergillus haitiensis. Next base: position 865,336 of record JAPDEO010000006.1, on the reverse strand, counting down.
GGAGGGAAAGATACTCCATCTCATCCACAAATGCCTGAGAAGCTCGTAATCGCGGATGATGCTTCCAAAAACCAAGAGGTTCAAACGGTTCAACAGATACCCAGTCCCAAATCAAACGAGATTGCTCCACGTAATGACGGCGACATGGGACCATCAATATCCGAAACCCCGGTTCAGGAGGTCGTCCTATCGAATATACAGACACCAGACTCGAAATTGCCAAAAGGAAGACGGTCGAAGACAGACAAAGGTGGTACTGTCTCATTTTTGCGAAAGAAGATTGTAATGGACATTATTGATAAGGCCGGTGGGGCATATCCGATGGGGTCCGAAATTTGGTATCCCTTCATGACAGCATGGATGAAAACTAAATATAAAGAAAAACCCGATTTACGTACCATCAAGACATCAATAAAGCACCTTGTTGATGCCGGAAAACTTCGACAACAAACATTTTGTGGTAAAGACACAAAGGGAGTCATGGTAACAAAGACAATTGTATGCCTATCTCACCTGCAGCCTGATGATCCCATTATCAAAACCTTGCAACAAAATATGTTGGACTCAGAGACCCGATATTATTTTCCACCAAATGTGGAAATTGATCCGGACCTCACAAAAAGTGGGGAACGAGCAACTCCAAGCAAAGAAATCAAGACTCCAAACCAGCTTCCGGTTGAGTCTGGCATTACGGTGCAGTTGCATCAGAAGCCTGCATTTGTCCTGGCTCTTGAGAAGAGGAGGGGACAAAGTATTCAGCGGAAATTGCTACAAAGGATTCAGGTAGAAAGGACGGCTCATAAGCAAGGTAATTCCAAGGGCGTCGTTCGTCTTCTGACCCTTCAGCACGCAGGTGGAGACTTGCATGGCATGACCTCGTTTTCGCGCCCAGATCACATTAGTTTCGATGGTATGCAGCGTACTCCAAGGCGACGTCGCGCGGATGGGCCAGGCGGATCCGTTCCTCGCCGTATCAAGCGCCTTTTGATGCCTATTTCATCCATCGCGCCCTACGCGATGCTCATGAGTCCGAAACAGGTCTTCCACCCCGAAACCGGGACCTTCTCTACAAATTCCGGGTTGACAGCTCTTACTATGAGTAGTGCTGCTACGCGAAAATCTGTGCCACATATCCCCGACTCTCTGGATGACTTGTTCAGTCAGACACGGAGACGTGCCATGAGGGAACATACTGATCCTCGATCTAAAAAGTTTTACCGAGATATTGATGCAATTCTTAAGTGGGAAATTGAAAATGAGGAACTTCTTCAGAATAATACTGGTGAGCTACGGTATATTAATCAAACCATGCAAGACTCTTTTGAAACCGTCCCTATTGAGGGTGCTATTCGTTTCGATGATGGATGGGCAGAGCCTATCATGCCAGAACCTTCACACATGATTACTAGGCGGCGGGCAGATCGCTCGCCGAGTATTGATGAGAGTTCTTCATCCTCATCGCCGCCTCCGTTCGTTGTCGATACGTCATATGCGTATCTTAAACCTACTAGTTTACCTCAGCACCGTCGTCTAGAAAAGCTGAATGAGATAATGGCAAATGATTCCACTACCGGAGTACAACCATCCAGCGTTCGGCAACCGAATCGTCGCAATCGCCTTGCACAGCCGCTACCGCGCCCACTACTCCAGAAAATAATGACTGCAATTGTGGTTGTCCGTACATTAGCAGGAGGCCTGGAGGGCAGAGTGGTTGACTGGACATTGGTAGCAAAATGCATTCCGGATCAAGATTCAAAATTCATTCAAGACCGAGGAAAGGGGATTCTCAATCGACAACGCCTGCAGTTATCCAAAATGCAAAGTGACTTCCAAGAGCATTTTATTGAAGCTTACATGAACGGTCAGGTGCCTCCTATCAACTATGATGATCTTGAATCATATGATTGGGATATGGTGGTTAGATGGGCGAACACACAATTAGATGTGCCCAAATCTGAAAAGCTCCCTGATCTCCCAGCCACAAGAGAGCAGTTTGATTGTCTATTCGAAATCCGAGAAGAACCTCTGTCCTCGGTCGATGATGTTTATCAAGGCAACAACTCCAGTACAGTGAACCGGAAGCGTTCGCTGTTTGCAAGTATTCCATTCTCTACGCCACTAGAATACAAGCGAGCCTTCAACCCGCAGAGGCAGGTGGAAATAGCACGTGTGGAAGCGGCAAAAACGTGGATTCGAGCGAATGTTCTTACGCCAGAGGAGACCTACAATCCTACCGACGCCCGGAACACTCTATCATATTTCGGAAACACTGTGCTCTACACTGCCCTTCAGTCGCTCGTTACGGAGCGTGTTATCTCCCAGGGTAACCGAGGTCGCGTTACCCCGGGACGCAACTACGACATTACTGAACATTTCCTGTATGTCCTGAGCAAAAAGCGTGCCATCGAAGGCACAGAGCTTCGTCGCGCCACGCGGTTCAAGAGAAATATTCTCGATCCGGCCTTGAGACGGCAAGGCACATTCGATATCGCATATGGCGCTGAAGACGGTGATATCCTTGCGGTCATCAATCTGTTCGCACAAGGACGCGTGACAGTTCATCCACGCGATCCGCCACGGGACCCATTTGGATTGACTGATGGCGGATATCTGACACGACAGATGAATAAGGACAAACTACGGTTTGCTGTTGAGGTCCACCCAGTAAAGGGATCCTATATCGAGGGAGAGCCGGTCCGAGATAAATTGTCTAGTGTACCACCCCCTTGCCCAGGTCGCATCGATGCACACCCCATGATATCCGTACCGGAGAAGATACCACTGTGGTGCGATATTCACGGAGGATTTATCAAAGTGCTTTGGGAGCTCGCGGTGGCGGCCGTTGTCGGATGCATTGCCATCCGGCCAGGCATCACTGCAGAGGGCATAGCAAACATGGTTAAGCCGACAATAGGGGCATGGGAGACGCGGCTACTTCTACAGTGGACGACAGATGTTGGGGTGACCCGTCAGGAGGGACGCGATATCTCTGGAGAGCCCGGGTGGGTCGTTCAGGAATGGTGGTGGACAGTTTTAGGTTAATGATTTGGATATGTATGATAGGTGTAAACTTTTTTGCTAAAATACCTTGCCTTCGTGCCCAGAAAATGCTTTGTGTACAATCAACTACGGAGACGCGTCTCTCATGTCTCCTCAAGTCCCACAGTAGATGCACTCCCATTTACTTAAGTATCGTTTACTACATTTACACCATATCTCCGAAACTTTCTTCGGATTATGCCTTCGACTTCTCAAAGGCAATCTCTGGCGGGCACGATCCCCAAAATGCGCCGTTGGCAACATCTATATCCCTTGGCATTAGCATCATCCACTTCTTTGCCTCTAAAAACAAGCAAGTCCTCCTATGTAGGCAGGCTGATAATATTTGGAATTTTGAATAATCATAGATGGTATGCTAGATCACATAAACAAGACAGCAACTGTAACGATTTGTCTAGTATAGAGTAGGAAAGAAGATGTGGATAGCGTAAGTAGAAAGTAGTACGATTTAACGATTCATCAAAGCCCCCGGCCTTCAGACATAGATAGGCCTCGCTTACGTAGGTGAGGTACTCTTGCTTACTCGGTCACATAAGCGCACAACCACGATGATGTGTTTTGATGCGTTGCTTCATTCCACCATCCCTGGCTGGCCAATTCAACAAAAATGGTTTTTCTTTATCATTAAGGTTGAATCAATCCTCTCCTGCGTGTACTCGAATTTGCCTGAATAAATGAAATGCTGGATGGTCCGCAATGGATCCTACATACTTTTTCAGTCAAGTCATCCTGGCTAATCCTAAACTATTCTAGTACTCTTTAATAATAGTCCAAATCATATCCTAACATGTCGGCCCACTACATTTAGTTGGGTCTCCTGGATACCAGGGGTCACAAAAAGATTTATAGTCACACCAAGGAGGATTGGCTCCAGTTGGACAAGTATCATCATCCCAATTACTAGTCTCAAATTCAGGGCAATGACCGGTTCCTGTACCAAAGGAACAGTCTTCAGTCGTCTGCTGACGACTTTGATTGAGTCCAACCCAACCCTGGGAAGCTTGGGCGCTGTTCTGGTATTGGATTTCCCCACAATTACCACCAACTAAATAATAGTCCAGGTATTAGAGATATGTCTGTCTTATTTTACCTTCCAAGAAAAGAATTAAGGAGGGACTGAGAAGACCTACCTTTGAAGTCCCAAACCACTCCATCTGGGTCCCTGACGCCTGACCATGTCCATTGCGTGCCCTGTCCTGCGTTGTTTATGACATCTTCAAGAAGGATAATGTATTTTCCGCTATGAAAACCAGAACAGTCAAATCGATAGCCCCCCTGAACTACATAAATAGAGCAAGAAAGGTGGAAGGATAGACTTACTCTTTGTAAATTTGGATTGTCATGCTGTCTTCAAAGAGGACGTTGTTGGTGAGTTCACTATGAGCAGATGTTAGCTACAACAGTTATCACGAGAGCGATAAAGGGAGCACTGGGAGCTCATACTAGCAGTGAGCAGTCACACAACCGGTGTGAGATGGACCACTTGGCGGTTGTGGAGCTGGGATTACCGGCACCTGAGGTTCTGCTGGAGCTGGAACTACCAGCTTATAGCTCCTAACAACCCCGCCAATTGAGTAGTAGCACCCATTCAAGAGGTCCGTGGTTAGGGCTGTGCCATAAGCTGTCCCTGTACAATCGGACTCGCTATAGATATACACCCAGGCACCTTCATTGATAAGGTTGGAGCCAGCATTCAAGTTAAAGGTTGTGAACTCGCCCTGCGGCACGTTGTGACATTCGTCCAAGGTGCCCGCTGTGGTTGTACCTTCCAACACGCAGCATCCACCATCCGAGTACATGGCAAGTTCGATTGTATTCGGGTTGCTATTGGAAGGCTGAGTGTACTCACACGGGGGCGGTTTGACGTGGATCTGAAAACTCGCGTAGGTTTCAGTGTCTGCCTCGAGATCGCACGAATTCGAGTTGGTCAGTGATACTTGACGCATGTCGCCAGTGCAGTCCGCTCCAGTGTAGACTTGAATATAAATCCTTCGACCGAACATGTTCTGCCCAACAGCTTGCGTGATACTGCCGAATCTCGCATCTGGTGTGTGGCACGAGTCTAGATTCCCAAGACTATACTTCTCGATGACAGGAACGCAGCAATTGCCATCGCGATACAGAGCAAGCGTGACAGTATTATCACTGTCAATGGCGGGGGTAATATGCCTACAATCCTGGCTGATCTTGAAACTATTCCACGCGATACCGTGCTGGGTGCATTGTTTGTTATTAGTCAGTGAAATCTGATCGCCTGCTTCACCTGTACATCCTGTTCCAGTGTATGGGTGGATATGGTAGAGCCAACCGAACATGTTGCTTCCCACCGCCTGGGATAAAGAATGGAAGGGTGCGTTTGAGTCATGGCACACGCCAATGTTGCCGATTTTTATTGTCTCAATGGAGTTGCAGCAGCCAAACTCAGAGTACAAGTCCAGGGTAACCGTGTTTTCACTCTCGTTCTCCGTCTTAACGGAGCAGGCAGGTGGTTCTTCCACCATGAAGCTTAAATAGCCTGCATCACCACTGGCAACCGCCTGACAACCTTTGCTGTTGCTCAAACTCAGCCCTGACGAACTGCCGCCCGTGCAGTCGAGGCCGGTGTAGGCCTTGATGTGGATACCTCGATCGAACAAATTCTTCCCAACTGCTTGTTCCACCGACGAAAACGGTCCATTTGAATTGTGACACACGTTAAAAGTGCCAATATGTGCCGTCTCAACATCATGACAACAGTTATCCTCATAATAAAGCCCAACATTGACCGTTCCATCAGAGTACTTGGTAGGTGACGGCCCACAAGCCCCAGTAGGTGATGGATAGGGCGTGACCGTATGATCAAGAACATAGATGGTCTCGAACGGCCCAATGCCCCCTGCAGATATAGTCGAGACAGCATGCGCAGATGTTGCTGGTTTGCTTCCGTGTGAGACTGAAATCGAATGCAAATGAACCTCTGAGTATGAGCCACCTTGGTTATAGTTGCCAACTTTGAAGTAACTTTGCGGGTTAGCCAGCTCGTGTTGGTCAAGATTCGTGAAAGCGCCGTCGTTAATAGAGATTGAGAGCTGGCCACCCTCAAAACGGATCTCGTAACTGAACCTCTGGCCAACAGGAATATTCACAAGGTCGGTGAAAATGGAGTTCCCTCCAGCACGTGTCTTCTCTACACCCATGCTCAGATGGCCCGAAGAGCTGTAGTAAAGCTCACAAACCGGTTTGCTAGTCCGAACGAAGTAAGTGAGCAAAAGTCCTTACAGATTGACGGTGTTAGAAAGCATACCTTGAGATAGAGTCATCGATATGAACCTGGCCAATGACAGTACCCCTGTCTGAGTTATCTGCCTGGATAACAGTTAACTCAACCCTCATCCTGTTGAGCCCCTGCAGCGGACTCCAACTAGAGGGACTAATTTCACGCAACTCAGTTCGGCAATGCAAGCTGTTCGGGGTCGTCACGCATCCCGAACTGGAAGGAGATCCGGGGACTGTCATGACCAGGTCACCATTACTCCCATCGGTATAGAAGTAACTGCTAGAGTATCCGCTGCAGGATTGGAGTTCACCAGCTGGAATGGTGGTTGGGCTGCCAGGACTGCCGGTGGGAAGTTGAAGGTTCCATTTTGTCAGATCAAAATTGCCTCCTGGGTGACAACTCGGATCAAGAGCTGCTGCACTCCCGAGGAGCGCAAGAAGGGAAACGGCTGAGAGCAACATGGATGCTTGAGGTCAAGTAGGAACAGCTCTTCGAACGTTCGGGGGACCGGGTTATGTATAATTTGTCTCTGCTGACATACCGCGCGCGAGGCCCAGGCACAACACTCTCCTTTACTTAACCGGATAGACCGGCAGTTATTCTTGATTAGTATCACTGTAGGATTGAGTGCGGAGATAACAGATGCGCATCTGTCTCAGCTGAACTCGGTTTTCTAGTGATGGAGTATGGCTAGATTACACCATGTTTTGCCCCTTTGATTGACTACGTTCAATTAATATTAAATGAAAATTATGTAGGTGCTATTAACCGCTTCACTGAGAGGAAGATAGATTAAAAAAAGAATAAATACAGCGCCATTGGGTCGGTTTTAGAAAACGGCCCCCCCCCCCCAGTGGGCCAGCATGCGGCTGCTGTCAGCCAGGGTGCGGCCGCAGTCCGCACCAGCGAGCGCTACGCTAGTCCCACAGACCAAAGCGTCGGTAAACGAGAAGTTTATCATCTATGTATGCCAAATATAAGGTGCCTTGCATGTGTATGGTACTCTTAGGACAAACGAGTTTCTTTTTCTTTTTTTCTTTCGGCCCAGCTCGAGAGGCAATGTGGATAACTAACGCTATTGCCCTGCTATATGCAGCTTGCCTCTTACTAGATGTTGGCGCTGCAACTCCCCTAAGAAGGCCCCTTTCTGACCCAAAGAACGTACGACGTGCGGCTCTTTCAAATGACCCATCGTGTCCGGATGGTTTCTTCTGCCAACAACAGAGTTGTCCCGGTGATGTGGTCTGTCCCAGCGGCGAGGAATGCCTCAACTTCGAGGGCAACTTTGCTTGTGCGCCTCGGGGACTGAAGTGGTGTGCGCTGAACCCGAGCAGTTTTGAGGCAGTTGAATGCAGCAGTGGCTCGTGCTGGTCAGTATAACTATTTGTGTCCAAACTTATTTCGTTACTAACATAGATGCAGCCATGGAAATTGTTATAGCTCAGGAGCTGTGTGCTGTGACTTCCCGAGCATCAAGTGCAGCATTGGTCAACTGTGCAATGTCTGTAGCCCTAATGAACAGTGCGGCGATAACCAGTGCGTTGGCTCGAACCCACCAACTACTACTTCGTCAAGGTCTACGACTACAAATACTGCGGTTCCTCCGCCCTCGACGACGACAAGTAAAACTACAACAACTGCTGCTGCTACTACTACTACCACTACTACCACTACTACAACGAGTCTTAGGACTACAAGTAGTACTCGTACTAGTACAACTACCACAACCAGTGTTCCAGCTACTACCACTACTACTACCACCACCAAGAGCAGCCTGACCACCACTAGCAGTACTCTCTCATCCACCACAAAAACCTCCAGTGCTTCTTCAACGTCTTCAACGCAGCCTAGTCCCACAATCGTCAATGATGTGGATTCCTTCTCCTTTACCGGCTGTTTCGCAGATACCACCGAGGCGCGAGTCTTGGTTGCTGATTCCCTCGAGGATGAGAGCTCCACTGGGATGACTCCAGAGGAATGCGTAAATTTTGCCCGCCAGAACGCGTGGAGATACGCCGGTGTCGAATATAGCTAGTACGTCATTAGATTCCCTTTTTAACGGCCGCATATTAACATTTTCCACAGTCAATGTTTCGTGGGTAATACAATTCACGATGCGGATGTAGAGGACAGTGGAGACTGTGACATGGCATGCGCTGGGAATCCCGGTCAAACCTGCGGAGGTGGAAACCGCATCCAGATCTATGAAGACTCGTCGTGGAAGGACCCGACACTCGACGAGCTAGCAGACGCCATTCGACAATATAACTCAAGTGTTCAACTGGCACGTGAGGTTATTTCTAGTTACCAAGGACACTTGGTAGAATTACAAGATCTTCTGCAAACATCCTCGTCTGCAAAGGTGAAGCGGGATAATGCTGACATCTTTGGAGATATTGAGTTGCAAATAATGGGAGACCGAGACAATGCAAATACAGCTTCCAAATCTCTAGGTATGAGTTTTCTTTAAGACATCAGATTTCTTTTACTGATCCAGTCCTGCTAGGTGAGGCTAGTGCGGAGGGTGAGCGTACTCTCGAACTGGGGAGACAGCTGGACACAGTGAATGAGGACGATGCACCGGTATGGCTACTCTCCGGAATTCCCCTTAACGAACGCGTTGCACTAAATTTGGAGACTAGGTTTCCTTGGATGTGTTGCAGGATTTTGAAGACGCAGGTGAGTCAGTTGACGTGGAAGGAGAATACATTCGGTTTTACTTTATTAATACCAGTTGTTTAGTAACCACGCTCGCCGAACACATAAACGATGCTATACTAGACATGGAGACCAATATCGCAAGCCTCTCAAGTGCCATTGCGACCGGCGAAGTCCCAGAAATTGACATTTCAGTCAGCTTATCCACCATTGGGGATGCGGTAGGTTCATCCGCCTTCCGTTGTAACCGTCAAAAGACACAGGAGGAACTAACCTTGTACCTGGGAAGATCGCGACAATTGGACTCCCTGTTGGGCCAGCTGCTGGCGTGGCGACTGGAATCTGTAAGCCTCCCACTTGTCCCCTCCATCGTGGGTCAAGGCTAACAACCATCTTTGTTTGACCTCAGTCTTCGTGATGGCGAGTCTTCTCAGCCTATTCACAGGAGGTAGCACAGGAGTTGGTCAGACAACCACCCTTATGCCCACATCAACTACGATGCCAGCCACGACCACCACTACTACATCAACATCAACCACTTGCAGCGCAACATCCACACCCACCACGATCATTATATTTACCAAGGAGGGGACAAGCGTCTCCGAATTTGATGAATTAGTTGCTGGTCTCCCGAAAGACCCAACCAGCATCCAGCTCACCAACTCATGGCAGCCAAATGTGAGTTCCCAAGGTTTCAGATAATTCCAAGTGTGTTATGTTAGGCTAATTTATAATCTTGAAAGTTCATGTACGTTGGCGAAGTTGATCAATGCACGGCTGAGGCTCTCAGTGACAATCCCATTGTGGATTCATGGGCCATTGACGCTGATGTGGAGGTGGAGGATTTTGTCACGGACGATACGTCAACAGCGGCAAAACGATCCACCTACAACGGACCAATATATAGCCAGGATGCTGGGAATAATACCAAACGTGGCGTTCCAACCGCGCAAAGCACTTTTTTCGAGCAGGCTTCCAGTCCATCCCATCTTCAATGGATATCACAAGTCTCGCGGTACACGGCGCTCACCGGCAACTACTACAGCTTTGACAATGTGATCTATAATGAACCAGAGTTACCTATTGGCGACCCGCCAATTATATACGTGATCGATACAGGTTTTGATAATCAACACCCGGTATGACCCCATTAATAGTCCCTGCTTCACCCCCCCCCCCTGGGGGGAATTATGTCTTGCTAACAGTGGGAAGGACTTTGCGGATCGTGTCATCGCCCAACTAGCGGTGGATGACCTGGGTCAAAACATAATAGCGCAGACAGCCGCCCCAAGCAGCCATGGGACATGCATGGTCTCGCTAGCGGCTGGGTCGTACTCCGGAATGGGGAAGAATGCACGAATCGTCACCGTCCAACTCCAAGTCTCCAAATCAGGAGTTACCAATCGTGTCAAAGCATCACGGGTGTTTTTCATGCTTCAACACATCTATCACCACATCATTGAAAACAATGCCGCCGGGAATGCGGTGATTTCCATGTCATTTGGTGTCCCCAAGGCCTCTCTCTCCTGGGGTATTGAGGGACCCGGCTCGCAAAACGTCTTTGAAACTGCTCTGAACTGGTTCTGGGCCGTCGGTGCCGTAACCATCGCCAGTGCAGGAAATGATGAAACATCAGGCCACGAAATATCCTACAAGGACCTTTCGTCCAATCTCCCGCGAGGGGCCGGTGGCGCCAAGACCAACTTGATTGTCGTTGGAAACAGCATGTGGGACAATTCGCGGCACGAATCCTCCAACTATCGCGACGTGGAAGGCCTGGGTATCCTGTCATTGTACAACTTGGGAACCAACGTCGAGTGTGCCGTCCTCGGCGATACCTGGGATCTTCAAGGCCCAGGGTCTTCCCAAGCAACGGCCATTACCGCCGGCATGGCAGCGTACTACCTGCACCAGCCCGACCTCAAAGCCGAGTGGACCAAGCTTGGTGCAGCGCAAGTTCCAGTCTTTGCCAAGAAGTACCTGCTGGACACTGCAAGACAGTACAAGGGTGATTTCGCAGTCGCTACTCCCGGCGACAACATCCCTCGTGCGGCGTTGGGAGAGATCGTGCCTTGCACTGGGGGAACCGCCGGAAGGCCAGTGCCGCAGGGTCAAGGAGCCGTCGCGACGGACCATACCCTTTCCACCACGCAGGTCACTGAGGGGAGTGAAGTTGTCCTTGCTGCCGAACTGCTTGTGAGTTTGCCCATTGTTTTTTTTTTTTTTTTTTTTTTTTTTAATATGTCCATAGCTAACTAAGTGGTCTTTAGCCTCAATGTTGGGATTTGAATTAGGTCCATCGAGAAGACAGTTACCTTGAGACAAGACAAAGAAAGCAGGTTGGGTTGGGCTGGGATCTGAAAGGGGTTATGTTACGATACAATTCCTCATCTGCTTTAGTTATACCTTATTCATAGTCACAGCCTACCTAGGTATAATATCCATCCATGTCAAGAAGATTAACATGAACGCCTCAACGCCATCAGGGAATAAAATATTAGATATTTCGTAACCCAATACCGCTGAATAATAGCTATCTGCTAAAAATAGTAAAGACTACATGGGAAAATTCATGTATTTAAAAGTGAGCGCCTTAGAAAAGAATAGGAGGAACAAGGTCAAGGCCAAGGCTTTCAAGATCATTACTTGTGAGCGGCCGCATGCAGGGACCATCCATACACCTTAGGTAGGCAGGTATCATCATCCCTTTCTCGACAGCTTTGATATCCGGCAGAGCTATTCTCAACTTAATACCCAAAAAATTATCAATATTCAAGTAATTCCATTATAGAAATTATATATATCAAAAAAAGTATTTATTACTATCTATCACTATTACTGAATTGACTCTCGGTTGTCGACAGATCCACCACGTACGGTACGCAGGAAGGAGTAGTTACTACCTTCCAGGTAGGTAGATAGGTAGGTAGGTACCCTTGGATTGCTCTGTGCCAGAACGCAGTCTCTCAGTGAGTGGACGTGGACAGAGCGGAGTCTCCGGTATATAACACCACCCTACCTAGGTACCTAGACGAAATAATTAATTCATTTCCACTCTCTGGCGCACAGCAGGTAGGTAGTTTGTCCTTACAGATCAATCTCATTTTGATTACCTTAGGGAAGGAGAAAGCGACAAGATATACCATGTTTGTTCTGCTCTGTACCTAACCCTTACCAGCCCTCCCCCGGACAAGGTCATCAATCTGAATCCGATCCAGGACTCAAAAACTTAATCCCGAGCAGGAACCCCATCTGTAATCTCTCCATAAGCTTTCACACTCCAGTTTCCAAAACATGCATGCTCAAACTGCGATTTTTCTAAACTGGCCTTCTGGATCTGCAGAAATATATTCAATTCACACCACCCATCGTCCCGGTACTCGCACTCTGGGAAGCTCGCATGGAGCGGAATCGTGCGCTGGTTCTGCAAGAAATGGATATACCATGTTTCCCCGGTATTAAGCACGTACTCCTCCTTGTCCTTGTCCTTGTCATTCTGACAGCTGCCCTTCGAACAGCGGCGGCGGCGATGAGTCTTCACCGCATGCGGGGCGCGGATGATCTCGATATTTGTCCGGCCAGCAAATGGGATGATCTTGCTCGTGGAGAGCTGGTGGCTGGGCGATGGTGGCCTTGTCGGGGGCAGGAACTGGGCAAATTGGCGGAAGCCAAGCGCTGTCAGAACGCCGATGATGCCCCCGTCATGCGTGAAGTCTAGATAGAGATTCTGGTCTATGGGGAAGGTAATCGGGTTCGAGTCAAGGGTTGTGTTGGCATTCGCTGCGATCGTGCCTGTGAGGAGATGATGGCCTTCCACTCGGGCGAGAAACTCCTGGACCCATGCTATTCCCTGGGCGCGCCCGGTCGGACACTGAAACGCCATGCTCGCAGCCGCTATCAGGTCGTTTCTGTAGCCGAAGTGTTCGAACTCCGTAAAGGAGAAGAGCGAGCAGAATTTGCTATAGCCGTAGCTGACGGTCTCGTAGGCGCACAGGGACTGGGCTTTGTAGGAGTCCGTCGTTGTCCAGTTATATGCACCTGAGAGCTTTCGCAGCTCTGCCGTGCGCCCCCCCAAGTAGGTATCTATCCATTTTGTGGAGATATTGGACACCGGGCTTGGGTTCTCCATAGCCTTGGGACAAGAATAGTATCCAATCAGGGAGTTGTTGAATCCGGGTTGCTCAATCATGGCGAGGAGGTTGGCATGCTCGGTCCAATGCAGACCGAAAAATCCCGCCAGGAAGTTTTCCGCCGACTTGAGCATTCGATCTTGTGTTGTCGTCCGAACGACGAGTTTGTGACTCATGTTTCGGTCGTAGAGATGGCCGTAGTTGTAGTAGTGGAGAACACCGCTGCTATACATTTCCTCGCGGCCCTTGGGCACGAGAATCTCAGCTCCCAGCCCATAGCTCCACTCATTCAGGAAGGCTAAAGCCCCCGTGAAGCCCGTCCCGACTCTGGTTGCATTCTGAATCCCGTCCGCCCATTGTTGGAATTTTTCCGAGCCTGGCGGGTACCGAGACCCGTGGCGGTGGAGCAGATGCATCTGGGTGATATTCGTGCCTGGGGGAAGGGGATATTCCTCAACCCCAAACCCATCTTCCGGTGACCAATATGGGCTGTTGTGAGGTTTGTTAGTTTATATTAGGATAAAACAATGGATCAAAAGGCTCAATATTAGAGTTGAGAAACAGAGGAAAAGAGCGAAAAAAAGAAAGGAAAACCTACCTGAGACTCCCTAAGTGATGGAAAATATTGCGGCCATTAGCACCCCTGATGGGCTCATTCGTGACCAACGGACTATTGGCGCTATACACTTTCTGGCCAAACTGGACCGGGTTTATTTGGGCGAGGAAAGGAGCGGTGCCCGTGGCAGTAGGACCTGGGGAGAGCAACATGATTAGTCTCGTCTAATTGGTTTGAGAGATATTAGAAAGTAATGTCTTCTTTCTTTTCTTTATTTTACCTTGGTAGCTCTGCGGTCTTGTCTGAAACCAGTCGGGCTCAGTGCTGGTACTGGCTTCCGTACCAGATACACCAGATGCCCCGGCTATAAGCGCAAACACAAAGGGGGAGAAAATCATTGCACAATACATGGGTACAGTCTAGCTAGCGAACTTGACTTATGCGACTCTATACCGACTGAATGGAGGGAGATAGACAAAAGTAGACAGGAAGTCCCCTCCTTTCCTTATATAGATCCGAAGCCGAAGCCATCAGAGAAATAAATTGAACTCTTCACCAATGGGTTATCCAAGTAACATTTTTAACCCTCTCTGGTTTTATATCACCTATCAAGTGTGAATTTGCATACACGTGGTTGACCAGCCAGGCTATCTGTCTCTGGTAATTGAGCATTAGACTCCACCTGCATCCCTTTTGTGCTGGCTCGTCAAACCCTTCGTCCGAGGTGGGTCTATTTTCGTCCGAGGTCTATACAGAGTCGGGGAACGATGTTGGCCGCCGGTCCGATAGAAAAAAAAAATTAATAATAAAGAACATGGATTGGGGAAAACCTAAGCAGCTGCAGCTTATTATTTGTTCTTTGCCTGCGATTGTGTTATAGTATACTGTGTTGCTACTACTACTACTACCGACGAGTATCTCACGCGGGAATAAACAGAAAGTGCAAGCAGATCACACATGCATCCTACAACATCCCATTCTTACAGTCTGTTTCAACTTTGAAGCTTGCAATTTAACCCCCATGCCACAACACTTTTCACTTTCCAGCAAGAACCGAGAAATAAGAAATCCCTTCCTTTTCTTTCCAATCTGACCATTTCCCATCCCCCAAAAACCTTCACTATTCGCTCCCTAAGCCAATACAAACACTATATAACATCCCTGTTGAAGAGTATGGAAAACCACCTTCATTCACCCAGGTGCCTGCCCCCCTCCCCCAACTCAGACCACATTAAAACCAAGTCGAAGAAAATTCCAACTGCTTGCAATGGCCCGCTTTGCAGCCCTCACATAACTTACTATTGTGCGGTTTCCTATTATCCTGTCCCGAATAATGCGGTCGATTCTCCATCTCGACACCCTTCCACTTCTTCAGCCGATACGCCACCCGTTCCGCATAGGAGTCGTCCAGAATCGGTCGGCTGAGGGAGTTGCAACCCATGCAACGCTGGTGATATACCCTTGCATTGTATTTATCACCAGGGTACATTCGTATCGTCACGGCGATCTTCTTGCTCGACCATCCGTTAGAGGTGCACGTGTTGGTGTGGCAGCGAAATCGGCCCATGATGTTCGTGTCATACTCCTGCAGGCAGCCCTTTGGGTTATCGGTAGGGTGAAAGCTCAGAGAGAGGTCTTCCTCCTCTAGGAGATTGGAAACCTTGTCGTGGAGGGCTGGATACATGGACCATTTCTGGTTTACATTTCGCTTTCGAGCGGGCATACTGGGCAGGGAGGGGGCAGGGAGGGGGAGTCAGTCGGGCTAGAGGATGAGAGAGGATGTGTTAGTGATTTTTTAGATGTCAGGTGTGGTTACTGAGAGGACTAAGATCAAACCTGTGAACACGCTTGAGATAGGTAGGAACGAGATGGGATGGGATGGGATGAGGGAGAGAGGCAGAGAGGGGGGCTTGTGCTCAATGTGTCCGACTACGAAGGGGACAAGAAAGAAAGCAGTCGGTGTTTCGAAGATGGATGTGGCTAGCCCCAGGAAATGACTGCAGGCAGGCAATGTTGATTCGGGACTCAAGCCATCCTGCATGGTACTTTTTGTTGGTGGTTGTTCTCTGTCGTTCTATTTGTCACCCCTCCTCCCTCCCCCCCTCCCACCCCCCTTCAGCGACGACTAATCTGTTGACATTTTAGTGGTGAGTCTCAAGCTTCACAGTTTCTACTTAGCTTTTTCACCTCATCAGTGCTTTTCTTCAAGTTCACTGACACAATCTATCTATATATCTTCTGTAAAACAACACATCAACTGCAACAAGGCGAACGAACGCCCGGGTGGCTTCTTTGTTTTTTTGACGAGGCTGCCGTCTTCATCACCATCTATCTGCACTGCACTTGTTGGGTTTTCCTCCTCTTTTTTTTTTCTTTTTTTCTTTTCCTTTGTGCCTTTGGAAAAAAGCATAATGTCGCTGTAGATATGAAGATAGGCGGGACATGACTCGAGTACAAATGTGAGGATATACACATACATACATACATATCATTCTACCCACCCCGCCCACCTGGGCTCCATCTAACATCCTCTCAGAGGGCTGGCTACACGGCGACTGAGCAGGCAGACACTTAGGAGGACGTTCTATGCTCTCATGCGTTATTTAGTACGGTATCTTTCCGCCATCACCAAACTCCAACCGTGACATTCAATCATTCATATTACTTACATACTGTGGGAAGAGTAAACAGTAAACTCGTCTCCCCAATTATAGTCCTACCAGCTATGATGACCACCACCAGTCAGTCAATCAGAGGAAGCGAACTAGAGCAGGACTTGCGTCTGTCTACCTCCCCCTTGGCGGCTCTTTCCTTGGTCGTGTCACACTCTCTTTTTTTTCTCTTCTTTCTCCTCTTTGTTTCTCCGGCGCTTGCTCAAGTGAGGATTTGGCCGTGTCAACCATCTGTCGGATGACGGCTTTCCACAGCCACAGCTAATGAGGACGTTGTTGAATTTCCGTTCGAGTGTGGGTGTTATTTTGGGCATTGTAGACAGTCCAAAGGATCACTGAAGAGGTGTGGTTAAATAAAGCTCGGATTGCTTGTTCATGAAAGGATAAACAATTGCAGTGGATTGATTGAGTTGGAATATCACAAAGAAAGTATTTCATATTGAAAGCAATTGCGGCAAGGCACATCCCCTGCAACTTCTGACTGTAGATTAGGCCTTCGTTCCTGGCTGAAGGAGGGCATATAAATCTATGGCTTCGATTAATTCTATCAGAGAAGCTGCCTCTATTAGAATCCTACACCCCTATGTCATATGTCATGATGTACCGTGGAACAATCCCCACGCTCTCTCTTTTCCATTCCTACCCAATAAAAAAAATATGAAATAAGAAATGAAGATATCCCAAAATATACCATATATCTATATCACTCACTATGTGCAATGCATGCTTTCCAAATACCCCAAACCCCCACTTTTGTTTGGTAAGCCGTATCCCATTCACACCATCATGTAACTCCAAAAGAGGAAATAGAAATCGAGAAGAAGTGGAACCATATTTCCACATAGGAAGCACATAGATGTGAAAGCAATGATAGACCAAAAATGAAATATAAAAAGAAAGGAGATTTAACGGCGAAACGCTTTAGACAGAAGAAGTACAAAAGCTATAAACACAGGAAATCAAGGTAATTTAAAAGGGAGATAAGATAAAAGAAAACGCCTTGAAACTCATAAGTGCACCCGGAAATAATTGAGATATGGATAATTAGAGAGCCTGACGCCTATATACCACACACCCACTGCGTCTGGGGTATCTCATAGAAAAGGGGAGAAAAAGAAAAAGAAAAAAAGAAAAGGAAATAATGGGTGCAGGTTGAAATTGACCCAAAAAATATCGAATGGAAAAGACGGGAAACAGGGATCAACACTTCCAGCCCAAGAGGCAGGGAAGGGATTTGTTATAGATCTGTCGTCCAATGGTCAAGACAGAAATGTACGAATCTGCCTTTATTGTTTTCGCGAAGGAATCAACTTTCGGCCAATGCTGCGAATAGTCATCTTACTATTGTTGGGAGTGCTACGGATGTCCAATTAGCCACTACAGATAAATTTAGCAGGCATGTATGACTCACCTCTCTTCCAATTCAGCCCAATTACGGCTCGTTTGAGAGTGAATGATGGCCGCACCCGATGTCATGGGTCGCGGAGGAGGGTTGACGATTCTCCGTGATTGCTATGTCCATATTAGCTCAAATATTCGACCATCATGCAACTCAGTCAACAAAGACTTACTTCCCACCTGGCATCCACATCGACTTCACTGGCGGAGCGAGAGTCCGGTAGGAGCCCGTTCTGATCATGGGTGCTAAACATGCTAGAGCCCAAGGAGTTTGATCGCGCAAGGGGAGATGAGCGGTGCGAATGTGACTCCGAATATTCGCTATTAGAGTCCAAGCTAGCAGCGCTCTGATCCTTATCAGCACTCGCCGGACGCCCATCTGGATTACCCAAAACTTGTGTAGATGAGGCAAGTTCACGATAACGTCTGAGCTGTTGTTTCGAGGGACGGTGGTGCGAAAATTTATTGCCCAAAATTGCACCAGCATGTGAAATAAGCGCTTTGATAACGTCCTTCTTGAGCCGTAGTGCCAGATCCAGATTTGACCAGGTCTTATTTCGATATTCCAGAACCGGTAACCGGAAAACAAAGTCATGCAAGTCCTCAATATTGTGCTCCCCTTTGCCTTTGTAGCTCAAGCAGAGTACTACATCTTGTACCTTGACATGAGCAAGTGTCATATAATTCGATGCACGAGCCATCATTTGTGCGAAATCATCCATGTTCTTTTT
Source organism: Aspergillus haitiensis (assembly GCA_027569155.1). Classification (NCBI taxonomy): domain Eukaryota; kingdom Fungi; phylum Ascomycota; class Eurotiomycetes; order Eurotiales; family Aspergillaceae; genus Aspergillus; species Aspergillus haitiensis. Next base: position 846,875 of record JAPDEO010000006.1, on the reverse strand, counting down.
GTCCTTGGTATTCTTGTTGCTGGGCCGAGTCAGAGCAAATTTTTTACTCTTTTCTTCATTGATGCTAGGACTTGAGCCGTTCAAGGATCGCTCGGTCGGCTGTCTGGCCAAGATTCGCAAACTGTCAACAGATTTCTTCTTGCCTAGTACACCGCTAGTGCCGGTTCGTGTTGGTGCTGGAAGCCGGCTGGGGTGTTTTTCTTTGTGAATTGGTGTCATCGCTAGACCTTTGATCTGAGTCGGGCGACGTTGCAACTGTGGTGGGTTCTCAGACAGTGTGAGCGTAGGCTGTAGTCTCAACTCAATCGCTCTAGATCCATTGGACCGCTCATCCGACGAATTATCACCATTGTCATTAGTATTGAAAATCAATGTCTCTTGAGAAGTCTCCTCGTCAGAATCATCTAGCGGTTGGACATTCTTTATGATAAAGGGGGAGAATCCACCATTCTCGAAGGCGTTTGATCCTACATTCGGGAACATGTATTCAAACACCTTTTGACCAAGTTCATGTTCCAATTGGATTTTAAGTGGGAAGAGAGACACCTCAAAGTCGTCCACGACAGGAATTCCAGCAACCGCCTCTAGCATGTGCCACTTGACCTTTATCATACAGTCATCGGCGCCGTCTAGACTGCGAGCCTGGTCAAGATACGGCACGATAATTTGAGGGTATATTGCATCAGGCAAGAGGTTCAGTCCGTATAAACGCTCAACGGCTACTACATTGCGATTTGATCCATCGGTATTGTCCATGCGCTCAAACTCTGCATTCCGAAGCTGAAATTCAACTAAAGGCTCAGATTCGTCTTTCATGAGATGCCAAACGAATTCGGATGCGGAGATGTTCCAGCGTAAAATTCCGTTTGCGCCTGCAACAGTAGGCTCGACCTTCCGCTGTGATGTGGTAATTGCCTTCATCAAGAAGAACAGCTCATCTTCGCATCGGGCAATATCCTTTTCAAGCACTAAACGATCTTCCCAGCCTTTCTTATCGAGGTACTTCGCATGAATCTGGAAGTGCTCTTTAATTTCCTCGAGCTGTCGGATACGGGACTGGAGCCTGTAAACCATTTCAGGAGCACCTCTGAGGTCGCTGAAGTCTGATGTTAACATGATCCGCTCCAACCGTTCGTTCCGGACCTTTTCTAGGGGCTCGCTATAGAGTAGCAGGTCGAGAACGATAATATACAGAGTGTAATACTCAGCCGAGTCGCAAATGGCGCGAAATTGGGGGAAGTCAACTCGGATGTGGTCCATTCTATTTTCCGGGCCATCAAAATCATGCGCCTCGCCTGGCTGCCCTTTAGCAACCTCCTCGTTGTACTTAAGACGCAAGTTATTATACTTGTCGTATCGCAAGCTAGCGGATGTCTTCTGGATAATCCTTGAGAAACCAAAAGGATTCAATTCGAAATCGAACATTGCTTCAAGGGTCAGCCAAGGTGGCCACGCGGATCCTGGAGAGTTGCCATATTTATTTCCAGCATAAAATTGTAGGTGGGCCATTAGGTTCTTTTGCGTTGCGACGAAAAATTGAGCACCGTCCATATTCAAGGAAAAGCGGCGTTGAACTAGGCCGCTAATGTCATCTAATACGCGTTCTTTATCCATAATAGATATGACCTTAAGTTGCATACCTTTAGCGGCGACAAGTAGGACTGACTTCTGATTTTTCTCACTCTGGAGCTGAATTTGAGGAGCGATGAGTCGCAGATGATAGCTATTCTGGGGGGTGAAATCAGGGGATATACTGTCGCTGGAGCCATCGGATTTAACACATGGTACGTCCTTCTGTTCAACGCTTTCGTGCTCCTCTGCATTGACAAAGCGCTTAGCATCACTTAGCAACTGCTCGATACGATCTTCCACACTTTCATCATCATCACGAACGTCGGAAGGTCTCCTAGATGCGGTTCTAAAGAGCTTGGAATAGCTCCCTTGGGTCTTGCCCTGTTCCTCTACTATGTCGAGAATAAATTTGACGGCTCGGCGAGACATATAGTACACGAACCCGCGCCTCTGGCTGACCTGGTGAATGTATCGGAGCATAATATTTCTCAAAGAATTGTTCCATTTGAGCTGAACACTGTGGATCATAAAGCGGTTATTGAAATCACTGGAGAGATCATCCGTAGGAGACGAGAATCCATCGAAATCGGTTTCTTTACTGTCACTTGTAGAGTCGGAATCGTTCCCAAATCGAGAAGCAGTATCGCCGGCGAGACTCTCTGAGCTCTTCCCTGAGGCTTTCTCCTCTCGTAACAACTCCTTTTTCAATCGATGAAGTCCTGCGGTAAGGAACGCCCGCCGTCTAGCAAGCGACTCTAGTTGTTGAATGTAGTCGTTGTGCTGAGATTTAAGGTTCGTATCATTATTGACGTCCTTTGCCATCAGGAGCTCTTGTTCGCCAATTGTACGACTGCAGTCCCGAATTTGAGCTTCCACTGTGGAAAGACGATCCTTGATAAGCTCCAATTGGACACGGCGAGGTTCATTGTTCTCAGACATTACGCAATCATGTGTCTCCTCATCGCCAAAGGTGCTATATCCTGTTTGATCGGATGTGATACCACCATGGTCTGTTTGTCGAAAGTATGTAAAACGTGGCGTGAAAGCCAATGGCAAAATTTTCGTCTGCGGATTCGATTCTTGTGGGAGTATCCAATCAAGTTCCACAAAGTCGTCCATATCAATCCAGTCGAGGTTATGATCCGGGATTGTAAAGCGAGAAAGATCGACGCGTGGCAATGGCTGTTGGAAGGATGATAGAATATCATCCTTATTTTGCTGAATGTCATCTAGGTTGGTTCCTCCAATGCTGGCAGAAACAGCTCGGAAATCAGCCGCTTGTAGGTCGAGTTCGGCTTTATTGATTCGAATTGCGCTCGCTTTAGTTTGCTTGAGCCGCCCTTTAGACAGCGTCTTAATCTGCTCGCGTCTTTGGTGTAGATCTAGCTTGAGACTATCCAGTCGAACTTTTATTCCAGTGGCAGTAACGATATCTTCAGCATAATCTTCGGGATCTTTGTGTTTATAAATATGAGAAACAAACAATGGTGCAAGGAGCAATTTATACTTGATTGTGGCGAGGTGACGGTTGAACTTTTTATTTGTCTTGGTGATGCCAGGCCATAGTGGACCCTGTCGAACTGGTAAGGACATGACTCCAGAGAATAGTGACCACCAACTAAAGAAGTGTGTGAAGAACCGTGGGCTCAAATGGACGGTGTTGTAACTAGTAGTGGGTTGCACAGAGTCCACACACCAGTCCCTAGTTACCGGCGCAATGACCGACACCGACAGATGTATGTGATTACTCCGGAAACCGCGGTACGCATCGTAATCCTAGAACAATATTAGCTTGCAATACAGCATATCTTTTCCTTTTTTCCATTATAACTACCTTCCGTTGTTCTGAGTCAACATAAATTGGATTCTGAAGAATTACATCATAATGTGGTCTAAATTGAACTGATCGTTGATTCTCGTCAACATCGCGTTCGAAAACCAAGCCGGCCACCCATTTAACGTCACCCGATAGTTTCATGATGACCTTCTTGAAATGCGCCGCGTTCTTCAGATCACTCGATGTCGAGGTTGTCTCTAAATCTTCTGCTGTAGCTTCCGCCATGTAGCGGGCTTCATGGCTGTAGTCAGGGACTGCCAAGACATATTCCCCGCTTGTTACGCTCATGAACTCCTTTGGGTTGTCGCTAGTGTGGATATCCCACTGGACGTCCTTGCGCCAACACATCACAAAACCGCACCCAAAGCCAGTTACCACGTAAGGGTCACGGGATCCTTTTAGGCGTAGGTGAACATCGCCGTCCTCCTTCCATACAACCCTGATTCGAGAATGAAAGCTCAGTCTGATCTTGTCCCAGAACCCAACTCTATCTGAGGGGTCAATTTCGGTCTTAGTAAACCCTTCAATGATCTTCATCATGTCCTGAATGACTGGCTGATAAGACATTCCCCAGGAAATACTTGTTGGAAGATTCGTGTTAATTTCGACAACAGCGTCTGAATATGTTTTCACAGGGGTGACCGATCGCCAGACATTGATAGCAAATGGAGGGCTCGTTGAACCATCCGGCAATTCACAGGAGGGAACCAGTTCCAGGCTGACTTGTCTTGCAGATTTATAATCTCGGAACTCCTCAGCAATCACGAAATTAGTTCTAAGTGACCAGCTAGGCAGTCTAGGGGATTGACCAGGTCGCAGGGCCGGAATGTGCAACAAATCCAACGGGTAATCTCTTAAATTGACACGAGCTTCTCCCATGTCCAGCTGGAAGCTCATCGGCACCAGTAGCCCGTATTTCATAGACATCGGCATCCCTTTACCAATACTGTGGAGGAAAACAGGGTATTCTTCGAGAGGGAAGCTAGGCTTGTCGATAACCAGGTTGACATCACTAATTAACGCCGCCATAAGCGCAGGCCGGTTCGGAATGGAGAGCACTGTTTCAGTTTCCTCGACGTCATCAGGAGGCTCATCTGCCCCCGAAAAAAGATTTCGAACTTCTTTAATAGAAGATCCTTGAAATTGTAAAGCTGCATCAATCTTCGATCTCCAGCTTCGTGCGTTATGGAGCTGAAGTCGATACCAAGCATTATCTGCTGAAACTTTGGATTCACATGAAAGGCAGGCTGCGCCTTCCGCATCATAGCGGAACTTCCTGCCACGTCCGCGCTTATCGTCTGGTCTCGGCTGCGCGTCTACACTCTTGCTTCTCTTTGTATCTTGGCTGACTCGCTCACTTCGCAAAGTCCTATGGCTAGACCTAGATCGTAGTTTTGACGATGCCCGCCGTTGGCCAGAGTCTTTAATTTTGTGAAGTTTGAGCTGGAAGGCCTCCTCCCTCGCCAAACGCTGTCTTTGTTCAAGCAGACCCGTTCTATAGATGCAGCCTAACTTCCACTCAAATGCATCATCTTCAAGTTCGAAAAGCAATGCTTTGCTGCGCAACGATATTCTGGGGACTTTCTTGGGTTCCTCAGGTTCTCTTACGGAGACAAAATCGGCTGAATGGTTTTTAAATCGGTGGTGGAGTTGTTTGAGAGCCTTGGAGGTATTGATCACATTATCGAAAATGCGATGCATAATCATGTGATGTGGGACGCCTAGCCTAATGAAATCGGTCCATATGTCGATTGATTTCTCTTCAACAAGGTTGGCGCCCTGCTTCAACTTCATTCGCCGCAAATCGAGGCGGAAATTATTCATACTAACTATTCTTGCCCAGACACCTTTGAGTTTTGGAGCTTCTGCATGAAGCCGAACCAAGTGAGCTCTCACAAATGGAGCAGATAGGCGATGTGACCCAGCTGTGAGCCCATAAATCTGAAGGAGCATTGGCGGGTCCGCAGGCATGAAGGTTTTGAGTTGAACCACAGTCGCTTTCACATCCACTGTAAAAATTTCGCCTCTCTGAGAAGGAGGACGAGGTGGCGACGGATATGGGAAAGGTTTGGCGCTTTGCGTGGACGATGCCTCTCCGGTCTTTTGCAGGAAAACCTTCTGGAGGACGGCTACTGCAACACCAAGACAGTAGTAACGGTAAAGCGAATACTGAAGGTAGACACCTTTAAGAACCGAATTAATGTTGAAAATAGGACCAAGGCGGTCGCTAAGCGTGCTCAAGGCAACTTCGAATCTCGGAAGGGAGAAGAAGGGTTCCGATTCTAAGTAGTCCTCGGATTCAATCACGAAGCCTTCAAATCCACGAACATGGAAGGCAAGTCGCCTCCCATCTGCAGCTCCGGTTGATTGCGTTTGTCTTGGAGGAGAGGTCGGGATGAACCTAAAAGGAGACTCATCACCAATTGTGGAGTGGCTTGGGGTGCGTCGTCGTGCGACACTGACAACACTTGGTTCTGTCTTCTGAGCTCGATAGTCTGCTGTCCACGACTGGAGCTGCAAAGAAACACCTCGGGTAACTTTAGATACAGGTTTATCAATACCAGCAATTTCCAGACTGAAACCAGTCGCTTCGAATTGGAAACGGTTTAGCCATGGAGGAATACGTCTCAAAACACTCGGCTTCCGCTCCTCAAGTGGCATTGAATATCTTTTCTTAGGCTGTACTTGGGCTCGGAACTGCTCAACGACTTGTTGGATACCGCGGTTGACCTCACTATTAACCATGTGTGCTGAACATGTGTTAAGGATTCCCGATGCGACAACACATACTTCCGGAGATGCGCTAAGTAGGGCTTTGAGCTCCAAACTTTCCGTTGTGAGTAAATTGTGTTTAATTCCCGAGGGTGTCTGGTAATATAGTTTGTGGGAAGCAACTCTGTAAATTGACGATAGTGAATAGTGAGCACCACCCTCTGACGAGTGTGATGACTCAATGTCTAGGGATATAGATGAGATAGAAGATATAAGGAGATTGTAGTCATCGCTAGGTGGTGAAGATGGGTTAGAGATAGGGAGAATGAATCGTATCACAGGTTCATGGACGGAAAGTTTGATGCTGGCTTTTGGAAGTAATCGAGAGATTAGTCGGCGACTATCTCTCTTCTTCCCTCGCGAGGTAGATGCCTGACTCTGGGTCAATCCCAAAAGACGAGATACGTGTCTAGGCTCTAGATCAAGAGAAGGAGAAGTGACCACCAGGTTTGCAAAGAGGATGTTGGTATTCCGTTCTTCCGGGTTATAGCCATCAAAGGAGCTAATGGTTTTCGATGGAAGTGTCGTCTTTATCGTTGTAGTCGCCATAGGAATGTAAAGAATATTATCCGTCTCACCCGAGCTATCGTCCAAGCTAACCGAGAGAGAGATGGCAGCGAGAAGGGCTTGATGGGCTATATCATTCCGTTGAAAATACATCCGATGAGCGGGGCTTGTTTGATCCATTCGATGTAAATCCAGGCCGATCTCATGCGACACAACGTTGAGGTAGACCGAGCTTTGCCCCGCCGATGGAGGTTGAATCGCGCGCGAAAGTCTGAAAAAACTCAAAGCCATCTGGATTTCATGAACTCCGCGGAGCAAAGATTCTGCAAACTCCTTTGACGCTGCAACGGTTTGTACAGTTGTATCATCGCGGCTGCCAGGCTTCTCAAGCTCCTCCACAAAGTCTGCAAAAGAGAACTCATCATCCGAGTCGCTGATCCCGATCGGAACGGCAGCTTTGCGAAATTGCTTGATCCGTCGTGTGAGAGTGGTAAGGTCATCGTAGGGAATATGCATTCTGCCGATTTTGAATGCAATCGACACATCTCGTAATCCTTCAAGGTCCTTGTGGAGAGTCCCATGAATATTTATCCCGACGTGGTCCAACAACTCAGTAGGCTCCTTGCCATCAACCGCTAAAAAGACATTGTTCACGTTCATTATCCATTCCGCAGGCCATTGCACCCCAGATTCATCCTTTTTGCGGCGAAAGAGTTTTCCCCTATCCATCATCCGGCGTCTAGTATCCACGGATAATGATACCGTTCCCACCTGGATTTGGCCGGCGTCAACAAAGCTAACGGTAGTGTTGACGGCGACAATATCAACTAGCTTCAACAAGTGTACTTTTCGATGTAGTCGCTTCACATGTTCTTTGACGCGATTCAAGGCCATCCACGATTTGGTTTTTTTGCGAGGTAAAAAATACTTCTCGCCCTCCTTATGTACACCCCCCCGTCCCTCAAGGGGGGTCTGGGCGTCGTCCGCATCTGGTTTTCCTGCTGCCCCTCCATTTTTGCCCGAAGCTGACGGATCAAGCGTCACTTTCAAATCAGTCAGCCTCAAACTAATCCATGTTGGTTGAGCGAACGAAGGCGGGTGCAATGATAGTCCGAGTCCACGGAGTTCAATGAGCAGCCCCTCCCGGGGAGCGTATGCAATGCGGCGCAGAGAAAAATATCCTATCCGTTGAATCGAAATTCCAGTGGCGATGCGAACGATGGCGAATATGAGAAAGGACGAGAGGTAGAGGAGAAGGAAGCCCACAAGGATGGTCGTTGGGCTAAATAGCGTCATCGTGCCTTGCGATCAGCAAGACTGATCCGTAGCAAAGGAGAGCCAAACGTCGGGGAAGGCACCATGGAGAGAACTGAGCGACCGCCGGGAGATCCTAGAAGAAAGCGTAATAGTATCAGATTAGCGATGCTGCGTCACCCAGAGGGTCATCCCGAAGCAAGCAATCGTCCAGAAGGCTTGCTAGGTACGGTCCCGTGGAGGACAACTCTCAATTAAGAGAAGAACTTCAGGGCGGCGGGAACCAAGTCGCAAGGAAAACGAGGAAATCGTATGCCGTTCATGCTTTGCACAAATACCAATAAAACACAAAAGATATACAAGAATAGAGTAAACGAACAATAATTATGACACTTGAAATAGAAGAGGAAGGGAGGGAAAAAAAAAATGTATGATCAAGATGACGGGATGAGATGACCACCTAGAAGTCTAGAAGTGGAATAATAATGGGGAGCGATCCGAAAGGGTGAACCATACATAGCTCGATCACCCAAGCCTTTTTCGAACCATCGATACATCAATTAATTAGTGTCTTATGCTGCCAGTCCGCCGCAAAAATGTCGAACCCGCCAGGCTGTTAACTGGAAGCGGAAAGCCGCCCACTTCAACCAAACGGAAGTTCTGGCTGGCCCGGCTGGCTCGGCATTATTGCTTAGAAATAAGCCCTGTAGGCGCTCAAGGGGAATTACAGGCGTAACATCTTACTGGGTTGGGAAAGGTAGCATTAAGCTAGCAGGGCCTGTGGATGATGATGATAATAATAATAATAATAATAATAATAAACAATAGCAATCGTCGGAACGATCAGTCACCTTTTGTCTTGGGATGCATAAAGTCGTTGTAGCAATTCAGTTGTTCAAGCTATTAACCTCTAACAAAAGTACGGGAACCCTTTTTGGCTGTCCCCGTATTTTCTTAGATAGGTAAGCCAGTCTTAATTTCCTCCACGCGACACGCCCGCCCTTTGGACTCTTTGGATTGATCCAATTTTCCGGTTAGCCAGAGCTGACAGGTACCTAATCACTTGCTACTCCCTAAGGTCTTAGTACTTCTACTCACCAGGATTCATTCACCACAAGCTCCAACATAGACATCATCAAAACCATTTTATATTGCCCCATCTATATAATTTACATAGGCTTACAATTTTCATGTGAAGCGTCCCACCCGAGGTAGACAGTAAGTTATATTACACGAACAGATAGAAAGATAGCCCAAATGCCACTGAAAACAGGGTGTAGGTAAGTCTTCCACTTTCTACCCCCACAACCACAGCTTCATATATCGGTCAATTAGCTTGAGACAAGACAAACAAGACCACATGTAAAATCGCCTCTAACTCGATAGGATATGAATGAGCTTAGAGTTCTAGAGAACACATTCAGAAGAAAAAAGGAAAAAAAAAATTCCTTTTATCTCCGAGCCCAGATTCGTCCATTCGAAGGGCTGGCTTCAGGGAGAGTTTCATTAATAAACAGTCTTTTTTGTTTGCTTTCTTAGAGGTTGGACTCGTGCATTAGCACACAGCTCAATTATTTTGGTGACAATTCAGGCTGTGCGCCAGTTGACTTTAACGTTTCGAGTTGCTCGATTTTCTCGTCGATGATAGCGATGTCCGCCTCGATACCGAGCAGCTTTTCGCTCAGGATCCCTCGATACTCGTCATCAGAAAGTGACTTAAGTGGAATCCATTTAGACTCAGCCATGCGCTGAAGTAACGGCTTGGACTCTGTATTTGCATGCTGCAATTGCCATGAGTCGATCGCATTGTATGAGATTTGTCCGACGTAGCCTAATAAAGAAAAGACTACTACTCCAGGGACAAGTCGACCTCCTATTATCGTATTATATTAGCTTAACACCCTATTTATTTCATGAAGACAGGTAGAACAAAATGATATACCCATAAGCCTGGTGACACCACCTCCAGCAATACCGCCAGAAACAGCACTAGCATAAGTTCGCTGCTTAGAAGTGGCTTTGTCTTCATAGTATTGTTTCAGGAGATTGCTTCTCAACCCTAAAATAGAATATTAATACTCTGAAAATGCCAGGGGCATTCAGGAGTCAGAAGAAGGGGTGAGGGGGGAAGCTCACACCAAAAGGAGGTTCCACACGCAAACCAGTGGATACCACAAGAGATTGAATGTATTACTGGATGCGGTGATCGAACAACACCTGATATACCACCGTAGATGAGTCCTGCCGAGCCTGTTTACATTTGTAAGTTCACCGATAGCATTTGTAGAATATTTTAATTTTGTATTTATCGGCTCTTTTTACAACCTTGGCATAAAAGGAGAAAGGGAAGAAAAAAGAAATGAGATGAAATGAGAAACATTGAGTTCATTTCGCTAATAACTTACCACTTAGGGCTCCCACTTTCAGGGCAGCAGGCAGGGTACTTGTTTCAACATTATTCATTGTTCTAATTATCCTTCTTGTTGCCAAGAGGCATCATTATGGATGATCGAAATTGAAGTTCGAATTGGGATCGTTCATTCTGTTGACTGGCTGGGCGGTATGGCACGTGATAAATACACTCTTTTCTAATTATATCAGCATTCCAAAGTCTCCTGAACTCCACCATAAACGAGGCCTTTCTAGCAAGTAAAATTTCTAATTTTTCGCTGATGACCTTCCCATAGACAACTAGTAAGTTGCAAAGGAGGCCAAAAAGTGACAAATTGTCCGATAGTATTTAAATAGGTCTAGGTACCATGCCTACCTAGGTAGGTAGTACGTACTACTACTACTTAATTAACTAACTAGGGAGGGCGGGCGGACTTGCCAATATTTTTTAAGATTGGAAAAAGAAAAAAATGCTCACACTCGGATTCGAACCGAGGATCTCATCATTACTAGTGATGCGCTTTACCAACTAAGCCATGCGAGCTGATTGGATGGCTTATTGGCGGTTTATTCTCTATACGAAATAGTAGTAAAAGGTCACTTTAGCTCACATTCAACCAATCAACTCATACCTACTTGTTTCTGAGATATTCGACTCGTTTATTTTTTTTTTAAAAAAAAAATAAGAATTAATAAATAAAAAAATAAAATAAATAGAAGTATAAAATAAATATATAATAATTTTCCACTCTACAGAAGATGCAAAACACTCAACTATCACATACTTATTTTGTGGCTTTTGAGCCTCATTCATTTAGAACCTGTTTTGCGGGCCTCCATTTGCTTGCTCTTCGTTTGGATCTCCCCGTGGTGTTCCAGTTTCAAATGTTTCGAATAGATAGCAAGAATAAATGGTACCGCAGCGGTGAGAAAGTTATACATCTAAACTAAGTACCTACTTACCGACTAACCTATGGGTACCAAGTCATAAACTACCAATGTAATTGCAAAACTCCATGATTAAAAAGCAGGGTAAATGCCATAGATAAACATCTTGACTCTGCGCAGGGCAGTGGATGGGGGGTAGTTAAGGACAATGTAGATAAATACACGGGGATAGAACTATTGTTTATATCCTTAGATGGGCTCCGTACCTGAAGGGGCAAAAGATGTGGACTCGTGGATTGTGTAAAACGTGCCTGAAGGCTTCGACCATTCTTGTATATCTCACGTGAAATGGATGAGTCATCCAGAGGGGTGGGCCAATCAGAGAGGGGACAAATGATTCCTGCGTCCACTCGAAATCTTCCATCGCCTTATGATAGAAAGATCAGCATCTGACAGCGTGGCGCACGAGATGATGACAGGGGAAAGGTTATGAAAGATGGTTCTCGACGGAAACAGGGGATTTCAGTGCTAAGAAAACGAATCTGGGTGGCATCTGCAGGGCCGTCGAAATTTAGTTTGGATCGGGAGTTTGGAATGGGTAAATTCTGTCGGCTAAGGAAAGGGGTAGGGAAAGTAGAACTTCAAATACTACAAACAAGAATATATAATCAAAGGCTAGGAGAGATAATACCAAATAAATAGTTAGTTACTACAAATAAACAATTATATAATAGATCAAATCAACAATAATCATAGTTGTCATATGGTGGGGGTAACAATCTCAGGGCGGAAGCATTAAAGTTCCTCTCCGCAAACGAAAGAAAGAGAAAAAAAAAAAAAAAAAAAAGCCCTCGGGTTGGGTCGAGGCGCCAAACCAGACCGCACCAACACTTTTTGAGGCTGACTTTTCTAGCGTCATCACTAAAAATTATCCAACCTGCTTGACTTTCCCCTCTGTTCCTCACCGCGGAGCTTTCCTGCAATCCACACCCCCTTCATCCTATTGATATTATTTCTTCCCTTGGCGGAAGACTCTCTCTTAAATTTTCAATCGTCTTTTTCTCGTGAGACGCGCGCAAGTCTTCCCTTGGCGCGTTTCCTGATTCTATCCAACCGCAATCATGGGTATGCCTCAACCCCTCCCCCCATTTCTACCCACCCATAGCCGGATGTCGTATATTCCCGATATATACCTATATACATTTTATAGTGGCATACTGACAGATGGTTTGTTCAGCGCCTGGAAAGCAAAAAGCCCAGAAGATGTCCATCGGGACCTTCTTGGCCGATGAGAGTAGGTTCCTTCATCTTCCCCGCGCAGACCAGTAGTACTAAATATACTAGGCCTTGGTTCCTGGGCAGATGAGATGGACGATATGCCTATGCCTGGTAAGTCGCTGATCCTTTTCTATTCCTGCCGATGACTCTTTGGCTGACACCCACCTTGCACAGCCGGTACGTTGATCGCATCACACTATTTCAAAATAACCGCCATCTCTATTGCAATAATATCCATCTAATTAACCTATAGCCCCAGCTCCTCAGTCCAGCTTTGGGGGTGATCGTCGCCCTGCTGGCCCTTCTGGTTCAGGCTTTGGTGGAAACAGTTTTACCGGTACGTCTCTACAACCCGTTTCATACGGATGTTTACATTGTGGATATATACGCTAACTATGGTGGGAAAAGAGCGCGGCTATGCGATGAGGGAGCCCCTTCCCCTTCCCACCCAGCCCCCTTACACTGCACACATCGGAAACCTGTCCTTTGATGCGACTTCGGCTGATATTTCTGATCTCTTCATTGAATGTGGTGTGACAAATGTCCGTGTGGTGGAGGATAAGTTGACAAAGAGCCCCAAGGGGTTTGGTTATGTTGAATTTGAGACTGTTGATGGCTTGAAGAAGGCTCTTGATCTCTCTGGAGCTACACTTCAGGGACGGGCCATCCGCATTAGCATTGCGGAACCTCGTATGTATCATCATCAGTTGAATTGTTCACAAACATATACTAACAACAGCTATAGCCAAGGAGCGTGATGTTAAGGAATTTGACTGGACTCGCAAGGGCCCACTCCCAGAAGCCCCCCAGCGTCGTGTGCCCGATCGCTCTTCGTTCGGACGTAACCTCGACAATCTATCTGACGCCGGTAGCGAGCGCATGGGTGGTGGTCGTCGCAACTTCGAGAGTGACGGTAAGGTCCGTGATCTTGGAAACTGGGAGCGCAAAGGTCCTCTTTCTCCGCCCCCTGCCCGAGAGGGTGGCCGCCCTCGTAGCAATGAAGGTCCTGGGTTCAGACGAAGCTCACCCGCCTGGGGTGAAGGACGGTCTCAGGATGGCTCAAGACCCCCCCGACGTGAATTCCAGGAACGCGCCCCCACTGCTGCCGAGCTCGACAACTCCTGGAGATCTCGAATGAAGCCCGACCAGGCTCCTGCTAAAGAACCCACATCCCCTGCCGCTGCTCCTGCTACTCCCGCTGTTGCACCTGCTCCCCCCGCCGCCGCTGCGCCCCCATCAAGGCCGAGACTCAACCTCCAGAAACGGACTGTAACCGAAAGCCCTGCTGCCAGCACTGAGACCAAGTCCAGCATTTTTGGCGGTGCTAAGCCGATCGATACTGCTGCCAGAGAAAAGGAGGTAGAGGAACGCCGTCAATTGGCGCTGCGCCAGAAGAAGGAGGCGGATGAGAAGGCGAAGGCTGAGAAAGCTGAGAAAGCTGAAAAGCAAAAGGTTACCAAGGATCAGGCTAAACCTGAGAAACCCGCAACAACTGCCGATCCTAACGGCAAAGATACCGCCGAAACCCCTCGCGGTGGTGGTAACTTCGAGATCCTCCGGCGGGCCGGCGAGGATGAAAGTGGCATGAACGCTGATCAGGATCGGACCGAGGAGGCTGGCGCCCCCGGTGCGAATGCTGAAACTCCCAAGGAAGCCACAGCCAGCAAGACGAACGGTTCTTGGAGGAGCGGTCCAAGCCAGACTTCCGAGCCCGCAGCAGATGATGAGGGGTGGAGCACAGTGAGCTCAAGGCAACGCAACAACCGCCGCGGTGGCCGTACATTCGCATAGATACATCGATACCCCCAAATGAGGCATGCCATCACGCGACCAAAACATCTTGCTAACTACAGAGGGACATGACAGCAGAGTGCCCGTGCCCAACCGTTTCTCCTCAGGGCATATAAACTAAGCTGAAACCAGACCTGTAGTCCCTGTGTTCGCGGCGGGGTAACTTTTGGTTCTGTGGATAGCCATTGTTTTTCCTTACCTCAGACCGCTCCCCTCTCTTGTCTCTATCCTAAGCTTCCCCCCTTGGCTCATGCATTTCTCCTTCCTTTTCTTCTGTCTTTTCTCTTTTTATTTTCGCGGGCTAGATATGATTCGCGTCTAGCTACATTCCACCATTGTCGGGCACGTCGAAAAGTTTGTTTTCCTTTCAATTTCCTTTTTCGAGTTTCTAAGCTAGTTCTTCCCATACATACGGATGACTGTTATGCCCCAATGACCCGTATTACTAGTGCGAAAGGAGGGGGAAGACTATGTGTTTTGCTTGAATGATGATTTCTTTTTTAATTGTCTACAACATCGGTCCGTCTTTCTGCTGTCCAATTATTCCCCTCTCAGTATCTGTCTTGTCTGGGTCAGGGCGTGGCGTGTGGAGTCCTTTTCTGTTTCTTCTTCCTCTTGTTCTTCTAACGGAGCCATGTCCCTAGTTGACGAGACAGTCATACGAATAAGATTACGACTCAGCACGATACGTAAAGAGAGAACGACAAGAGCCGTCCATAGTCAAAAAACTTCTGAAAGGGACTTACGTCTTATCTAGCTCACGACGCTTGAAGTCTTTTAACGCTTTGTATGCTCTCTTATTATCATTATCCACTACTTATCCTTTTCTCCTATTGCTATTCCATATCAACGGCCGCTGCTTTCATGACCGGTGGATATATACGGCGCCTCTTGTATGGAACGTTAAAGATTTCTTTTCCTCATTATATTTCGCCGTGTCGTGTCAATTTATCTATTCCTGTCTTGATTATCTCTGAAGTATTGTTATTGTGAAGTGATAGAATGAGCAATCTGTAATGTTCCAAGAACTACCTAGCTTTCGACTGTCCAAGTAGCTGCTCTCTCTAAAGATACCTTATTAAATGTACTTCTTCTTTTCAACCCAACATTTCATTCCATCCTCATAAGCTAAGATTTCAGACAACTTTATTCCGATTAGCTATTGAGTTTTTCTTTTTCCTTTTTCCCCCTTCTCTCATGCATGAAATGCAGATCCAGCCCCACCAACCTAGCAAATCAAGTCACTAGTAAGTCTCAATTTTGAATCATCTACTCCCCCTGCATGGGCTAAAAATGTCAGACAAATCGATAACTCCATATAACTACCTAATTAGCTAGTTCTCCATTCAGACACATCTTTTCCAAACGTTGCCTACCTTCCTACTACCGACAGGGGAGACTTCTGCCGATTAAACCATCTTTCCCCTCTCTACGGCAGGTCAACCCTTAACATCTCCTTCTCTCTTAGTAGAAGTTTGGGTCGCGTGTACCAAATATAGTTGTGTTTGTGGTTGGGGATACAGCAATCGCTGGGTTTAGTGTGGACCCATTCGGGCTCGACGGTCATTGCGAGTGTTGTGATTATCACAGTATACCTGTAAGGATAGCTATAGGCAAATTTATAACTGCCGTGTATGAAGAAGGTATTAGAAGTATAGGGGATAGTCCAGAGTAAAAGCAGGGTAAAATCAGATGGCTATGACTAGCGATGCGTAGATAGTGTGTTCACAGTTGATTTTCCAGTCACCTTCCTCTTTTCCTTCCCCGTCAATTCCCCTTGAATTCTAGGAGTAAAGTATCAAATAAAATGCATCTACCTTGCATTTATACAGCAAGTAGTTATGCTTTTTTGTTGATCATGTAACTCGATCCCAATTCCCTATGGTACAAAATGATGTCAAACCCTCTAGGCCCAACTTCATATATCTAGGTCACACTTTTCCATCCTCAACCGTCTCCTCCCCTCATAATCACAATCTTCAATAACCAAAAAAAAAAAAAAGTTTTCACCACACTCATTCGCTTCCTCTTGCTAATCACCCCTCCTTCTCAACGCTTGAACAAGTTATACTCCATCAAAATGAAGATTTCCGTCCCTTTCATCCTCACTACTCTCCTCGGTACAGCACTAAGTCTAAGCGCCTGCCTCGTATGTTCAAGTACCCATCCTTTCTTCCTTCCTTCCCGTTTTGCGTTGTAATCATGATACTTGATTCTTAGTATGAAGAGCTAATGATTCCATAATCGTGAATGTGAATCTGTGGAATAGAATGATTGTCTCCAGAAAGCCAACGCCGCCGCCCACTGTGGTAATGATTTCAGTTGCCTCTGTACCAATGAGCATGCCAGAAAAGTTGGTTTAGCTTGTATCAAAGGCTGTAGTCCCCAGGACCAGCAGAGTATGTTATTCATGATGATCCCTACCATATTTTGCCTTTGTTTTTTTGTTTTGTTTTTCTTGAATGCGTGGTTGTGATTTGGATTGGATTGTGGAGCTAACAAATCAACCCTTCATTCGTACACTGTAGTGGTCTATCAAGCTATATCAGCGTACTGTCAATAGATTGGTCAAGATTTAGATACTGTACTTCCTAGAAGGTGCACATCATATACTAAGCTGGCTTGCCTAAGTGAAGAAGTTAAGGGGGGGAAATATGCCTTAACTGCTCTGACCTCCCCTTTTCCTTCCCCTTTTATTCTCCCTCTTTTGGCTGTGTGGCTTTTAATCTCCGATTTTGGTTTGCATTTAACTTGTATAGTAGGGAGATATTGAGTTCTATATATAGTCCCTGCACCCTATTTCCGACCCTAGGTCAGAGGGGGTGGTGGATACAAGCCTCCTATTTGTAATTCACACCGTGTAGTTAAACCTAAGTGTAGAGTGATAAATATATTACGAAAACGAACCCACAAATAGTTTTAAACTGTAGCTCCCTGTGAATCCTGCGACTGGTTTGAAATCTCGAATTCGGCCCTAGGTTCCCTGACAAATGCCATGGAAATACCTCCGCTACCACCGCTTTGCTACTACCTTGAATCCTATCTCATTTCCCATCGCCCATTTTATCGTCGTAACACCTTCTAACTGATCTCTATATTACTTCGCATTCCGCTTGTCTCCCCTATCTCTCCATCTAAGCCAATTTTAGAGCCATTCTATATATATAGGAGGTGAGAATATCCTCACTTAGCCCAAACCTCCATCAGGTCGGCATCTACTCTTTATCACCAGAGCTAGAGGTATGCTTCCGTAATTCCAAATCTTGCACTATCAGCTACTTGAAAATACCGAATCTAGTAATGCGCAACCCCGCGAGAAATATGCAGGGTTAACGCCCCCCACCCCAGGTGGTATAAGTAATGACACCAAGTCGTCGTTGCGAAGGCGGCCGATACACAACACCTTAAGAGGTGGAATATCTTACCGTTAAACCCAATCAGACCACGAAACTCTGCCAGGTCGAATTGCAAGCACGCAAACTTACCTTTCGATAAACTCTGTTCCATGTTTATTTCTATGGGGCGACGCGTAGGAAATTGAGGTATTTTGGGTTCAGTAGAGCCGGTGGATTTAAGCGGTAGAAGAACCCGCTTATATCTTGAAAGATCTCATTGACAATATACTGTAAGATAGACCAAATAGCTGGTCACACAGAGTCTTTCATTGAAGTATGGCATCTCATTCATATACAATCAGCCGATCTTCTTGAAGTAGGAGGTTCTTACAACAGGGAAAAAGGTACATACATATATCGCACCCCATCAATTCCCCATTATCTATCATGATGGTGAAGGAGGGAATATCGCTGTGCGAGAAAGCTTTTTTTTCTCAATTTATCCAAAGGGCAGCATGCTTGGGGATACAGCATACAAACAGATACCCCATGGAGAGAAGAGTGGGTTGTTTTTAGAGTTCAAGTTACTAAATATTCAAACTTTATCAAGAAGCATTAGGGAGAGATATATATATTTGTTGCTATTGAGCACTATAGTGTTGAAGCTAGTAGACGAAGATTTCCTTTCTACCATCTCAAATAAACCTATTAAAGGGATAATTCGCATACTAGACTAAACATTACCAAAAAAACATTCATGTTCAATCAGATGTCAAATAGGTATGCTATCTAGAATCTACCCTTATTACACATCTCAGTGGCTGTGGACATAAACGGTAGCTATAGCCGCGGCACGAGCAATTCCGGGGTGGACGAGTGATTTGGAATGGGTAATGAGAGGGTAAAATCTCGAGGCGGGGGGAAATGGATGGGTAAAGGAAAAGTAAAAAAAGGACACCATTCTATGTAAGGACTATTGAGGGGTTGAGAATATTTTTGTTTTACTAGCAAGGCTGGGTGGGGGTTGGTTTGTGGTTATCGAGGAACAAATTAAATCTAGGGCGGAGAGTTATTAATAATCATGCATCTCGATCTTCTTTTGTCTTGACTCCTGACTGACTCCTGACTGGGCCATATTATTTTCTTTTTCTCCCCTGATACATCTACATACATACTTAAGTTTGCATACAAATGGGTGAAAGGGGGAAAGAAAAGGGTGTAGTTACTGCGGGAGCCAAGCAATGAGAATTGCATTGGTCAAAATGGACGAGTCACTTCCACTAAGGCGTTCTAGTTGATGATCGCACGTGTTGCCGTTGAAGACTAAACAGTCCCCAGGTTGTTGATTGCAGGAGATGTACCTGTACATACATATATTTTTATGTGTGAGGACGATTCTAGGTAGTGAGTGGTCTACTACCTAGTGGTAAGACTTGAAACCTTGAATGCCATATTCTTTGTCTGTGGGGGGGTGGATATATATATCCGCCTTAATTAATAGCTCTCCCACTTAACTCTTTCTTTTTTGTTTTATTTTATTTTTATTTAATCTATTTTTTAGTTCTTTGGTCTCTCTGACATCTATTCATAGAAGGTTATTCCACTTCTATCATTCTTTTAATACTTGGCAATTAGAATATTCGGAGGACAACGACATGTCAGCGTCGATCAATACCCTACTCGCACCTGAGGAACAAACTGAATCTACTCAAGATCGAGCTAGCATCAAGGGTTATTCTCGACTTACGAATGAATCTGAGACTTGCTTGAAAAGCAACGGAAGCCCCCCCCAGCCACCCCCCTAGGTTCTGGAACCACTTATTCTACGTTTTAAGCAGAAGAGGAATTAAGAATCAAAAGAGGGACCAAAGACCCTGGCTTGCTTGAATGTGTTTCTTAAGTTGAATGCTTGCCCACTAGTCACGCCGACTTTCTGAAACACCCATCGCGATTGGTACCTTTTGTCCTACCTGCCGGTTACTTTTCCAATGCTCTTTGCTACTTTCTACTGGTTGAATAATTATAGCGGCTTAAATATCTCATTAGTTATATTCTTAATTTCCTTCTTATAATCCATTATATAACTAACCGTCAAATCCTCTTCCTTTGTCCGCATTCATTCCCGGTGCCTTTTCGTCTTCTTCAGCTTCCGTTACTCGCCAACCGAGCCCCCCTTTCGGCTTGATTCAGATCGTCATCTTAAACTCCCTCTTTCTCCCACGTTCGCAACAAACTGCCACTTACATTAAACCCCATGCCGTTACGAGAATAATGTCAGCTACGACCACCACTACCGCTGCTCGCACATCCACAACGCTACTCGGTTTGCTTCCGTCCATGACAACCGCGACCGCCTTAATTCCAGGGAAGAACTGTCCAACTTGCGGCCACGATGTCCTCCTGTCGCAAGACCACAATACCAACATCGCTCGGCGCAGAGTCCAAGATCTCGAAGGCCAAGTACAATTTCTAAACTCTCAAACGGTCCAGATGGGTAAGGAAATACTCAGCGTTCCCTTATTCTTATTCCCCCCTTTTTGACTTCTCCACAAGACACCACCCTCTTGCAGTTCTTTCGGGAATAAGACTAAACCTAAGTTGCATTTGACTAACTTGTTCTGGGCGACAACAAAAAATAGCAGCAAAACTGGCCGAATATGAAGATGAAATGCGACGCCTCCGTGCCCAAGCCAGCAGCCATAACCATAACACACGAAACGGTTCCTCGATTTCCTCAACCTACTCCACACGCTCCAATCATATCGAAACAGATCATAATCAACAACAGCAACAACAACAACAAGGAGGTCGCTTATCCTCACTTGCTTCCCTCCTCCCTTACCGGAGACCTAGTACCGCATCGGGGCCTCGACAGGGCCATGCGCCAACACACTCGGGTGCCAGCGCAAGCTTCACATCATCGCCTCCCCAGCCTCCACGCTCCGCTGGTTCCGCTATCGCTCCCGAGGAGGCTCTGGAGTTACAGAATGCCCTGAACCGTGAGCAGAGCTTGCGCAAGGCGGCGGAGAGCCAGCTGTCACAGGCGAGCACGGAGCTAGAGGAATTGACTGCCCAGTTATTCAGCCAGGCGAACGAAATGGTTGCCCAGGAGCGAAAGGCGCGCGCCAGGCTAGAGGAGCGTGTAGCTGTGCTAGAGCGTCGCGATGTGGAAAAGAGAAATCGGCTCGAACGACTGGAGAAGGCAATGGAGAGGGTTGAGAGGATTCGAGCGTTGGTGGGGTGAGGGATGAATTCCTCTCCCTTTTTTCTCTATCTCTCTATCACTTTTCTTTCTACCCTTGGTTTTCTTTTCTTTCCCCCTTTTCCTTTCCCCCTTCTATATCTGTACACATATTCGACCTTTATACCCCAAGCATTTGGGACTTGCACTTGGATTTGGACGCGGAATTGGTGTTTGGTTATAATTTTTTGGGCATGAGACATGACTTGGTCCCCCACCCATGAGTTTACGATATACACGCATGGATGATGGATTTTACTTTATTTTATTTCATTTTTTTTTTTCTATTTTGGACACGGGTTGACTTGGATTTTTGGTCGGAGCACGCTTGCGAGTTGATACGTACAGAGCACCTTTAGAATAGCGTATTTAAGCATAATAATTTCTATATTTTGCACTTTTAATATCTTGTCACAGAGGCCACTTAGATAGACAACCAAGTATCGGTAGGTGGTTTAACCACTCACTCACTAAATGAAATTCATGTAGTTAAAACACGGAATGACACAAACTAGCGGGTCCACTCCAACAGTAAATAGAAAGGCCCAGTCATGCTTGAAATTACATGGACTCTCTCTCCTACACACTCAACCCCACTAAACTAGAAACAGAAATAGGTCGGGGTTTCCAAGTTTAGTAGCGCACCCTGTAAAAAAAAACCGTTATGTATTAGACCTGTAATCATACCAATTCTTCAGTATATGTTAAATAAAATTATTGTTAGGGAATCACAATGATTCAGAATATTTGGAATGATTTATTGTAATTCCATTAATTCAACCTCACTGGCAATGAATACTACCTAGCTAAGCAAGCTAACTGTAATTATGTAGGTAGTTATAAGGTACTTACCAATTTGGCAATCTGTCAACAAGTTCTTTTTTCTCTCTCCTGTCCCCCAGTTAGTATTAAGAGTTGCCCCAAACCTGAAGTTATCCAGACCCATTGAGGACTAGGTAATTATGCTTAAAAGTATTATATTGAAGGTACCTGGGTAGGTAACTTGCTCTGCTTATCAGAATGCTTATCCTCTGTTACGAGACGCCCTGATACGCAACAAGGAATTAAAGGCTACAACTTTGTTGATCACTGATTTTACCTAGGTCTCGAGTATATTGGTTGACTGATAAACTCTTAAATTATGGGTGGTGATGTCCTGTACCCAGTCCCCAACAAACCGATGGGATACCCCACTCCAGGCTCCTGGTACCTTAACTGTGGATCATCTAGCGTTTCCCCGCATCGTCCCTTCCTATTAAGTAGCCACCAAGCTAACGCAGAAGTTAGAAGGGAGGTGAAAAGTGAGTCAAATATGGACTATAGACAGTGATTTCATTCTAGGGCCAACTTAGCTGACTGAGGTATCCAAAGTACACGATTGTCATGTGACATAATTGGGCGCGAGAACAACAGCGCTTATCGTGCGGGGCTCAGAGCAAGGCTCGGGGATGAGCAGAGTTAGCATCATGCTGCTGACCTTTTTATAGCTGCCGATATCTTCTAGCATGCGCAGGGCGATCAGAAGATTTGCTATTCTAAGAACTCAAATATTTGTTGTTTTGCGCCCAGATGGCGGAACGACGCTGCCTCCGCCGTGAAGACTATACCGTTGGCTGGGTATGTGCCCTTTCCGTCGAACTCGCAGCCGCGGAACAAATGCTAGATGCAAAACACCCAAAGCCAGCATTCAATATACGCGAAACCAATATATACACCTTTGGACGTATTGGAGAACATAATGTTGTCATTTCATGTTTACCAGATGGCCAAATGGGCACCAACTCGGCCGCTGCTGTTGTTGCTCAGATGCAGCAAGCCTTTATATCCATCCAGGTCTACCTTATGGTTGGTATTGGGGGTGGGGTTCCATCAGCAAAGGCAGATATTCGACTAGGAGATGTGGTGGTGAGCAGAATGGAAAATGGCCATGGTGGAGTTATACAGTATGACTTTGGAAAAAGTACCCCAAGTGGCTTTCAGAGAACTGGGTTTCTTAATTGCCCCCCTAAAATACTTCAAAATGCTGTTTCCCATATGAAGGCTAGATATCTGCAAGGAGAAAGCTGTCTTTTTGAGCATGTTTCAAAATTTCACCATCTTACAACATTCACACGGGATTACGCAGGGCCTGACATCCTATTTGAACCAACCTATAATCATATTGAAGGTGTCGACTGTGAGGTCTGCGACAAGAAGAGACTAGTGGCACGACCTTCCCGTAGCCATGATGGCAGCATGATACACTATGGCACTATTGCATCGGGCAACCAGGTGATGAGAGATGCGGCTGAGCGAGACCGAGTCAGCTTAGAGCTAGGTGGGGTGCTCTGCTTTGAGATGGAGGCTGCCGGCCTGATGAATGAATTTCCATGTCTTATTATTAGAGGCATATGTGACTACTCTGACTCACATAAAAATAAGAGATGGCAGCCCTATGCAGCAGCTGTTGCAGCAGCATATGCCAAAGAGTTACTGTCAGTAATACCTTCTATGGAATCACATCAATCACGAGGTGCAATCAGCAAACCAACTGGTGAGTATGGCAAATCAATATAAGTTGGGTAGCATGAATAATCAATAGTCTACCCCAGATACCAAGAGATTCTTCACTGTCCCATTCCAGAGAGATGACAAATTTGTTGGTCGTGAAGCCATCATGGCCGAACTTGAAAACAAGTTTCAATCCAAGGTATCATCCAATCACATAAGAGTTGCATTGGTGGGTATAGGAGGAATAGGGTATGCTAGCATCCATACACTTGATTTTGTAACTCACACCTAATCTAACCAACAAGAAAAGAAAGTCTCAGATTGCTATTGAGTATGCTTATCGAGCTCGGCAGCATGACCCAAGCCTGTCGGTTTTTTGGGTCTACGCTAGCAATACTGCCCGCTACGAGCAGGCATACAGAGATCTTGCAGAAAATCTTGATCTTTCGGGAAGAACCGACCCTACGGTGGACATCTTCAAACTCGTATCGCGGTGGCTCTCTGATGAGACCAACGGCCGGTGGCTGATGATTTTGGACAATGCCGATAATGAGGATATGTTCTTTCATGAGGTTGAAGTGGAGGTTAATCCGATTCAGCAAATTTCAAGTACAAAGGCGCCACTTATCAATTCGATTCCCCAAACAATCAATGGATCGGTTCTTATTACATCACGGAGTTTGACGGCAGCCAGGAACCTTCTTATTGCACCTGAAAATGCGATTGCTGTTGAGGTGATGGAGGAAAAGGATGCCTTGAATCTTCTTCAAACCAAATTAACCCTTGATGAGCATTCAGTGGGAGATGCTCAAAGGCTGATCCAACATTTGGAGTGCATACCCCTTGCAATAATTCAAGCTGGGTCATATATTCAGTCCCGGTTGCCAAGAGTCACAATATCAACGTATCTTACTCTGTTGCAAGAAAGTGATGCCAACTTAGCCACACTTCTTGATAAAATGGATGTTAGAGACTCCAGACGTGACTATAGCTCTCAGCATGTTGTCACAATGACGTGGCAGGTTTCTTTTGATCAAATTCGAACTTCTAATCCTGCATCAGCTGATTTGCTTGCTTTAATGAGCATGTTTGATCGACAAGGAATCCCGGAGCTGTTATTGCAGCATGATATAAATAATAAATTAGACTTCGAGGACGCTATTCATCCATTAATCAGCTTTTCACTTATTAAGGAAGGCAAAAATCAGAAAACCTTTGAGATACACCGCCTAGTGCAGATTTCGATTCGGAAATGGTTAGAGTCAAATAACCAGCTTGATCTATGGACTAGAAAATCTGCGGAAATTCTTGCCACCGTATTTCCATCAGGCGACTTTGATACATGGACAACATGTCAATTATTGATAGCACATGTAAAGGAAATAATGCGCCAAGCCCCAGAAAATATCAGTCTTCACATAGCTAATCAAAGCATTAATCCGAAATTGCATCAGCGGTTAAAAAGAAAACTCAAGTCCCACTTCAGGAATGTGTTGCCTCAGGATATATTACCTGCAAATCAAGAATTACTAGTGTGGGCGACAATCAGTTCAAAGGCAGGCTGGTATCTTCATAACCAGGGCATGTATAAAGAGGCGGAGGTGATGTATCAACGAGCATTAAGAGATCGTGAGAAAGTGTTAGGTTCTAAGCATCCTGATACACTGGTCAGTGTCAGCAACCTTGGCTCAGTCCTTGAGCGTCAGGGCATGTATAAAGAGGCGGAGGCGATGCACCGACGGGACCTAGCCAGCTCTGAGGAAGTGCTAGGGCCCGAGCATCCTAATACATTGGTCAGTGTCAGCCACCTTGGCTCAGTCCTTGAGCGCCAGGGCAAGTATAAAGAGGCGGAGGCGATGCACCGACGGGACCTAGCAAGCTCTGAGAAAGTGCTAGGGCCTGAGCATCCTGGTACACTGGCTAGTGTCAGCCACCTTGGCTTAGTCCTTGAGCGCCAGGGCAAGTATGAAGAGGCGAAGGTAATGCATCAACAGGCATTGAGAGTTCGTGAGAAAGTGCTAGGGTCTGAGCATCCTGATACACTGGCTAGTGTCCGCAACCTTGGCTCAGTCCTTGAGCGCCAGGGCAAGTATAAAGAGGCGGAGGCGATGCACCGACGGAGCCTAGCCAGCTCTGAGAAAGTGCTAGGGTCTGAGCATCCTGGTACACTGGCTAGTGTCAGCCACCTTGGCTTAGTCCTTGAGCGTCAGGGCAAGTATAAAGAGGCAGAGGTAATGCATCAACGAGTATTGAGAGTTCATGAGAAAGTGCTAGGGTCTGAGCATCCTAATACATTAATCAGTGCCAGCCACCTTGGCTCAGTCCTTGAGTGCCAGGGCAAGTATGAAGAGGCGGAGGCGATGTATCGACAAGCATTAAGAGATCAAGAGAAAGTGTTAGGGTCTGAGCATCCTCATACACTGGCTAGTGTCAGCCACCTTGGCTTAGTCCTTGACAGCCAGGGAAAGTATGAAGAGGCGGAGGCAATGCACCGACGGGACCTAGCCAGCTCTAAGAAAGTGCTAGGGCCTGAGCATCCTAATACATTGATCAGTGTCAGCAATCTTGGCTCAGTCCTTGGGCACCAGGGCAAGTATGAAGAGGCGGAGGTGATGCATCGACGAGCATTGAGAGATCAAGAGAAAGTGTTAGGGTCTGAGCATCCTCATACACTGGCTAGTGTCAACCAACTTGGCTTAGTCCTTGACAGCCAGGGAAAGTATAAAGAGGCGGAGGCAATGCACCGACGGGACCTAGCCAGCTCTGAGAAAGTGCTAGGGCCTGAGCATCCTGATACATTGATCAGTGTCAGCAATCTTGGCTCAGTCCTTGGGCGCCAGGGCAAGTATGAAGAGGCGGAGGTGATGCATCGACGAGCACTGAAAGATTGTGAGAAAGTGCTAGGGCCTAAGCATCCCAATACATTGATCAGTGCCAGCAACCTTAGCTCAGTCCTTAGGCGCCAGGGCAAGTATGAAGAGGCGAAGATGATGCGTCAATGGCCATAAAGAGATCAATTACGATCAAGGGTAAAAGCGTCCTAGCAAGTAATATCTTATCCCAGTCAATTTAATCATCAAGCATATCTAAAGACTTTTCAAACTGGCTTTCGTCATCACAACTTCTAGTTTTATGTATCTGGCAGCTCAAACTTGTACCATGCACAGAAAAAGATGTGGTAAATACATAATTTAGTCATCTTCTCTATGTTCATCCGATATGTACTATGCGAGATATCCAAGTTGTATGTGAGACTTGAGCCTCCGGCCAAAGATTTGCAGCTTACTGTAATAAAGTGTATGGACTATGTACATATGTACTATCATATACAATCTCCACATTGTTCTTAAACCTGCATGTAGAAAGTGACCCTCTGCTCTCTCTTTTCATCCGCCACCTGTGTGGGCGCATCTCCACAGGAAGGAACAGTAGGTAAAGCATTCTTAACATACCCCTTTCAGTGAGCACTGCTGTTTTACTCTCTTTGACTGATGGGAAATATGCATTGTCCATTACTACTAGCACAGCAGTTTAATCACATCTTGCTCGGTTTTGTTACGAATTTATATCTCAACCGACAGAGCCATAAAATACAAGCTAGTAGCCATTAGGGCATCAAACGGTGCCGGTGCCCGTGTCTAATGCGACTTCGAGCGTACCTACTAGGTAGTGGATAATAGTGGCAGGAACTCAAAAATCAAGGATCGGTCCACTAATTTGGTCCACTGCGATGGGCCACCTACAAGGGTCAGTCAGGGTGGATCCGGGACACCCAAAAATCCACATTAGGGAGTAGAGTCGCAACCATGAAGGCCCTGTTTTAACTAATCTACACCTATATTTGAAGATTCAAAGGCTATACCTCTGGAGTTGCCTTAACTGCATCTTTAGATGTCATCTATGAGTTAGTGTTAAGTAGTAAACATTAAATTTCCTCCCACCTCGGCGATATTTTCTATGCACTCCAAACTACAATCATTATCATGCTAGCCTGGGATCCTGAGAAAAATGTGGATGCAAAATGCTGATAATAGCTACTATTCAAAAGTGTAATTAATTATAAGAGGTACTTAAATTAATTAAAATATGTTGAGCTTAGTCAACACAATAGGTGTATGGTGAAGGAAGTAGGATCAACAACATGACGGATTAGTAGATGTTGAACAGAAGGAAGGTCCAAGAGAGCGCCAAGAAAAGTTGGTACATGACAACATACCCGGCTAATAAAAAAAGAGGGATCGTATTTTCCCATCATATAATCTTTATACACGGCGCAAACGCTCTTTTGATTTTCGGCGATCAGTCATAGCTTCTTCCCCCCCAAGAAGACCTTATTAGAATAGGCTAATTGAAAGGTATCTATCTATCCGCTTTATTTTAGCCAGGCAACGATCATCAAAGAAGACAGACAGTACAGCGTCTTGGGGCGCTAGCCCATAAACAGCAAAACTAACCATAAGAGGAAAGAGTAAATTCATGGGTCTTTCATGCATTACTACTACAATACAAATTGTAAATTTAACTATAGTATTTGGTTTATATGATTATTAACTGTCAACTTGATGATAATCACCCATTGGGGTGAGTCAACTTGGAGAGGGCAACTCTAAAACCCCACCTGGCCTCCACTTTTTGACTCAAAATCTTGTCCCTTGGCGGATTAGGTATGTAGAAGTGGGGATAAGAATATATTCAGAATCCTCTTTCTCTTGCGCATACTCACTCTCTCCTCTACTACCTCCATTACTGATTTTCATTTCGCTGAGAGAATTAATTCCTTTCTCTATTTTTCTATACATCTATTTATATATAAATCATCTTTCGAGGTAAGGCATTTTTTCTTTTTTTTTTTTTTTTTGGTCTAGTTTGGAGGTGCTTATATATATAAGACCTAACTTATACCTGACCCTGACCCTGACCTTGACTCTATCCTACTCTCTAGTACATTCCCGTGTTTCGTGTACTAAGTCCTGCTATCTAGGTACCTAGTCAGATTTCTCAAGATGGCAATTGGAGTCGCTATTGTTGGTAGCGGTAGGTCTCCCTTACTCCCCGCACTACTCTTCCCCCCCCCCCCCCAAAAAATCCTAAACGTAAAGGTTAGGGAAGGGAAGAGAAAGAAAAATAAAAAAAGTATGGGTTGAATGCAAGCTGGATCAACTAATTTATCACTATTATTACTTAGGCATATTTGCGCGTGAGCAGCATTTGGTAAGTCAAGTTTGGCCTTTCACTCTCTCCGTTTCTTTCGCCCAGTTCGTAAAAGAAACAAAGCTGACCAAGATATATCCATACTAGCCCGCTGTCCAAGCAGCCAACAACTTAGAATTGAAGGCCATTTACTCCCGATCTCTCAAGTCTGCTCAGGGTCTTGCGAAAGACCTCTCGGGAGTGGATCTATACTCAGATGATTCTGGAGTCGGGAAAACATATGCTGATCTACTTGCGCGCGATGACATCACGGCTGTTATTCTGGCGTATGTTTTTTTTTGTTAATTTTTTTCTTCCAATTCGTCTCCCACTACTGTTGCTATAACCTGGATTCCAGTGATTCTTTATACAAGGAGAGGTGCGCTACGAGATCAAGCTAACCAAGTTTATGAGGATAGGCTGCCCATCCCAGCTCAGCCACAATATATCCGCCAGGCAATTGAAGCCGGAAAACATGTTCTATCCGAGAAACCTATCGCCAAGGATATCGCCACTGCGCGGGACTTGGTAAACTGGTACAAGACTAACGTCGACACAAGCAAAGTATTCTGGGGAGTTGCAGAGAACTTTCGATTCCAGAGGAAATACATTCGAACTGCAGCGGAGGCGCAAAAACTAGGCGGGGGGTTGAAACGATTCCGCATGTCTTTCCGAAGAAAAATCATTATGGGTTCAAAGTACTATGGTACGTTGCCTGGTTGCTCCTTTCTCCCTTTCATTCAATCTTGGCATGCTCCTGCTCGCCTCAAAAGTCTTTGTTTTATGGGATGTTATGGACTAACGCGTTGAGGACAATTTGCGTATAGAAACGGATTGGCGCAAGGTTCCGTCTTACCAAGGTGGATTTGTCCTTGATGGTGGAATTCACATGATCGCCGGTCTTCGTCTGATTCTAGGCGAAAGTGATGCGCTCAGTGTGGTCTCCGCGCAAACATGTCTGCAACAGGAATATCTTCCACCGCTCGATACGGTTGATGCGGTAGTCAAGACCAAGTCCGGTGCGACTGGTACCGTGTCCATCTCATTTGGATCAGAGATTGAAGACTCAGTGATCGAATTGACCTATGCAAATGGTGTAGTGAGACTTATTGATGATCGGTTGACCGTGACAGGCCAGTCGCCACTTGATGTGGAGATTCCATTTGAGGGCACGGGGGTGAAGGAGGAAGTTTTTGCATTTGGGCAGTCGATTGAGCAGGGCACGTTAGTTCAACAATTGCGTGCGGAGGAGGGGCTGGCGGATTTGGAGATTTTGGAGATGATGTTCCAGAGTGGAGAGGGAGACGGGGAGCGTAAGACTCTGAGTCTACAGTAGTTAAACCATAGCCGAGTGTTATTTACCCAGTTATGTAGCTAGTTAGTTCGTTAGTTAATAATAGGTGGGTTAATGTCATTATTTATTAGCTTGCGAAACAAGTTGACGATAGTGGATGACATCCAAAAGGTGGATAGAAAAGGCACCTTACTTAAATTGGATATCTGAAGGGCTGAACTGCAAGGGGGACGGTTATGATGAGTCATCTCTTACTAATAGGGCTAAACACAAGCCCTAAGTCACACGTTTTCGGTACTCGCTTAGCAAGACACTAGCACTGATCTCGTCCCGGCGACCAAAGAACTCAGCGCGAATTTCGAGATCGATTTTCGACCCGTTGACAACCTCCAGCGCCAGCCGCGAGACCCGACGACGACAAGGTATGTTCTTCTTGCCTGTCCCTCTCCTTTCTCCTTTTATGATTCAGTGAACCTTGAATCCCAATTCACATAAACTGTGATACTGACAGAACCAAGATGGTCCTCGCAAAGAAGCACGTCCCTATCGTCAAGAAGCGTATGTTCCACCTATTCTCCTACCACCTACCCTATCTTGGACACATCCCACAACAATATCATGAGAAGAGAAAATATTGGAATAAAGAATGGAAGAAATGAGTATTAAAAGTGATGTGAAGGAAATAAAGTTGGTCAAAGAGCTCTACGCAAGGAGGACTTTTTCATTAAAAAAAAAAAGAACACCTTCGGAAGAAGAAAAAGACGAAATCTTTTGAGATGGATGAACCTAATTCGATGAAACCAATTCACTTTCGACACCATGAATCGAAACCCGACCGCTGACTTTTTTTTCGATTATAGGCACCAAGCGTTTCTGGCGCCACCAGTCCGACCGCTTCAAGTGTGTGCCGGAGTCATGGCGCAAGCCCAAGGGTATCGATAACCGCGTCCGCCGACGCTTCAAGGGCAACATTCCCATGCCCTCCGTACGTTTTACTTCTCCTACCACTCCGGGAATTCGACTTTGCGAATGGCCCGAGAAATTTCAATCCAGTCACGAATACTAATATGATGGGGGATAATAGATCGGTTATGGAAGCAACAAGAAGACCAAGCACATGATGCCCTCCGGCCACAAGGCTTTCCTCGTCCACAACCCCAAGGACGTTGAGCTCCTCCTCATGCACAACCGCACCTATGCTGCTGAGTGCGTAGCCCCCCTCCCTCCAGCATCATCTGATTTTCTGCTATCCATTGGGGTAAAGCAAGAAGACGAAAATAAAAAAAAGGCTAACCAAGATATCTTGCTTAATAGGATCGCCCACGCCGTCTCTTCCCGCAAGCGTGTCGATATCATTGCCAAGGCCAAGGCTCTCGGTGTCAAGGTTACCAACCCCCGTGGCCGTGTTACTACTGAGGCTTAAATGATTTAAAATAAAAATGAAATGATTTATTTTTTTTAACATTCATATTATTCCTCAATTTCAAAACAAGCTCATGGGAACGATCTTCATTTTAAAAAATACCATACCCCCCATTTTCCCTCCCCTTGATGCAATTAGGGAGCGAACGTGTTTCTTTTTCTAGGTTACATCTAACTTAAACTCTTGTCGTGAGGGCTCCGTGGCGAAATAAAGAAAAATTCCATAACATTTTTTTTGGGCTTTTTTCTCCACTAGTGTTGGATGGATTGATTGATTCAATTTTCTTCAGCACGGGTATGAGCAAGTCAAGGGAGAGAAAGAGGATACTCGTAATCAATCATAATCTAGGTAGAAACCTAGCACGGATGTCAAATTGCAATCCTGTCATTCCATGACTGTGGTTGTGCCGAAGAAGTGCTGATATCAATTTTCTTTTTTCACCAGCGTCGTACTAGATGTCTGTCTTGTAGTATCCTTGCCTTTTTAAATAAGGGCTGGATATTGCCATGGCATACATCCATTGAAAGACCTGGGACATTTAAAATCAATCACATCGTATTTTGTGTTGGTTTTCTGCAGGTCGGTATATTTATAGGAGAGAGATAGAGAGTATAATATTTATGAATAACCTTTTCTTTTTTTTTTTGGAAGGCTTTTTTCCTGTGGTTTATGTACAGTACATTGCTGCATTCGCAGATCGATCGACAATAGATGTTGTATGTTTACCTACCTAGGTTGGTACCTATGTACGTATACATTGTATTCATCTGTCTCAGTTCCAAGGGGGTGTGATAGGTAGATATATATTTTCTTTTTTGTCACCTTTGCCTTTTTCATAAGAAAATAAGTACTTGACCAAGGAGGGGCTAGGACCTTTCCTAGTTCGTAGCCGGTAGTATTGATACCTACATATACTTGACTGTAAATATATAATTAACCCGAGAACTACCCACTTCAAGTTAATACTACATGAATGCCAACCATCGCTCGCAGTGCATACCCAAGAGAACAAAAAAGAGATAGTAAAAATAAAACAAAATACGTAGCCTAAATATTACCCTTGATATCTTCCCCAGCGATAAGATAGGGTGTGGGAGGAAACTGGGATGGGATGAATACCACCATCAAAGCCTTGAAATTATTGACCCCCAGATACCCCCTTCTCATCTAGAGGAATCGGACCATAGTATGAAAATTTCTCCTCAGGATCATATTTCATTTTCAATTGCTTTAACCGGTCCATTCGCCATGATTCATAGCCATACCAACTCTCAGGCGACTCATCACCTGAGGCATAATTGACGTAGGCGTGCAACTCATCCATCTTCCCGCCTTCAAGGATGATATTTCGCAATCGGTCTCCAAACTTTCTAGCGCGAGCGTCTAGTTCCGGCCCGCCCCCGGGGAAGTAGTTGATGACTGGGGAGATGAGTAAATCATCTGAACGGTGCGGAAACGCTGAATATTCTGCTGGGAAGTTTTTGACGCCGTTGACAGAGTAGCCTTCAAGGAGAATGGCGGAGTGGGCGAAGGATGAATTGCCGGCGGTACCGTTGGCGTAGGCGTCAAAAAGTTTCCTTTGCGCGGCAATGTTGTATCGGTGGAAGGTGATTGGAAACCGCACCTTGATGATGCCTCCCTTTTCGCAGCCTCGAGCGTTCATGTCTGTTTCAATCCACTTGGGAATTTCAACGTAGGGTCCAGAATGTCGTTCTAGTTTGACGGGATTGAGAGATCGGAATCCAGCAAGGTATTTGTCCTCGATCTTGTGCACACCTTCGCGGACATAGTTGATATTGATGATAGGCTGTTTTGGAAGTAAGCATCATGCATGAAATATCGATCGGAGTGAAATCATGAAGGAAACATAAAGAGGGCAAGAGAGAGCCTTACGTATTTTGCATCTAGTTCCTCATCGCGAGATATATCAGCCCAAATGAGGAAGCCCTCTGGCTGAATATCAGCAAGATGATTGAGCAGCTTAAACACTTGTTCAAGCTTATCCTGGGTGTAGGCATGTCGCTCATGGGCCCACAAGTTATCCTTGGGTACATCATATATCTTTGATGTGAAAGAGGTAACAATGCCAAAATTGTGACCCGCACCCTGCATCCCCCAGAACAGATCACGCTCGGGGCTGTCCATGGAAACTTCCCGAAGGTTGCCATCAGCTGTGACAACGCGCAGTGCAACGAATTGGTCCGACATTAGGCCGTATTTGCCTTGCAGAATTCCATGGCCGCCTCCCAGAGCAGGCCCAAGATACCCGGTACATTCGCAAACTCCATTAACTTCCTCGATATGTCAGAATTGACTCCAATCGACCCTGTCTATTGTGGTATAGACTTACCTGTCTGTTTACCCTTGGCCCAGAGAGCATCTACAAGGTCTTTGGACAAAATACCACCTCCAAATGTAGCAGTCTTGCCATCATCCGCAATTCTGCTCGAGTTGAGCTTGTGTAGCCAAATTTCAATACCATGTGACATGCCAGAGAGCGAGGCAATTGTACCATGTCCCCCGTTGATCGCAAGGAACGGGATATTGTGGTTGTTGGCGTATCGGACCTATACCAACGATCTGGTCAGGAACTTCCTCCACAACACTGACATCCCAACAACTGGGAGTTTAGGGCTCTTCTTACCGTTTTGATCACATCATCCTCAGTTGCAACTTCCACTACGAGTGTGAAATTCGGTGCGTGATAGTAGGACCATCGCTCTACGGCCTTGTCATATTGGACCTGGCCGGGGTGGTATATTTCTGCACCTTCCGACAGCTGCGGTTTCAAGCTCTTTTGGATATTTGCTGGGGAAATACTGAAAGCCTCTGCGACGAAGATGGACAAAATTGTCAATATCCAACCTCCAAAATAAGTCGCCCTCATTTTGATTGTCGTCCGTTGATGGATGTCAAGAACAACGAAGGATTCTTCTCAAGTCTACCCCGTCGTAGGAATATTCATATATATAATTCCATCTCTTCATAATTTTAAATGTAAACAAAGAGCTCATGTCGATCACTGTTTGCAGGCGGACGAGTGTTGGGAATGCCGCTAGGTATGCAGGGACCTGCCTTCATCAGGGGCTGACTAATAAAATTGTTAGTTGGCTGGAATTGTGACTATATGGAATGGTGTGTCTTTTTTTAATATTGTTGATTATAGATTAGAGTGTGGCTTTGTCACTCGTGGAGTAAATATTTTTAGCATTGTACAAAGTAGCAATTCAACCCATGTCATGTCGCTCTTTCAAGGCAACGCGGTTAGGACTATGGCAGGCAATGGGATCTCCCGATCCTGTGATAGCAGATAGGATTCCACATGTTTCCAATAGCAAAACTTCCTCTATCGCTGCTCCATGATGGACCATTGGGATCATTGATGAGACTACCTAGGTAGATACCAATTGTCGGGCTGAAGCTGCCCTGGATTATGCAAGTTAGGATGAGTGCATAGCCGGATGCTAAATTCTGAATCCTACCGTTTTCATTATGAAATCGTCAACAATCGATGGCCTGTCTTGATTTAAATAAGGTAGGAAGAATTCGAGATTGAGAACGAAGACGACGATTATTGGTGGGCAGGTGATCTTCCCGCAATCCGGGTTGAATATGCCCAGTATCCCTTCATTCCCATCTCCAGATCAATCACGATCAAAGGTTGTTCTTTTCCTTGAAAATTTCTAGTATTTTTCGTAAAACTTTGTTCAATAATCAATATGCATAATAAATACCTTTGAGTTGGCTTTTGAGCTGTTTTCAATTTGAGTAGGGTATTTTAATTAATCTTCTAGATTTTAACCTACATTCATAGGAATGAATGCTCTCCATCTCTCTCCTCCGAAGTCATAAAAAAGAGAAAGGGACAGAAGCCATAGAAAGGATTTTAACGAAATCCTTTTGGTGACTCAACTCCCAGCACACTCTCCACCTCTCTCTCCGGTTCACACTTGCTCATCGCCCTCCTATACGCCTGCCGGTTACCCACCCTCCCCAGATAACGCACCACATGGTCGTATCCTTGCAGTGAATATGGTAAGAAGTGCCTCATAGTGGTCAGCGAAAACACGATCATGACATCCGCCACCGTAAAATGATCCCCCATCAACCACTCCCTCTCTTCCAACCTTTCATCCAGCATCTGCAGTCCCCTCCGCAGTCGATCCCTCGCGAGGAATACACTGATATTAGGACTCTTATTCTCCTCACCATCTGCCGCCCCCGCCTCTGGTTGTAGCTGTAGAATAGCATCTCCCTTCTCGTACCGTCTTAACACCATTGCCTGCCCTAGCGCAGGTTGGAATGTCCCATTCGCCCAGTGCCACCAGTAGAGAAAATCCGCATAGAGTGGGTGGCCCGGCGGGATAAAGAGTTTGCCCGCCGCGTATTGATGGCAGATGTATTGGATACAGGCGCCTGTTTCGGCGAGGGGAGCAAGTCCATTCTCCTCATCCTCGATTACGGGCGCTGCCCCCGAGGGATGGAGGGATTTGTATTCAGCCGGTGCGAGAATGGGCGCCCGCCGGTAGGTTTTCATTGTGTAGGGGATAGCAAGCTCCTCACAGAGCCAGATTAGACGCTCTGAGGCAGAGACGTGGAGGTGGTGAACAATCAGCGTCATTTTCTTCTTTTTATAGCATGTAGTTCAATATGTATGTATATGTGTATGGACAATGCAATGGATGGATTTGTAGGTTATTGCACGCTTAATCCTGATATGGATTGATAGAGAGAAGGATACTGGGGGGGAGAGGACTTGAATGTGTTCGAAATGAGGGAAAAGGCCCTTTAAATGTTCCTGCCCCTCTTGCTATGACCTAGGTCGGTAGGTCGTATATCCAGTTTGTTTTCATTCTCTATCTTTCTTTAGCCGTTGTCGTGAGTCAGACGAGTCATCAAATGACGCATTTATTGACGTTGCACTTAGTTTTAGGTGGTTTTAGTGTTGGGATCGGTCGGCGTTGATATTAACTCGATCGGAGTTATCGGTGAACGGGCTTAAGAAGAGCGGTTCCTAGTGTTCATTTGTATATCGCGCTATTTACCTGCCTAGTATCTAGCGTAGCGCCAGCAATGACTTTAGTCTCCATCAGTACTTAGTGGTTATCCCTCGGGGAGAAACTTGCCTCTGTGAGCCTAGCCTCTGCCTGCGCTGCTTTCTACCTAGGTACAAATTCATCTCGATGACCTTCACTCATCACCTCTTCTTGAGCTTCACCTTTTCTTACACGATGGAACCATTACTTCATGATTAGCGGGAAAGGACATTAACCAAAGATATCCACCCCCCCGTCACTACCTCTTGCTTTCTTCCATCACGGAGTCGCTCCGATCGGACATTTGGCTAAAGTAATTGTAGGGGTGATGGGGGATTCATTCAACGATGGTTGACCGCTTGCCGTTGCTGGGGGTCTTGCTCAATGCTCGTTCCAACCTGAAGAGGTCCATAGAATAGTGTATACAGCTAGCGTACACTAAAACAATATAAGATACCTAAGACAGTGAAGGTATCAAACCAAACTGGCTGAGGACATTGACATACATAAAACTGTTTATAGTCTAGTATTGAATACATACTGCTATGATGCTGTTAAAGCCTCTCTATTTGGAGATAGAGGAATAAATATGTGAAAGATTCTCTGAGGTTCTGTGATGTGAATGACCTGCTTACCTCGTCCTTCACTTCCTGCTTCACTCACCCACGCTGAAAAATTTTCACTTCTCTTCTGTTACTCCCTCTCCTTTGTTTTCTTCTTCGTCCTCTTCCTCTTCTTCTCCCTCCTCTCTCCTCCTCTTTCTCTCCCCAGGTCCAACATGTCCAGACCTGACCTCGTTCAAAACTTCAGGAAAAAAGATCTCAAACTGAAAAAAAAAAAAAAAAAAAAAAAAAGCATACCTCATCTCATCTCTCACATCTCACAGCTCCATCCTTCTTCTCTTCCCCCTGTTCTTCCAGACTCTCTTCTCTCTACCGATTTTGACCCTTTCTTCTCTATCTTAAGTCTCACATCCCTGTCCCCTCACTCCCCTCCAACCCTCTCTATCTGTTTCAAAACCTTGTCTTCTTTGGTGACGTGCAGCTTCTACTTCCAATACGGTGAGTCTTACAGTCCCATCGATATTTTGGGAGCCCATGCTGACCCGAGAAGACAGAGCAATGGCAGGCTCTACCATGAGACTCAACCCGGAGGCACCGTTTTTCGTCCACAGTGATCTCAACGAGCAGAAGGGTTCTTCCCAGCAAGAGTCGCCTACTGGCAGCGGATTTCTTCAAGATGAGCCCGTAAGTTGCAACATATAGCTTTGGCCGGTACCAGGACCAATTCTAACCATTCATTCCAGAGCGGCGACGAAGTGGAAGCGCGTTCTGAAGCCAACCCACATCTCGCAAACGGCAATACGGCCGAAGATCAGGTAAGACAACATTCACACCAATATTCGTTGAATATGTTTAAACTCCTAGTTTAGGACCCTGTGGAAGATTTCTGGACTGCTGACGCCTCCGGTGCTTTAGTGGTGAGATTCATCTATAGCACACATCAGTCTTCCAATGGCCACTAACCGACGGTCACGATAAAACAGGATACGAAAGATGCCCCCGAAGTCACAGAAGACAACAAGGACTAGACTCAGGATAACGTGATCGCACTGGCCAGATCGAAGTCACCGGAATGGAACCACTTCCATGGACCTAGAGAGAGGTGGATTCGTTTCGAGATGCCAGACGAGGCCTCCTCCTCCAGCGAACCGAAATTTCTACCAGCGAAAACGAAGTTCACACATGGTGACACGGCAGTTTGTCTTCGGATTTCTGATCGACCAGTCGCCGGTAAGCTGGCTTTTCAGGCTTTCGTGACTCGTGCAAAGTCTCCTGTAAAGAAAGAGTTACATCCTGAGAACGTTGCTCACTCCGCCCGGCTCGAGTTCGACCTTCATCCCTTTGTTGACCGACGTGTCCAACGTTGTGTCCAAAACTTCTGTTATGCTGAACATCTCCCCACAAAGGCGAAGGAAGGTGATGAGATCGACTTCGTTTCGTCAGCCAGCCGAAGGTTTCCCGGCCCAAGGACGCGTCCCATGACGATCTTGAGCAATGGTACAAGAGAGAAACTGCATTCAAGAAATCGTACGACGCGGTCTCAGAAATTCTTAACCACTGAGCTAAAAGAGACATCTGGACGTCAACTTCCGCCGTTGGTTGATATTTGGTCATTTCCCAGGCTGACACACTTCAATATTCCGCTTGTTCGATCTGGAGAATGTGGTTTGGTTGATCTCAATCTCGCCATCACTCACATCAAGCCCGACAAGCTCCAACTCATTTCTGAATTTGGCATTGTTGGCTTTGGACTTGAGCCATTCGAGAAGATTCTGGGAAAATATTGGATTCAGTGTGATTGATTTCACCGCTGGATCATTTGTCATCCTGCCCTCATATGTGAAGTCAGAAGGGAACTTGGAAAGACGAGGATGCATGCGGTGTTGTTGTGATACAATGACCACTGGAAATCTCGCACAGCGGAGTCTATCAAAAAATGATCTTCCGATTTGAGCACCGAACTCATTGTATCCAGGAGATTCAGTTGATATTATAACCAAAGGTGGGAGCTGATGCCGATCTCCTCCTCTAATCATTCCAACAACCTTGTTTGTGTTATCGAGAGATACTAGAGGGATAATGGCGTCAGGCTCAGTGGCTTGGCCATCCTCATCTGCGATAATGATGATGTCTTTCCCTTTGGCACCGAAGTTTCGTCTGACAAAGTCGGTGCCCACTAGATTGTTCGTGCAAGCAACCACACGAGCCTCTTGGACTATCGGTATTTTTCACGGCCAACAAAGTGATCATAAACTTAATTAAACACCTAATCTCCAACAGCACCCTCAATAGAATATCCTATTATATTCTACCTACATATGCCAATCAAAAGAAAGCATATGTAGAGGCGATGATCGCTCTGTCTAAGAAGCTTGGAATCGCCTGGGAGGATATGGTTTCCGTTTCTACGGTCGACTCAATGCAGGGAAACCAAGCCGTTATTGTCATCGTCGACTGGGTCATTACTTCTGGGGAGTTAAGGGACTTGGGCTTCGGCTCCGATAATCGCCGCGCCAATGTTGCGTTAACCCGCGCGCGAGCCTGCCTCATCGTTGTCGCGAATGGGCAAATTATCAACAACGATAGACTCGACGGCGATGAGACCAAGGCCAAGGTGCCCCCAGAGATACTTGTCCATTGGAAGCACTTGTTAAGTAGTTAATAGATACTGTCGATTCTAACTGTCGATCTCAATTCTACTGTCGATCCTAGCTGTTGATTCTGGCTGTCGATTCTACTGTCGATTCTGACTGTTATCATATTTATCTTTACCATAGAAGTGGCTCTAACCATTGATTTGGGTCCACTCAACACATTGGGTTATCCGCAAAGTGATAGCTTTTTCTTCAGATTATCGGATATCCCCGCAAAAAGATAATCTTCCCCGGAAAAATGGTGTGGCATTAGCCGGTGTGGCCGTAGCACCTCCCGGTTCAAATATCCTGACAACACGATATTTTTCCAGGAGGCGGCCGGCAAAGAAATGCTTCCACAAGTTGTCATCGAAAATGGGTTCTCAGGAAGTTATCATGATCTGGTCCGTGACGCTTCTCAATTTTACTGCGGTCTGGTGTTTGAGTCAAACTAGTGATCATCGCCAAGGTATAAGTGTCAGCTCTACATCCACTAGAAGATGGAGCAGTTCAAACGCACCTGGGATCAGTTGTTGCCAAATATGGAGATGACAAGCCCTAAGAGACCTATAAGACCTACGACATTGAATATACCCCTCAAGATTCCTCAGCTGATTTGTATAAGGCACTCAGTTCTGAAATAACTGCTTCTGGTTGGGTTGGCCCTATTTCTGTCTTTCTTGAAGTCTGGCGGTTGAGAGATGGAGAACCTAGTCCGACGGAGCTACATATTGTAAGTCTTTAGTCAATAAGTAAAGAATAATACTGACTAGGTTTTTAGAATATTCTTTCCACCCCCGCTAGCCCGCAAGATTTTATACTTAAAGTTACAAACTTAATTCCTGACAAACACCAGGCCTTGTTTCCCAACTTTAATGCAATGAGGACTATAACTATAGATATGGCATGCTTTTATGTTGAGCTGGATAATGCAAGGATAGGTACAGTACTCATACAAGCTCTGAAGCTGATTTAATAGCTGGATAAGGATGAAAGTGACCCTGAGTTCCTGCTCTTAGCTATTTCTTGATTATTTGCCTTTTATTGATACAGCCGCTAGTTTTGCTTTATTCTTGAGGAATATGCACGGTGGTCAGAGGATTAGCTTATTATTAAGAGAGACAATGTACTAGGTTAGACAGTGTAATACCAATAGTCTTTTTTTTTTTTTTTTTTTTTTTTCTATAGGGGTTATAACTTCTCAGCCCTAGAGGTGCATACATGAGTTTCAGAAAAGAGGGTACTGAAGAGGCATAATATATCCAAGGTTAGGAGATAACTACAGTATAGTATTTTATAAGTGTAGATGTTATCATGGAGTTGCCCAAGACATCTGAGTTCTAGTACAGCATCTCATTGAGTTGTCACATATAACTATTTATCCTAGCTTGAAGCTCCAGGACTCTAGTATGTGGGTTTGTCAAAGCCTCATCAAACCTGTAGACAGACTTATCAGAATATTCAGGCAGGGCCCCAAGGTCGTACTTGCAGAAAGGTAATGTCGCTCCAAGACATCAAATTAGCAGATAATCTGGCAGATGTAAACTAGCCCACCCAGGAAGTGCTTGGTACTCTTATCTAGGATTCAGAAGATGCTA
This sequence comes from Aspergillus haitiensis, assembly GCA_027569155.1. Classification (NCBI taxonomy): domain Eukaryota; kingdom Fungi; phylum Ascomycota; class Eurotiomycetes; order Eurotiales; family Aspergillaceae; genus Aspergillus; species Aspergillus haitiensis. The sequence continues at coordinate 805,782 of JAPDEO010000006.1, read as the reverse complement.
TACAGGCATGTAGCGCATGGAAGGAGAGGATAGTAATGTATATCCTTAGTAGAGATACAGTCCTGATACTTCCACAGTTAAAATCAGCCGCCTTGTCTACCAAGATATCCAAGTTCTTTTCCCAATTAGTCCTCCTCTACCGCTTAAATCTGTTACTTATGAGATCAAAAAGTGCTGTGGACAGAGCAGGGTGCCTATAGCTGCTAGGTTGGACTCAGTCACAGACCCCAACAGTGACAGGTAGAGCGCCATGGTCTTTCTCGTCCCAGGACAAGTGCTCGTTTCACAGTCTCTCTTCTCTGATATCCATTCTATCAGTTTCACTGAACTATGCGAAGGATACTCATATTGATGTCTTAGTGCCTTAGGGAAATGATGATTAGTCATGATCATCATAGTTTGACGGGTTCAATTTGGGACGAGAATCTAGAATTAATATGGAATCAGCAAAGGCATTTTCATAGAAAGATAAAAGAGAGGATATACGTCTGAAAATTTTACTTTACATAAAGTATACAAGCCTTTATCAACTCCGTGAAGTTACCTCTTGTTTTTTACTATTAGGCTGTTAGACGAAGATGTTCCAATCAACCTCCTCAGACAATATTTTGGTTTGAGGCATTGTGTGAGTAAATTAGCACACTTAAGAATGTTCCAGGAGATAAAAAGAGTAGGATTTCCAATGCTGTCAAACTGGGTATATATAGCCTTCCGGGAATGTGTGAGGCACCAACACGCAGCGCGGAAAACCACGCACAACCATGGTCACCGACAATTACTCCGTATAGGGCTGAGATTGATAAAGATCGAAAGCGATAGATCCAGACTCGAAGTATGTATTATCAATTAGCAAGGTAGCTACTAGTTAATAATAACTCTCTAGCTAACTAAATTTATCTTACTCCGAAGAGTTAATTGGTCAACTAAAAAACATCAAACACAGGTTAAATGAGATTTGATCCCCACACAAGATGAACCGAGCTTTTGTTGAACGGCAAGCACTGGCTGGACCTCGGCTGGTCGCTGTCCCCTCCGAGGACGGACCATCCGAATTAACTATGTCTGTTGTGATTTCGAACTCGACCGGAGAGAAAAGTTGTATTAGATTATTCGGTAGATAACGCACCATAGAGACCGAAAGCTCTCAGTTAATATAATCACCATCTTTTTGTTCATTTTGACCTTTTTCAATCCTTCCATCTTCACCCTCGGGCCCCCCCTTTCAAAACACCAACAGCCAAATTCATCCCTTTCTCTCTAAATCAAACCAAAACCATGGCTCTTAAAGAAATCGACATCAAGAAGCGCCGCACTCGTAGCGACTATCCCTACCACCAAATCTACCGAACGAGATGGTACCTATAAATCCCTAAATCTCTAAATCCCTAAATTCCCCAATCATCGCCCATCGTCATCATTATGAATAAAGAACTAAAAGAACCCACACCCGCTTCATCAGGTTTGACAATGACATGTACGCTCACCTCAACAACACCATATACGCCCAACTCTTCGACTCCATCATAAACTCCTACCTAATCACTGACTGCGGCATGGATCCCTTCTCCATGAACACGGCCTCCGCGCCCTCCGAACACGTCTCGTCGGGACCTTCCTCACCACCCCGCTCCAAACAGGTCGCCATCATGGTCAACTCCTACTGCGATTATTTCGCCTCCGTGTCGTACCCGGATATCGTGGACCTAGGACTGCGCGTCAACAAGCTCGGTTCCACGAGCGTGACGTATGAGGTTGGCGTGTTCAAGGAGGGTGATGAGACCGTCAAGGTGGTCGGTGGGTATACGCATGTGTTTTGTGCGAGGGAGACTATGAAGCCTGCTAAGGGGGGTATGGAACCGGCCGTTAGGGCGGCGTTGGAGAAGTTGATGGTTGGGGAGAAGGAGGGGATGGCTAAGTTGTGATTGGGATTATTATGATGACATCATATTCTGGAAAAAAAAAAAAAAAAAAAAAAAAACCTAGTAACTTTCTACCTGATGTATACTACTACGACGACTACTACATCATATGAAGGAGGTTCGCACCGATCGGTCTGGTATCGATCGGAGTAGGTGGTCTTGTTTCCTGTTAGAGTAACTATACCACATTATATCGGAATTACTTCGGTGGTATTCGCGTTTAAAAAGAGAGGTTTTTGTGGTGGAAGGGGATCAGTGGCTTCACATCAACAAATATATGCACAGTACACATCATGAGAACTCATTGTGTCGTACTAATTAACTAATAACTGCCTACATAAGCCAAGATTACCATATTTTAGCTAAGCAAAGCATCATGCCGATGTCAATGTTACACAACATGAATCAATTGCTTTAATTTCTTTCAAAGAGACGCATCATGTTGCCCATATGCAAGAGCAAATAGAGCCAGTATCCAAACCCAGACTGATAAGCAAAAAAGAGTTCCATATGTCTATTTTCAAGCAAAAAACGCCTATTTATCCTCTATAGCTAGGTATTGTCCTTTTCATGATCCTATCCTATTCAATCCAAAAAATATCGTCACGGTCATTAGCGGAACCACCCGCGACGAAAACAATTCAAGTGCGAAACAAAACAAGGGAAAAAAAAAAAAAGAGAGAGAAGAAATGACAAGTTAAAGAATCGCGCATTCTTAGGTGCGGACCTAAAGCAAGTGTTGAGAGCAGAGGGTAGAAGAAATGTAGTCCCACTTGGTGGGTGAGATTAAGATGTGAAGATGTATTGAGCAACTGTCGAGCGTACCGGTAGGAAAGACTGGGTACATTGTAGAACGGACCATCGTAGTCTAACATAGTCCATGCTGGTGCTTAACAACTATCGCTTAGAATTTGTCGGGTAACAAACTGCATCGAGAAACATTCGAGCTGGGAGGGAAAAGGACCCGACGCATAGTGTTGGTCTCAGAGTCCAAGTACCACCTTTGGTAGGGGCCCGGAATGAAAATCCCTTTCGAATCCCACCCGGCAACATAGGTGCATTCGTCATCAAGAAGGAAAAACAAGAGCTTCTCTGGTTTGCCTCCATCTTGGAGTGTGACGGTATGCCAGGAGCATCGGTCTTCCATTTCGTGTTCAAACATGTATCGATGAAGGATTCGACAGTACACAACTGGGATAGGGGCCTTCTCATCATACTCACTGCCGTCTTTGTGGATGAGATGCCATCCCTGTCCCGGAATGTACTTGTAAACACCTGGGGTTGGGGAGTCCCAGTGTTCTTCTTTATGAATCGACCCTTGAATACGTTCCCCACGCTGGAACCAGTATGTGGGGCAAAAGACAGCGCGCAAGCAAAGGAAGAGGTTGGGAGCCATGATAGATATGGGCTCGAAAAGGGGTTTTTTTTTTTGAGCTTCAAATGCTGAAGACAAATTGTTCAAACAAAATGAAGGCGGCGGTGGTTCCAAAATGCACAATAAACCAACAAAAACGCTCACTTTTAGGGTATAATGAAAACAATAAAAAGTAGCAAGCAAAACGAGCAGAAACTCGCGGAGTTATATGTCGATGTCCATTTTGAAGGGCAAGAATTAAAAAATCTCTTGATATCAGAAAGGGGGGAAAAGAGAGAGAGAGTGTGTGTGTATGTGTGTGAGAAAGGCAGATTCCAACAATGATGAGATGTACACTGCAAAATAGTCTGTGGCTTTGGATTGTTGACAAGGATTCGTAGATCTGTCGATAAGACTGGATAACTGTTCCTAGTTATAAGACTTTCTGCGAGGCAGGTGTAATGATGATGCGGTGTGAAGTGAAAGTTTAGGAGTATATTAGGAGCAGCGATCAGAAGCCCGGCCCGAGAAGAACGGCGATACCAGGGATAATCGGTAGGTATCACAAAGAATTTTTCGGCCTTGAGTTCGGTGTGGTCCACAGATCCAATAATAGAGAACTAGACTAGGAGGGTGCAGCAAATGATAACGCACGGCGTACAGGATTGCAGTAAGTCTTATTGCCAGTCAGGAGCGCATGGTGGCAAGCTAGTATGTGACTGGGTGGAAGGGACTGCAATCATGCTGAAGATCTTTCAAGGAGACAACAAAAGCAGAAAAATAAAAAAAAAAGAGAAGAAGAAAAGAATAAACTCTAGCCTTTTAAATAATGGAAAATAGGGGAAAAGAAAAAGACTAAGAAAAAATATTGGAGTAGTGGATTCAATGAGGGGCGGCGGTCTGAAGTCAGCTTTGCGCTGACGGGAAAAATTTTTGTTGGATATCACAAGCTAACTAGGTAGGAGTGTAAAGGGGTGAGGACCACTCAGGAAACGGATCCAGGATTCTTGAGCCCAGAATCCTCGAATCCAGCGGACAAGTTCCATTTCTCATCTATGAGTCTGATCTTTGCAATTGGGAGCTATGGGCGCGGGAAAGCCGAGACCCGCTGATCCACTATCGGATATTTTTTTTTCTTTCATTTTTGATATGTGGTTTGTGTGCCTGATCGCTCTCCATGGTCGCACTCTGTTCCTGAACTACTCTAAGTAGATACTCCGAAATGAGCGGTCGCCACCAGTCTGACTCTCCCTCCAACACCATCAATAATAATTACAGTTTCTGTGATGGAGGTCAGATATGAGCAATCCATCGGTTTCACAGCTCCTTCGGGATTTGTCTGTACCCCATCGGTGGCGTTGTGTTGTAAGGCCAGAGCTTTCAGCCATGTGCTCCTTATTCTGTCCTGAATTGGCTGGCCAAGGTAAAGCTATCGTTCCAGTTTTCTGGGATCCATATGCTAGCTCATTCCTTCTGTTAACTTTCGGAACATAAGTACGAGTTGAAAGAAGAAACATTGCTCGTTTTTAGCTCTCTTGGCAGCCCTGAACCGCGTTTCCAAGCACGAATCATCGAGCGGTGGTTATCAGCTCCCTGTTATCTTCCTGAAGGAATGCGTGGTCGTCTTAGCTTGATTATCATCCCTTTGCCCACTTTATGGTGACCGCCAGTCTGCCCAGTCCGGTTTTTTATCTGAACCTTCGGGTGTGGGTAAGTGATATGCAAGAATGTCTATGTGTCTGGATGAAAAGGGGGGGAAGGGGGGATGTCTCTGTGAAGGAGGGGAGCCCATGACTTTAGCCCGTGATCGCCAACCTCACCACTAGATGAACCCTCTCCAAGTGTCGTCCTTTCCTCATCGCTGGCGTTTCTTTTCAAACCGACTATCCTTCTTTCTGATAGTCATCGACATTCTATCCATTTTAGCCGATCACCTACGAAAAACACGGAGTACTGGCGACCGAGACGGCGCAATAGCTTTCGAATGCATTGAGAGAACTCCTCTTATTGTTATTATTGCCATATTATTTTATTTTCTATTTTATCAGGCATCAGAATTCTACATCAATCGACATTGCATCTGCATCAAACCGGAAAAAGAGCCTGGAACTTGCTGTGCAACCTTGGTTATCAAAGAAATGCTTTTTCTTTTCTCTGCCTTCTATTCATCTTTCTTCCCTCTTTTTCTTTTTGGCTTCCCCTCCCTTTTGGCCGTCGAATACGGACCGACAATCATTAAAACACAATGCACTCCCTGCATAAACTCTAGTTAGACCATCTATGACTCAGTGATTATGTCTTGGGGCATCGTAACGCTGCGCTAGTCGTTGGTATTTGACCGCCCCTCGAAGGACCATTCCCTCATTCAATTGGCTTGTCTCCCTCCGGAAGATCTCCTGCCATGGGGTCTGACTCTCCGGTGCACTGTAGCCCCCCTTAGCATCCAGTTCAGCCCTTCGTTCTTCCAGCTCCTCCTCTGTGAGTAGGATGTCCACACGCCGTTCGTTGAGGTCGACACGGAGTTTGTCTCCGTCCCGGAGGAGTGCTAGATTTCCGCCCGCTGCTGCCTCAGGGCTGGCATTGAGGATGGACGGTGACCCGGAAGTTCCCGATTGTCGACCATCTCCAATACATGGCAGTGACTTGATCCCCTGTCGTAGGAGGTGTCCCGGGGGATGCATGTTCACCACTTCTGCCGCTCCAGGATACCCCAGGGGGCCTGTTCCTCGCATTACCAAAATACTCCTGTCATCAATAGGTGTTGAAGGATCTTCCAGTCGACGATGATAATCCTCTGGTCCATCGAATACGACAACTAACCCCTCGAAGGCATTCGGATCCTCGGGGTCCTCCAAGAACTTTTGCCGGAATGGCTCTGATATTACACAAGTTTTCATGATGGCAGAATCAAATAAGCTTCCTTTGAGATGTAAGAAACCTGCATCTTTCATGAGTGGCTTGCTGTACGACTTGATAATTCGCCTGTCCCAAGTGTATTGACCTTGAACATTTTCGGTGACAGTACGACCGTTACAGGCCAAGACGTCGCCGTTCAGTTTCCCGGCATCTAGTAACTCAGCCATGATGGCTGGAAGTCCACCTGCCCGATAATATTCCTCGCCTAGGAATTCTCCTGCAGGTTGCATGTTTAGTAGAAGCGGGATATGGAACCCAAGGTTGTCCCAATCGTCCCACGAGAGTTCAACACCGATGTGCTTTGCAATCGCATTAATATGAATAGGTGCGTTGGTACTTCCACCAATGGCGGTGTTGACCACGATAACATTTTCGAAAGCTTCGCGAGTCATAATGTCGCTTGGCTTACGATCCGAGTTTACCATCTCAACAATTCGTTGACCCGTTTCATAAGCACATTGCGCTCGTTCGCGATATGGTGCAGGGATTGCGGCTGATCCAGGCAGTGCCATTCCAAGTGCTTCGGCGAGAGCATTCATTGTTGATGCAGTTCCCATTGTATTACAATGCCCTACAGATGGTGCACTGTAATATTAATTAGCAAGTGGTTAGGGAGGGCAAAATAACAAAAAAGAAAAAAAAGTTCTAGGCTCACACCAGGCCATTTTGGATTTTCAACATACCCTCTAGAGATGTAATCAACAAGTTCTTCCTCGTTTATCTCACCTGCGGTATACATCTCTCTCCCCTTCCATACCACCATTCCCGAACCTGCGAGCTCGCCTTTCAAATACCCGTTGAGCATTGGGCCGACATTGAGACAAATGGCGGGGATATTCTTGATATCAGTGTCAGTATGGAATGAACCAAAAGAAAAAGCCAGAAGGCCTACGTCAGGCTTCTCAAGAAATTACGCACCACAGTGGCAGCCGCCATCAGACATGCTGGCGTGGTCTTGTCGCAACCAGTCAGCAAGACAACACCATCCAGTGGATATCCGTGGAGGATCTCCACAAGACCAAGATAGGACAGATTCCTATCGATGCAGGCTGTCGGCCGTCTGGTACTCTCCTGAATGGGATGTGTGGGAAATTCAAAGGCAATCCCCCCAGCGGTTCTAATGCCCTCTCGGACCCGCTTCACAAGCTCCAAGTGATAGCGATTGCAGGGCGCTAGATCTGATCCAGTCTGTGCGATTCCAATAATCGGCTTACCTGACCTGAGTTCCTCCCGGGTGATACCGTAGTTGAGATACCGCTCGATATACAACGCGGCCATGGCTGGGTTATTTTCACAGCTGAACCAATCAGCGGATCGCAACTTACGCCTGCCCATTTTGGGTGTTCGAGAGCCATTCATGGTCATTGATGCCAGGGTCCGTTCGAGCTCGATGGTACGTCTCCGGAGGGCAAGCAACTCGGATTCACAATCCTCTATATCAACTGTTTCCAGGGTGGCGTTCCCATTGCAGGAACAACCGCTGCATGGCTTTTGTGACTGGCAAGGCATAACGAATTTTTAAGATAGGAAAGAGAAAGGAAAGTTAAGACTAGCGCAGTATCAGCGACAGTTCGTCATTCAATTTTTCTCCTCTCCCCCTCTTCTATCGTTTTCTTTCTTTTAAATTTATTTTGTTGGTTTCTTCACTTTTCCGAGAATAACCATACTCCTCCACGAAAGGTGGTGGCATCCTTACATTATATAATGATAGGTAGTTCTGGAACGACACCATATGGGGCGATTATCATTGGGAGCCAAATTCCAATAAGACCGAGTGGTACCGGGGAAAGTCCGATGATAAAAATCGGGTCCCGAAAATTTCTTACTTCAACAAGCAACCCGGGGGAGACCGAGAGCGGGAATGCAAGAAGATTTAAATACCACTCGAAAAGAAGAAGGAAAAAAAAAAAAAAAAAAAAAAAAAGACAGAGAGTAACAGTTAATAATAATAGATGGGGAGAGGTCTCCATATTCCACTATTTCGGATCAGGCACAAACTGGTTCTCGGCTCGGGTTGGTTGTGAGTCCTAGTTCAAGAATTAGTTATTATTATTATTCTGTTGCCCCGTTTGCAAAAAAAAAAAAGTTTCATTCAATCTGTACCCCACGCTATCCCTTGAATTCTGGAGAAAGGGAGGTAGGCATGGGGGTTGCAATTAAATGATTGTGAGTCAGGATTAACTTGATGAGGTACTAACTACCCAGGACAAGTATTTTTATTTTATTTTATTTTTTCTGTCTGTTTACCCCAATTTCTCTCTCATTTGATTCTTAAGACTATAGATAGATAGGTATAGTGGGAGGAGAGGGGAATTGCATCACCACTCGCCTACTACCTATGTACCCCAAAAAGTTGGCTGGCCCTCGTGGGAGCCTATCATCATTTTATTGACTTTCTGCAGGAAAAAGCAAACAATTTGGCGGATCAGACGATCAATTAATTAAAAAACAAAAAAAAAATTTTCTTATGGTCGATAATCGATATTGATATGAAACGCCCAAGGTAGGATAAGGATAACGATTCCATCTGATTAGCATGACTTGCAGGAGGATCATAAATAAGAATTACCCAACAGGAACCGGTATCGACTTAATTTTATTTTTTTTATAAATTATTTATTTTATCACAAGTCTGGTCCTCTGGTCCCCACGCGATTCGTATACAAACTTTCCGCAATGCCTGGGGAAAATTTCCCACGAATGTGATCGATCAATGGATTTATTGCTCGTTTGCCCTAAATGGGTCGATCATAACGTAATTCATAAATCTAGGGAGTCGAACAAGAAAAAGCAAAGTGGAAACCAAGAAGATAAAATGAAAAAAGAAAAATTTTATTTTTAAGATGAATGTCCATGAAGATTATTTCCCAGGTCATTTGCCCTCAAAAAAAGAAATAAGAAATACACCGTGAACGCCAACGATGCCAGAGAGGGGTAGAGTCAAATGCATCGAACAAATCTATCATCATGTTGTGGGGTAAACAAATTGAGACGAAAGAAAAGAAAATCCCCTATATGGATATAAAACACTCGAGGGGAGTAAAGTCAGGGACAGCGAAGAAAAAAGTAAGGGGGAATAATAAAAAAAAGATGAAAATAATTGAAAGTCAAGCATCTACTGGGCTGTGCACTGAGCGGTCTCGCCCTCTTCTTCATCATCTTCCCATGCAGATCCGCCGTACGCGTCTTGGGCTCCAAAGTCATCCAGGTTTCCCTTGGGGTCATACTCCACTTCATCGACTGTATCCGCCTGGATGGGAGGATCCGGTTTGGGCAGCATGTCTTTCAGGTTCTGTAGAATAGCGGGGCTAGGTTTCCAGGTCTCGTCCGGGAATTTGATGTTCACAGTCAGGTACAGGTCACCGCGGGCATCAGTACGTTTGGCTGGCATGCCTTCGCCTGGAACCTTGAGGGTCTGGCCTGGACACAAGACCTGGCCTGGGGTCTTAGGGTGTTGAAGTTCGATTCCGCGACCGTCGAGATGTTTGAGCACCACCCGGGAAAAGCCCGTCAAGGCCTCCGCTAGAGTGATATCAATTGTGGCCATCAAGTCGGCGCCGGCCCGTCTGAAAGTCTCATGTTCCTCTTCGACCAAATGGAAGACGATATCGCCGGGTTCCTGCCCAGGGACTTGATCCGCCTCGCCTTCTAGCACGATCTTATCTCCCTCCCTAGAAGGGTGAAAACACCGACATTTAGTTACCCTTCTTGGTAATTATTGGTGGGGCAGTCCGACTCACCTTGCGCCTCGAGGAACGTAAATTTCCAACATCTTCTTTTCCTCCACCGTCTTATTTCCTTTGCATTTTTTACACTTATCCTTAGGACTGAAGAATTGACCGTCGCCATTGCAGGTTGAGCAGACGATAGTGGTGGGGGTGAGAAATTGTCCCATTCTCTGCAAAACCTGCTTGAAGCCTAGTAAGGTGACATTCGTTAGCCATTGCTTGTTAAGTAACTTTGTTCTAAATGCTGAAATTTGATTCCCATACCTTGTCCATCACAGGTAGAGCATTTCTTTGCCGTTGCCCTCTCTTTGCCGCCTTTACCCTGACATGTGCCGCAAATCACATTCTTTGTGCTCGCAAACTTGACAGTCTTGCCTTTATAAAGATCCTCCAACTTGACTTCGTACTTCTGCTCCTCATTCGGGCTTTTCCGGGGTCTGGGTGGACGGGCTCCGCCAGGCATACCACCCATGCCGCCCATGCCGCCCATACCACCCATACCACCCATACCACCGAACATTTGCGCGAGAATATCATCTAGGTCCGGTCCACCGCTCATACCAGGCTCTCCGGAGCCATTAAAGGCGCCCATACCGTGTGTATCATATATGTGGCGTTTATCTTCATCGTAAAGGATATCGTAGGCTTCCTGGACAGCTTTGAATCGAATTTCCGCAGCTTCTCTTTCGGCCTCGGGGACCTTGTCAGGGTGACTCGCAAGAGCGGCCTATAGGCATCGCGCTAATTGTAAGTATGGATACAAGTATCATCAAGTTCGAAATTAGATTTCTTGGAGACTACAGTACCTTTCGATAAGCCTTGCGGATCTCTTCTTTGGTTGCGCTCTGGGAAATTTCGAGGACCTCTGTTATTTACTTAGCCAGCTGCTCGCATTTCACTTTAAAACCTAGTATGTTATCTTCGTACCGTAGAGGTCAACCTCGACTCGAGACACTAGATTTCTCAAATTAGCGGGCGCCAAAGATGCTTTTCTTTTTTCCTTTGGGATCGGGGGAGTAGCGTACTGGAGGGCGTTTGTGGCGAGGGTCTAAATTTTCCCAAAAAATGAAAAAAGATGTAGTCCAAAAACTCCGGATACCGAAACACACAAGATGTAAACTAACAGAATGAAAAGAATGAAAGTGTATAATAGTGAGCGTTGAGGGGCAGTTGAATGGATGAAAGAGAATCGCCAAACAATGAAAAATAAATTCCAATCACGGGCCCGAAATGCCCGCGTCCGCCTTTTTTCTTTTTTTTTGCCCGCCTCGGAGCTTGGTTAGCTACATTCCGTCCTTCCAAGCGTTGTCTACTTCGCCTCCCTGCTCGCGGCTTTGAGCATTTTATCGCCATGATTAGAAGCTCTCACCCTGGTCTTCTGATCCGCCGCTCTTGGATCTGCATCCAATGCCGACATGCCAGTTCATCGAGCGCCGCATCAAGTCTCCGCGGTGGGAGTAACAAAAAGACCAAGCTACCAGATACACCTGCTAGAACACGATTCGCACCGTCGCCAACCGGATATCTCCATCTTGGATCCCTTCGGACCGCATTGTTCAACTATCTCTTGGCTAAGCGTACGGGAGGACAGTTTCTCCTACGAATTGAAGACACGGATCAGGTGCGGCAATATGGATGACACGATGTTGAAGAGATTGGGGGCTGATCGGTGGATATAGAAACGCACAATCCCAGACGCGGAACAGAGGCTATATGAAGATCTCCAGTGGGCTGGGCTGAAATGGGATGAAGGTCAGAACTGGAACACAATCGCAAGCTAAAACTATAGTTTCGGACATTGGTGAAGGTCTAATCTAGATGTATGCAGGCCCTATCGTTGGAGGCCCTTACGGTCCTTATAGACAGGTAAGATGAGGAATTACTGTGACAGCCTTTTCCTCTGATATGTTCTATGGCTGGATATTAATGTTTCGCTCCTCATATGCAGTCAGAGCGCACGTCTATATATCGCAACCACGCCGATGATTTGATCCGCCACGGTCACGCCTATCGTTGCTTTTGCTCCGCTGGTCGACTCGACACTTTCGCAAGACATCGTAGCCAAGCAGGTCTACCACCAGGGTACGATAGGAAATGCGCAGAGATATCCGCCGAAGAATCAGAGGAGAAAGCAGCCAAGGGAGAGTCGCATGTGGTGCGACTCAAGGTCGACGGGTATCCTATGTTCGATGATTTAGTATACGGCAAAACTGGTCAAAATCGCTCTTCCCATAAGTTGGACCTTATTGAGCGCGTGTATGATGATCCCATTTTGCTCAAATCTGACGGCCACCCAACCTACCATCTTGCCAACGTAATAGATGATCACTTGATGAAAATCACCCATGTCATACGAGGCACCGTTCGTTTTCCCCCTGACGATGGAGATTGACCGACAGTCTCGCTAACATACAGCAATTATATTGTAGGAATGGATGCCTTCAACGCCTCTGCATGTTGCTCTATACAATGCCTTCAAGTGGCAACCCCCCCGTTTCGGTCATGTCCCTTTGCTAGTCGATAAGTCTGGACAGAAGCTCAGCAAGCGCAACGCCGATATCGACCTCACCTTCTTCAAAGACAAGCAGGGAATTCTCCCAGCGACCCTAGTGAATTTCTGTGCCCTCCTAGGATGGTCACATACCCAGAAGTCCGACGTGTTCAGTCTCGACGAATTAGAACACATCGTGAGTCTCCGTCAATTTCTCAATGATTCCAGTAATCACTACATATTGCTTACTTTGTTTCAAGTTCAACCTCAAGATTACCCGAGGGAATACGGTTGTTGCGTTTGAGAAACTCTGGTTTCTACAGAAGGCACATGCACAGCGATTCGCTACCACCGGGGGACCCGAGTTTGATCTTTTAGTCTCCGAAGTCTCTGAAACAGTTGAGGCCACAACATCCATCAGCGACCTGTATATAACTACTGCCCCTCACCACAGGCAATTCCGAGCTAACAGCTAACCTCTTCCAGATCCCCACTTCTTCAAACCCGTAGTCTACCCGACTACATTGCGCCGCTTCTTCAAGCAGATGCGAAATCATTCACCAACGCTCAAGAATTCGTCGAACGCAACTCCACCTTCTTCACCACCAGGCTCGAGAGGCCTCAATATACTCCAACGTCCCCGGACAGCGTACCAGCTATCCATATCTCTTCCCTCCACACCGCAGCCGCAGCCCTCTGCCTCGTTCCAGAATCCCACTGGACAATCGACACCCACAAATCCAACATCTCCATGTACGACGGCGCGTCTGACATCCTAGACTCCCAAGCCACCAATGAGAATGGTGACAAGTCCCGTGTGAATGCCGACAAGGCGTTTAAGAAGGAATTATATCATTATCTCCGCTGGGCCCTCTCGGCAGGTGCTCCTGGACCAGGCATCCCCGAGACGATGCAGATTCTCGGTCGTGCGGAGGCTGTTCGCAGACTTGAAGAGGCAAGAAAAGCAACTACAGAAAAGGGAGCCATGCTTCCCAACACGGTCAGAAGAGCGAAACAAGGCCCAAAACCTTCTCAGTCTAATCAAGATCCGTCATGGATGGGCTCTCTTGCACCCTCCCGTTCTTAGCCTCTGTTATTGTCAATTAGGCTGTCCTATATTTTGTATGTACTGTACATTAGACTATGCTACTATTACTTGCATTCACATGTGTCTCAGGCCACTTGTTGTATATTATAAAGAAGTCGGTTTAATTCTCCTCCTTTCTTTCCTTTTCTCTTTCTTTTTTTTTTTTTTTTTTTTTTTGTGCAGATGTACATAAAGGGCGGGTTTTCCTCATTTCACCTCTCCCCGCCACAGCCACGAATGTCTAATGAGGGTTATCAACTATAACCAGTTCGTCACTACGGCTTTTCATAAATTAGATAAGAGCAAAGAACTACAGCTTTTACCTGATACAAAAGGAAAAAGAATTTCAGAGCCAAATCCATTCCTAAGCTTATCAAAACAATCGGGATTAAAGAAAAAGAAAAAGCCATAACGCTGCGCTGATATCAAAACAAAAGAAAGGAAAAAAAAAAAAAAAGATGCGATGCGACTTGCGCAATACCTTTGGGAATAAAGAACCTTGCCAGAAACCATAAAAACCAAACCACAAAAGAACCTGGGTCTCACAAATAACAAAACAAAATTAACCATATCAGGGAGAAGATAGGAAAAATTATTCAAACATACGAAACAAAACCATAATACAAGAAGGCAACAATACTTTCAAAATGAAAGTTTTGGTAGCATCAGCATCAGGCAACGTCCTTCATATAGCAAGGCCGGTTGGTCACTACCATGGTTCTCCAAGAAGAGAAACAGCAATAGCTTGGCAGGGATAGTTAAGTATAGTATAATCCCAAATTTGAACATAAAAAAATTAGAGTAGTTTGAGGCTAGCGCTCGTATCTGGGTAACTCCAGGGTAGTTATTATTGGCGCACGGATAAAAAAGGCCGAGAGTGTCTAAACAGCCCAAAGATCAGTCGTAGAGTCATCAATGTCGGATGGTCTCATAGTCACGTCCTTGAAAAGCGCCTTAGAGCTCCTGTCAAGCAAAGAAAGCAAAACAAGTAAACGAGTGAGGGATATTGATTCAAAGGGAATGGATAAACTTTTTAATAGGGCTCCATATCATCAGTCCACTCTGCATCGCTTCCAGCCACACGAACCATATGTTCATTCCGAACTGCAGTTGATTCATCTGGGCTTACGCTTCTGATGCCTTTCGTTTTCTTTCCTGCTAGGGACATGTTTTGATGATTATCTTCAGGGGCCAAGCGCTTGCCGTGCGCTGCACGTAATTTGGCATAGTACACGTCGCTAGCATCGACTTCTGATTCAGACCCAGAATCAAATGTTTCCCAGTTCTCCGACCCTGTATTAGTAGTACCGATTGTGGAAGAGTCCGAAACCTGTCTAGGAGCAGGGGGCGGGAGCGCATGTTGCAGGTATGGGTTCGGTCGTGGGAAGTTTTGGATGGATGAGTTAAGGGACACTGAGGAGGAGGACGAATGGGATGACTGAGAGAACCCAGCTGATCTCTGAGAGAATATAGAGGAACTCATAAATGAGCGTTGGTTACGATCATCATAGACATCCTCTGGGCTGACGGGCCGAACAAAAGAATTAGACATGGCGCTAGCACAGCGTGGAGGATCAAATAGATAGCTTCCGCGCTCATCTCGATTTTCGCCTCCGGTTAGCGCCCTCATTCGCGGGGGCGGGCCGCGGGGTTGAGGAATTTTTCCGTTCACAGTGCTAGATGAGTAGGTGCCTGGGCCCCTACGATCGGGGGAGTTATTTCCATACGGCATATTCCCTAGGGGTACACGGGCAGGAATCTTTGTGGGAGATTTGGCACCAGCTCGTGAAGGCGCTCGGGATGGCCCAATGGTGTTATATTTCGTTGGAGCGCTTGAAGTCGGAGTTTTTGTTGCTGAGCGAGGTGGCGGAGGACCCCTCATTACGCTACCTGGGCGAGACGGTGGTGGAGGGTTTCGCCTGGTAGTACTTGGTGGTGCAGAGGGGGTCTTTGAGCGTGCCGGAGGCTTCGCAACGACCTTAGTAAGTTCATCAAGATACCTCTCCCCATGAACAAGAAATGGTCGTCCATAATCCTCCTCCCAATTCTCTAATTCTCTCCGCAAATCGTTCTCTACCTTGGGCAATTCCTTCGCGATCCTCTTCCTCATCTTTTCCTCTCGAAGCAGTTTGCCAGGGTCTCGCCTTTCACCCTTGTTTCCACGTGCCATGAGACGGGATGCATCTTGACTGGAAACAGCCAAAGCCTCACGCTCTGCAAGAAGACTCCGATGTTTGTCAATAAGCTGCAGGGCCGGTGCGCGCTGTTCCTTGAGAGCCTCAAGGCGTACAATCTCTCCCTCGTGCGCCTCTAGCAGCGCATCACTATAAACGTCTGAAAAGGCTGGTGTGAAATCGAGCATTTCTTCCTCGGAAAAATAAAGGCTATCCCACAACTCTTGGAGCCGGCATCGCGCGTCCTCGACAAAGAGATGCAGATTTTGTCTTTTGAGTTCATTAAGGCGTGAAAGCTCTTCTTCAAATTCATTGATCGTCCGTAGTCCACAGCCCCGATTAGCGGCAAGGAATGCTTTTCGGTCACTCTCCTCAACACCGAATCGTTCCCAAAGTCCTTCCACGGAAGACTTGAGGTCTTTCAATTTGCGTTCGCGGCCTCTTTTCTCCTCAAGTAGTTTCTCACGTCTTGTCATCAAATTAGTGAGATCTGACTCGTGGAGTCCTAACTGTTCAGGTGACTCGCGGTAATGCTGAACAATGGAAGAATCAGTCTGTGCCTGGGGAGTTCCAAGTTCCGCCCACAATTTGATAATCTCTTCGCATGTAGACTGAACGAGGGCAAGGCGGCGATGGTATTCCTCGTAGACTCTAGTAAATTCGTTATCGAGCGCATTGACGTACGTCGGTGATAAATCGAAGTTAGGCGACACAGATGTTCCAGGGGCTGTTGGGGGAAGCTCGATCGAGACGAAAGACGATTCGAGATGAGATGAGTAGGATTCTAGAGCTTCGACAAGTTCTACAAAGACTTAGCATGGCGATATGTGATATTGAGACGGGAGAAACAACATACTCTTGACTTGTTCAAATCGCTGTCTATGTAGCTTGCTCATTGCGCTATGCTGCTCGCGAAGGAAATTCAGACAACGGTTGAGTGGATAAGTGATACGAAGATCGTTGTGATCCAAGTTATATTGGCCGTCAGCTTTCTCATCAACCAGCGATTCTTCCATCTGCTGAATCGCACTGATGAGCCTTTGCGCTTCATCTGTCATATCATTCTTCTCACTAAAAGAAAAATGTTAGTCATCGAGGTGAGTAAAGTCAACTCTCAGTTTTACGTACTTATCAACTAGTTTTAGGTGGTTATTAAGAGTTTCTGACAGCGCGTTGAAAAGCTAAATCTCCTATCAGCTACAAGTCTGACATCGCAACATGTGGGGGACAAAACAAACCTCTGCCTCCCGGGAGTCGCGCTCATGATTGGGAACACCAATTTCATCGAAAATGCCATGAAGCTGGGTCACAATGTTGTTGACCTGAGTGGTCAAGTAGCTAGTATCAACAGCCATTGCAAATCCAATCCCCAAAACAGGGGGAGGGCGGTTTGCAATCAAGAGTAACTGTTCTTCGTCGCTTGTCTTTTTTTATTCTTTTATTTCCTGCTATAGTGGCAAAGGAAATTTAATGAAATACTTTTGGCGAATGCGATCCGCTGTCAGTCATGTAAAGTGAGGCGGCAATGCGCCTGTCGAGGCAAACAAGCTGACGGACGGAATCCCACGCGGGTCAACAATCAACAAAGGAAAGAGGTTCAGTCCAGTGGAATATCATCTGCGAGAGGTTGTGAGGACCCGCAGGGTTTATATGTACAACACACCCAATGCAAGAGAGTGGATGCAAGGGTGAGGATGAAGGGGGATCAATGGATGGATAATTATTTGGGATGGAGATAGAGAGAAAAAGGAATCACAATAGATTCATGGTTCCTCCTTGCGAAACCGCAAATCGAGATTCGCTGTTGATCGATCGCCCGTTTCTCAGGCAACCGCTGACTCAGCCCTACCCCGCCTGTTTCTGCCTGGAGTTTCCACACCGCCCTTAGCCTCCTCCACAATTAGATACATCATTGTTCTCCATCCATCGTTTACTGACTTCTCGTTCATCGTCTTAATTTCAAAAGCCTCTAGCTATCAAGTCGGGTTAATATTCCATATATTCCATAATCTCCAGACGCTAAGACTTTTCCTCTAAACGCACTTGAATCGTGCCCCGAAAGCCAATTCTGACCTTACCTCTTCCATCATCCTAAATACCTCTAGCATGCAGGTTGCCCAGCAGTCCTGGGGTTCGTACTCAGGGAATATCCTTATCCGCTAATTACGCACTTACTAACCGCGCTATTATCTTCATATTAGAGCTGGAAAATACAGTCACCCTCATTGACCCCCAACGTGATGCGCTCTACCGATACGATGAGGAAACTCACAAGGCTCTCAGCAGCGACCGGCCCTGGCAAAAGGACCCCCACTACTTCAAATCCATTCGAATATCTGCAGTTGCTCTCCTGAAAATGGTCATGCATGCTCGGTCCGGAGGCTCACTAGAAATCATGGGTTTAATGCAAGGCTACATTCTCCCAAACACCTTCGTTGTCACCGACGCTTTTCGTCTGCCAGTCGAGGGTACAGAAACTCGGGTCAACGCTCAGGATGAAGCCAACGAATACATGGTGTCGTATCTTCAGGCATGCCGTGAAGCGGGTAGGATGGAAAACGCCGTAGGGTGGTATCACAGTCACCCCGGATACGGATGCTGGCTTTCGGGTATCGATGTCACTACACAGGATATGCAACAACTCGGCGGGCCGTTTGTTGCTGTAGTTATTGATCCCGAACGAACTATTTCCGCCGGCAAGGTAGATATTGGGGCCTTCAGAACTTTTCCCAAAGACTACACTCCGCCAAAAGACGAACAGGAGGAGGATGAGTATCAGACTGTTCCTCTCAACAAGGCAGAAGACTTTGGCGCACACGCCTCACATTATTATTCTCTCGAGGTCTCGCATTTCAAGAGTTCGCTTGATACAGAACTTTTATCTCTTCTCTGGAACAAGTACTGGGTAGCTACCCTCAGCCAGAGCCCTCTTTTCACCACCCGTGACTATGGAAGTAAGCAAATGATGGACCTTAGCCAGAAAGTTCGTCGGTTGACTCGAAGTATCGAGAGCAACACTTCACGTGGAGGGGGCCCTACCCAAATCAAAGATCAACCACTCGAGCGAGTAGTAAAAGATGGGCAACGCATTGTCTCCGAAGAGGTCAAAGGCCTAATAGCGGCCGAAGTGAAAATGCAACTATTCCAAGGAATTGGAGATCAACCCCTTAACAAGTCATAGGGGTAAGGAGGTGCTCTTTTTCTTTTTCTTAATTAACGCAAATGTAATGATGAAGAAAGTCTTTTTTTTACCCCCCGAATATCTTGTGCAAACTTAGGGCAATTGATATCAATGCGTACCTAGGTTTCTTTCCCTTCCCCTCAGTGGTATTTCCCTAAAGGAATACCACCGGAAGAACATTACACCTTCCAAGCTACCTAGTCAGCTCAAAGGATCACAACATGAAAGCCAACCGTGGATAATCATGGAAATTTTGTTCAACTCCATCTATTCACGACGTATTGTCAGAACCCAAAACACATCCTTCTAGCCAATAGTTATTTGTAAACCAGAACCATCAATTTTACAGCAATACAGGCAAAGGCACCCGCGGAACTTACTTCAATAAACCGTAACTTACCTCGGTAGGTAAGATATCATATTCGGTTTGTTCTGCCTTGTTTCATTTTTTTATGTTAATTCCAACCAATTATATGCGAATGTATACGACCGACCCAGGAATTTAATACATCATGAATACATTTATACCGACACCAACACAGTAATTAGTCAAGTTACAAGTCACAAGCCACCGCAAGTAAGAAACAGTACCTAAACAAGTAAGCTTACATAGAGGTCGATGTATGCATCTATGTATAGTAGTGTATGTAAATACGAACAGTACAACCTTCCATAATACCTCCTTTAATTACTTACTATGTACAGCCCTTACCATCAAATAATAGTATACCCTAATGTAGCTTATTGAATTAGAAAATAGGAAAGCTAGATCCGGGGGGAGGGGATCCGGGGGCCGGGGCCGAGAGGAGGGAAGAAAAGAAGGAGGAAGAAGGGAGTGGGGAGTGGCGCGTGTGCACTCTGCACCCCCAAGCACCCGAAATAAATTGAAACGAAACACTAGTTGATACAATAGTGCTATCGTACTATCTTTCTAGTCATATAGTTAACCTCTCCTTCATGGTCGGATAAGTAGGTAGGTAGTTGGTTGGTAGATGTACAGGTAGGTCCTGTTCACAGCACTGTCGCATGGAGTGTCTCGGGTCCCTAGTAGCCGCGATAACAATCACCTACCTGTTAGTAGACGTACCAATGAAAGCTAGTTTACTAAACCCTACCTAGGAGTATATATATCTGATTAGTTGTTCCTTCAGGGTGGAGAGACCATGTTGCATTCTAGAACACTGTCACCCGTCTAGTATCGTTAGTTGGCTTAAGTATCCATGGAGTAGGAATCCAGGAGCTGCGCGCATTGTGTGTTGATTAATAATGTCATAAATTTTAATTTATCTAATAAATTAATTATGGTGCCCGAAGTAACTTTCAAAAAAGAAAGTAAAAGCCTAACTTTTTTTTTCTACTTTTTATTCATATAATATAAATAATATAATATATACTAGAAGATGCATGTATATATGGGAGGATAGATAAACAAGGCAAAAAATATTCAATCATGAGTTAGTCAAAAAGCAAAGACGCTAAAGCCAAATATTTCCTGTGTCGTAACACATCATTATCCAACCGTGGAACAGAACCCGGTCAACACCATATAAATGGTCCAAGGAAAGAGAAACTTAAAAGATTCTTTCTTCTTCTTTCGGTTTAGTATTTTCCTCCTTTTTGTACAGTAAAAGTGGTCCAAGCCAGCCAATGTACAACGTGTAGTAGTTGATTGAAAGTATATTCAGGGAGAAGAATAGTCAACATAAAATGTAAGTTTGAGTTTCAATGGAGGCTTCTAGACCGTCAAGGTCAAAAGGGCAACAAAAGAAACTGCAAGGTTGCATTCGAATTCAAGTTGGTTGTTGGTAGGTACAATTCGTCGGAGTGAGGGAGATCGGTGGAATAGATTCTCAATCCAGGGGGAATAGTCAAATGAGTGCTGTAGACAGTGTTCGAGCTATGCTCAAAAGATGTGAATAGATAGAGAGTGGTGGCGTTCAGGTGAGAATTTGAGCCCGGTCAGCAAGCACCCAAGACGTGGAATGAATCGAGAATATATTGTAAGGCCCACATCAAGATAAGCCCAACCTTGGCTGCGCGATAGAACAATTCGAGAAACGTCGTTTATTCTTTAGCAAGCCGCGCGATGCGAGCTTGGTTGCACCCCCAAGTAAACGCCCCGGTTAAAAGTAGCCAACGCCAGCGGCGGCCACCAGGTGCGGCTGGCGCATATGATAGGCTGTTTGTCTCGTTGAACCTATTGCGGGTATCGGAGAAAGCGGGAGACTCGACAGGTCGGATCCATCCAGTCAAAGCTGACGGGGATGCCCCGTGTCACACACCCGCTCGAGTTTGGCGCTTACAAGAATCCCGACTCAGAGAGCAGTCTACGGAGTGAAAATATGATTCGTCAGTCACTGGTCAATAAATCGCAATGATCTTTCTTGGCCCCAACTACCTTGGGGTATATGCAAATAGCAGGGTTAGGGGCTCAAAGCAAAAAAAAAAGAAAAAAAAGAAAAAAAAAAGGAAAGAGGGAAAAAAGAACAAAAAAGCAAAAACGAAAAAAAGAAAAAAGCGAGGAAGAGGGAGGTCATCGCGATGTCATGACGAGGCTTGCAAGTGTCAAGCCACCCATATCTCTACTGTTGGCAGCATACCTAGCAATTTTTTCATCCTCCCGTTCTCGGGGCTCCACTTCTAAGCTCCGCTCGTACATGTCGTGCACGTCGCCTGCCGCTTGTAAATTACTGAGAATATAGTCCTGTAATTCAGGAACCGGTGTCAAGAGATATGGCGAATTTTGGTATTGCTGAATATCACGGATAACTTCTGCAGTTTTTGCGCGTTTGTTGAAATTGATTAATTCTGAAGGTGTTAAAGATGGGATACCGTCCTCGATGAATGTCAAATCCGTCAAATATACACCTATTAGAAATGTTTAGTCACAAAGTGCACAGGTAAAAATGTTTATCAAACGACAGAGGAAAGGTGAGAACAGAAGACTCGTACCAAAAAATGGAATACACGGCGGGTTTGCCAAATGGAGAGTTTCACGGTATTCACCGAAGTTCTTCGTGCTTGCCATGAGCCGACGCATCTGCTCCAAGACCGAGGATGTGCGCGCGCTGACCTGAGACCATGTGCGCCCTAACCGATGGATTGGGGCAGTTCCAAGTGCGGAAATGATAGAAGTCAGCGTAGAATAGTTATTTAAAGAGCGACATTTCTATGCGAAAGCGTTAGTAAAACCCCCAGGCAGTAATCATTCTACATGTCCGATTTCTTACATCTGCCACATTCACAAAATGTTTGATAACAACCACACGCTTCCTGACATCGGATTGAGTGAGAATCATCTCTGCAACCCAGTTTGTCAGTTGGTTAGAGTGGAGAATTAGGGCCTTCACGTTGGCTGCAGGTTCGGGCTCATCCGGTCCAACTTTCTTCTGCCAGGTCTTGTTCAAACACTCCGTAGGGCGAATCTTCGAGTAAAGGCGCGATTCGATGATAGTAAGCTGGCGGGCAAACTCTGTTGGGTCTATATCCAAAAACTTAAGCTTCTTCATGTTCTTCGGGACGATAGGAGTTGGCGCTGGAGTAGCTTGGGTCGGAACAAGTCTTTTGACAGTAGTATCCTGGCCCCGGAGACGCTGTTCAATGACAGTAAGGAGCTGAGCAGATCCAGGAGTTTTCGTAGTAGCGATTGAGTCCTTAGTGAAAGCATGGACGCGCTCAAGAAGCTGGATATGAGCGTCATCGTTGGGTTCCATCCAAAAATTCTCGAACCAACTCTTCAAGATGTTGACAACACGGAATCGAATGGGCTTCTGCTTCCTATCAACCCACATTTGCATCTCATCGGGATTCAACCCGAAGGGGGGTTGAATGTTGAATCTCTCCGTGATCATCTCAAATAATTCTTCAGCGGTCGTGAAAGAGCGATAGGTGAGAAGGAATGTGTTGTTGAAAGATGGGTCAGGCTTGTCATGGCGCGTCAAGTGCTCGACCAATCCGGCCAGTGTACCGCACTTCAAGGTCGGTATATCGCCCTTGCTGTCATAGAACACTTCGCCTTCATGATCCATCTTCAAGAACCATGGGGGTTCCTCTGGCTCACGGGGAATATCCCGAATTGGTTCCCTAGTGATTGCAGCGGGTGGTGCTTGTCCGAAGAATCTCTGAGCCTTGTCCATATTGCGGCGCACCTTTTCTGAAGAGTTGTCAAGCGATGGTATGCCAATGGTATCCCCAGAACGAGATTCAGCACGACTGTGTAGGCCCTCGCCCAATCGGCTTTCACTTCGGTAGGTCCCAGTCTCAGGAACCTGTTCTAGTAGGAGAGAGAGAGAGAATCCAATCTGGGAAACATAGTTCTCAAGCTGCTTCGAAACACTTCGCACGGCGTTCAGGCGGTCATCAAGAGAATCGCCACGCAATTCTGCCCACTCGTCACCCAAGGGCGCTGAAACGGCTTGACAGCCGAGGACAAAGTCGGCAATCCCATCGTAAACTCTTTGTTTCTGCATGCTGAAATCAACCAACTGGGGATTTTGGAAAGTCGTCCCTAATGGCGCCAGATCAATAGATTCGATAGCAGAAACCCAAGGACGAAATTGTTCGACGACTTTGATGGCGGCGGCGGAAACAGCCTCGCTGATTTCCTCGTGTTCCACCGGAGTGACAATCTTCTTCTGGTTAAGGGTCAACCTTTCCTCCAGCCGACGAATACTTCCAACAAAGGATCTTCGAAGGACATCAATATGTTCCAAAAGAGCAGCATCCATACGCACGGTGGGTTCGGCTCGGGAATCAGCCACGTCTTGGTCCAAAAATGATGTGGGACCGGAACCACTCAGTGACAGCCCGTTGTTCTGCCAGCAGCCACCAGAATAGCTTCCTGCGACAAACCCCGGAATGATTCGGTTAATGTACTCTCCGCGTTGCTGTCTTGCAACTTCAACATAGCCATAGACTCCATGCATAACACCATCAGCCTCCTGCAAACACTTATTAACAGAATCAACGCTCGGCCAATCAGCAGCAGCAATGTGAGATGAGAGAACCAGTTTCGAAAACTTGGACATCATGTCACGAAAGTGGGGGTACAATGCCTTGTTTGTGGAAATAATCGAAGGGTTGCCCGAGTGGTTGTCTGTAGTATCAGAACCAGCAGCCAAGAGCATGCGTAAGTGGTCGGAAATATCTTCTGCCTTTCTCACGTATTCCGAACGATCGCCACTCAATAAGGTCTGGCGATAAACTTCAACGACCTGGGACATGTTATCGACTAGTAACGGCCAAGTTATGGGAGGTGATAAGCCGTCGTCAACAAAGTGACGGGAGGGTCTAGACGAAATAGAAGGCCTGTGAGGGGGTTCTGAGATAGAAGTATTGCTACCAGCACCCACAGATCCATATGGCCGGTGTGCGTGGCGAGAGTGGGGGCTTTTTCCCTCGTTGATAGATTTAGTAGCAGAAGGTGGGTGCAAAGAATCCATTGAGGTGGCAGGGGATACTCCATCGATGAAGGATTGCCGTCGCCGGGACATGGAGTCATGCGAGGCAAGCATCAAGGACTCACCCTCCGCCTCGGATGCGGAACCATCATAGTCATCTTCTTCCCGCTCAAAACCGCGAGCCATCATTTCAGGTGGCGGTCGGGTCTGGTCGGGTACCAAAATGTTGTGGCGATCATACGGGCCATTCTCATTGATGGATGGGTTTTCGAAGGGCAGTTCCATGGTGCTGTAACCAGTGAGGGTGTTGAAATAGAACAAGCGGCCATCCGGGGTCGCTTGAGGAATCCAAAAGGCTGCTTCTTCCTGCTCCTTAGGGGGGTCCATACCCTCAATAGGTAAAATCGGCTGCGAGTCACGAGTCTTTATTGTAGAGTCGACATCGTCCTCATGTTCTTCCTCGCAATCCTCGCCTGCGCCAGATTCGGCACTTATATCGCCCTCGTCGTGCGCTTGCGCTACCTGATCCTCGAGTTCGCTCAGATCTGTAATCACGGCGCAGTAGTTACTAGGGAACCAGCCCCGAGTATTGTTGTTGATGACGCCATCCCACCAACCGGTCTCGAGTTGGTTCAGAACCTGGATAATGTCCCCTCTTCGAAAACTAAGGCTCGTGTGGTCATCGGCATCATAATCATACATTGCCCGCACAAACAACGGAGGGGCGGGTTCTGGGCTGGGTGCTTTCATTGGGGACTTGTGTCGTTTAGGTGATTGATCTGCGATAATCTCTCTCTGTGGGAAGGATAAGCTGCTTCCCCGGCTTCGACTCCGGGGAGGAGCCATCGAGGTAGCCATTTGTTTTTCAGGGTATTCAAAGGTCGTCGCGAAAGCTTTGGTCTTGTTCACCAGGGCAGATCCAGTGTCAACGGCCAGTGGCTCAGCCAGGAGGGTTTCGTACATTTGGGTATCACAGCAATTGACAAGCTTTAAAGGTAAAAGAAAAAAAGATTGTTTGGAAAGGATAACCGACTGGCTGCGCCCTTTGCGGCTAATGGCTGGACGGGCTTAACTTAAGGACGTTGCTCATAACTAGGCAGGCAAGGAATCGGAGGTACGAGGGAGGGAGAGGGGAGGGAAGAGGGGGGCGGCGGTAAACGGGGGGTGAGAAACGAGAATCGACCAGCGGGTAGGAAGGTACTACTACTAGGTTCTACTAGCAGTAGACTAGAACGAAGGCGATAGAAAGTGGCAAGAACGCAACGGATCACCACCAGTATAGAGCAGGTCAGCAAATTAGCTCAAGTCCCTCAGTTCTGCCTTCCCACGAGAGAAAAGAGTAAGAGCGAACAGAAGAGGGCGACAGAGGGTTGCTAAGGAGAATCAGGAGGTTTTTAGGGAGTTAGTTCCGTCTCCAGTCAGTGAGTGGGTGGTGGGCAGATTGGGATTATTGGATTGGACTGGACTGCTTTTGGTCCCAGTGGATGCAAGGTGACAATACGCCGTATGGAGGTCGTATTATGTACTGTAATGTTCCCGTGGACTCACCCGAACTGCATTACTTGGTAATGATTTTGCAACCAACTGTGTGTGATTCGCCTCTCCTTAGCTGCTTGTTGGCGGCTCCTCCTCCTCTTCCAGCTTCTCTCTTTCTGAGAGAAGCCACTGAGGAGTGGGAGCCAATTTTGCCTTTCTTTTTTTTTTAAATGTTTTTTTCACTACTATTTTGCCCTCCACTTAAATTGCGGAGGAGCCATCTTTATCCAAGCTGAGGCCCTCTTTTATCAACCTTCTTCTTTCACTATCTTTCTTGCCACCACAACAGAGTGCCTTCTTTCGCTCTCTCTCTCTCTCCTCTTTTCAAGATTTCTACATCCCTGTTCCTGACAGAGGTCCTGAGCTTACTCGGCAGATATTATGCGGAAATGACGCCTGCTTGTCCGGGAGTTCCCTATATTAGTAGGAGCCGGGACAACAATAATATATATTTTTACTGAAAATGCATCATGGATCATGCATGGACCAGGTATAAAAAAGAGCCTTTTTTTTTCCCTCACTCCCGACTATTGCAGTACGCAACACAAGATAGACTAAGCACGAGCCCTACTTAGCCACCCAGAATAATTATCCATCTTACATACTTTGTTGCCTGCATACATCCCCAGTTAGCTACATCGGTTAGAGGTGAGGGTTTGGGTCGTTTCAAGCCAGGCGCAGGAACAAAGAATACTACCCCGTAATCATCATCGCTGGGGGAAAAAAAATTACCAAAAGTATAAAATTATAATTCGAACGAGTATCTTTCCAAGTCCCTCAAGATCTCTCTCTTCCCCCGCCAAAGGATGACGACGTGTGTTGAATCCACCTGGTATTATAAAGAGGCGTACCTGTACTGGTATTATTCCTCTCGGCAAGGATGCACTTCCGCATAGTTACAGCCACAGGCCGGCTGGCATCCTCCACCTCTTTCCAACCTGGCGATAATAGTGGGGAAGCCTCGCCCTGACTCGCACCTGCCTGCCTTGCAAGAATCATCCACAACGGTGCCGTAGGTATGGGGAATCGATGACCTGACTCTACTATTCCAGTCGGGCTCACTACCTACAATTACTAGTTGGTTTTTTTTTTTTTTTTTTTTGAAAAATTAATAATACACGCAACTATAATTAACTAACCACTTAGTTGCCTGGTAGCTAACTAACTTTCCCTACGTAATCAGGAGGAGGATGAGCAAGAGGATGGTGCTGTGTTTTTTTTTTTTTGAATTTTTCGACAATTTTATAGAATTTCCAAACTTACTCCGCGTCCTTACCTGGTCACGGAATACTCACATGCAGAACACCTACGGGAGACGGAGGCGTCCGCTTGCTCTGAAGATTCACCACCGCGGAGGTGTCAGATGTCTCCTCCACTGATGTATCTAAGTTCTATGTTCGGCACTGTCCTATCATTCGGGGACAATCAATCAGCTTCGATGACAGCCGTGTGTAAACTGTTTATTGATCACCTCCCTCTTGATAAGAACCCTAACCTCGAGTTCCCTTTCCCCCTCCTTCTTTCGTCTGGGCTACCTATCTGTCTTCTGATCCTCTGTGCCCGCGACCAGCATCAGAGCGTTGCTGCACCCCCTTGGCCAAATAGTATTTGCCAGTAGGTACTCCTGGGGGCACCAAGTTCCTAGCGGTAGAAGATCCGGGCAGGTTAAGGGATTTACTAGCGAGTTGATTATTGGCTTGAATTATTAATAATATCATCAACTACCCCGGCCCTAATTCGTAGTTTATGCCAATCAGTAGTCAATGTATTCGTTGAACCTAACGACGGGTGCATTTGTCTTGTCTAGGGTCTCACTTATTGTACCAATAACCTCCCTAGTTGAAAAAATAAATAAAATGAAATAATAGTGAGAATGATGACGACTATAATGATTAAAATTGAATAAATAATAATAATTTTTATGACCGTAATAATTGAACTCAATGATGATCCATAGCTCTCATG
This sequence comes from Aspergillus haitiensis, assembly GCA_027569155.1. Classification (NCBI taxonomy): domain Eukaryota; kingdom Fungi; phylum Ascomycota; class Eurotiomycetes; order Eurotiales; family Aspergillaceae; genus Aspergillus; species Aspergillus haitiensis. The sequence goes on along the minus strand of JAPDEO010000006.1, from coordinate 778,032 downwards.
ATATTATCGTCATTAGCATCGTTATTTGATACTGCTTTCATACTTTCGCGGTCTGTCCATCCCAGTCGTTGCCCGATTTGCCAGGGTTTCACTCAATTTCGGGTGCGAATATTATCCTGATGGTATGCTCATCTTCATTTCATGTTCCTGGACATGTACATGGACATACATCCAGATATACATCAGGGATACGCTCTCCTCCGCTCCGAACATACATATTGACTGTTTGAGAATGACTACCCACCTAAATTATGTCTTGAACTCACCACCTACAGGTGCCCTCCAAAACCTTCACGGTTCCTCGGTAGATCAGGGGCTACCATAGTAAAATAAAATAAAATAAAACTAAAAATATCCCATCCGAGTTCCGTCCATCAGTTCCTTACTCTTTTGTGTTTTTGTTTTTGTTGGTTTTATTACTGTTCTCTTGTGATTGATTGATTTGACTTGAATTCTTTTTGATTTTCTTTTCTTTTCATCGTGTGAATTAATGTCTCCTGCCTCCTTTTCAGTTCTCAGTCTTTTGGTCTCTAATCGCGCGGACATATTCAAGATCACCCTCGACTAATAGCCTTTGCAGGCGCATGTAAATACAGAGTATGTACTTTATCAGTAGCTTTCTATCGAATTCCACATCGTTGATCGTCTCTATCAAGTCGCCATTTCCTCATTCTCTCATGTATTAGGTAGGGTTCTTGTATTCCATTGTTTTACCTTGTTTCAGAGTCCTATCTATCTGCCATCTATGCATAGACCCCTCCATATGCCCCGGAGAAAGCAGCGATGGATCATTTAAGAAAAGCAAAGACGGAAATTAAGCCGCCTGATGTACCGGAGATCAGGTCATTGCTCAAAATGGCCCAAGCCACCTTGCAGATGATGTATCATGGTGCCACTCAATCCTATGCTTTATGTGGCGTTTGACGTCAGTTTTCATTTTATTTTATTCTATTTCATCAGTTATCTAGAGTAGCTACTTTCTCCTCCGTATACAATGAAGTTGAGAGGAAAGAATAATTTTATCAAATATAGTATCTTTCAGGATATAGGTATCCTCAACATTATCTATTCGTTGCCCTTTCCCCAATTACCTTTTTTCTTTTCTCCCGCTTCCTTGAAGTAGACAGGTTTATCACTGTCTTGCATTTCCTATGTATGTACTCGAACCAGCTCGGTCTTATCCGGAGCTACCTACTCAGTGATCCATATTGTATGGTTTTTACAGGTACTATACATACTAGGTAGAACTGTAGCCCGTAAGCTTTAGATAAGTACCCTAAATAGGTGGACGGAATACCTACGCAGCGTTGGCCGTTGGGCTTGATTTACCTGTCATATTCATTCCCCAAAGCTTAGGGATCTAGCCAAACAAGACTTCCAGGGCTTCCTACCTACCCAGGTAGCACCTACGAAAGTATCCCTTATCCAATTGCTCTACGTAGATTCCACGAGAGGGAAATGAAAGGACTAGTGGCTGTTAGAACTTAAGAACCTAAGTACCAGGTGTAGAGAATAACTTTCCTTCTAGGTCTAGACCTACTGTTGTGGGTCAACGTACATTGTAAGGATAGGGAAGGTAGCTAGAGTAGTTAGAAGGTACCAAAAACTATGAAATTCTTTTGGAAAAAAGAGATACATGTTAGTGGCTGCAAAGTATCTTAGTTGATGCAAGATAACACTTCCTGATGAGAAAATAAAAGGAATAATTCGCTATCTTTGTCAGCTATGAAGGTCTCACTCTTTCAGTTCACAGTATGTGTACTTTATAGGCTTTCTCGAATAGCAAATTAAAAGCAACATTAGACTTGTAGTCCACTGCGTGTTACAGGTTAGTCAGTCGGAGACTTGGTACCTACTTATATCGGTAACTTACCAGGTCAGGCCATTCTTGCAGCACCCATGTACAAGGTGAGACTCATCTAAACCGACTAGGAGATCTAGCCTAGATGGTCCTTCTCTATTGATTAGAGACTTAACGTGCAATCTTGCGTTCTCATAACTGTAGCTAGGAATCACGCACTTCAATTTCATATCAAACCCCATCTATACTGTCTAGAGTGTAGGATACATACCCAGTCACTTGTTCGTCATGTACAAGATTTAAAGACTCTGAACACCCCATAAGTCAAGGTGTATAAGCTCCAAAAAAATTCTAGCTTAAATAGTACAATTTAATTGAACCAACGTCAGAAGATACTTTGAATCTATCACCACCTACCCAAGCCGTTATTAAAGTCCCCTCGTGTGGGGTCCAGACAGTTATTAGCAGGGCAACATCAAGTCCTTCTTATACTAGTCTCTCTATCGGCGTGAGAAATTTATCTATATGGGCCTAGCCAATCTAGAGACAGGAACACTAAAAAGGGAGGGAATAAGACTTTAAGAATAGAATAGTTGAGCACAGCCAGTGACAGTAGAAATTAATGTGTATAATGTGTATATGGAAATTATAAGCGTTTTAGTGATAGCCATTGTCCAAAGCTTGCCTTTATGTATGACAACATCCATTATGTTTTAGCCATATTTCAATGTTTTATTTTTTCTGTTCCGGCTTCAAATCGGAAATTGTTATGGTCAACTCAGAATCCCACTAAGGGCCAAATTTGGTGATTCATGAGGGGGTCCAGGTGTCTCTCCCGGCAAACCTGTAGGTTATATTTTCCCATGTTTCGTGCAATTAATGGGCTTAGAGTGCCGTTGTTATTAAGACAAAATGTACGAGCCCTAGGTCCTTGTCCATCTCGTGATACTGTCTTTCCCCATAAAACGCTCCAGTCCAGCAGACTAAACGTACCCTTATCCCGGCTCAGGCTCAGGACTGCAAAGATAGTACGTACTAAGCTAGCTGACATTATCTTTAATCTCAAATGTCCATACCGTTGCTTCACTGATACCGACAGTATTCTATATAAATCCATTTACTTACTACCGTTGTATCAACTTCAGTATGGAGGCGCCAGTCTAGACAACCATAGCGATATTCTTGTAACGTCATCGCTTAAGCAGAAGGCTTCCTCCTGTAGCTAGAGACGTCAATCAAAGTGCGGTGATGCCCTAGCAGTAGACAATAGACAACCATAGCATCACCTTCTGGTGTCTTTGGTAGGAGGATATTAACCTAAGTTTCTTCTCATATGCCACAATTTTTGCAGGCATGGCATGTTGTCAGACTTGAGCATAGAAGAGGACAAAGTTTATGGTATGTGATAATTAAGATTATTCAGACAGCTGGGAAACTAGATAGGATTCTGATCCCACGAGGTGTGTATACACAAACGCTCAAGGGAGGTTGGTCAGGTGTGTATCAGCTACACTTTACATCTACTAGAGGTGAGTTTCCACCTCTCTCTTTCCCACGACAGGGAACCTAGGCGAGGAAATTCACAGATGAGCACTCAGTCATAACTGACCCACATCTTTTGCCATCGCGAACCACTGAAAGAACAGCCTGGCTTAGTTTATCTTGAAGACAGATACTCCATTCATCCAAGCACTCTCTGACCTACCCAGACCAGCTTCAGTGTACATGCAACACCACTTCCTCACAAATCAACAACCCTGACGAGGCGTGGGACCTCCCTCACCGAGTCTCCCAGGGCACCCTTAAGCTTGGGGTAAGCGAATGTAAGATTTTGCCAATCAGGTAGAATAGACGAACTGTCGGATGACTGGCTGCTACTAATGAGGTGATGGTAGGATATACATCTTGCCCGACGTCTGGATGTACTGTATAAGTCCTGTAAGGGGACTTGACAAGACCCTTGAGGAGGAATCAAGGAGGGGGGAAGGGTCCCTCACAGATAAAAAGATACACACTCATAATCTCATGTAAGTAAAACCTAGTTATCGTTATCATTGTTCGCATTATTAATACCATGCCCATTACACTGGGTTCGAGATACTGAAAAGGGAAAGAGAGGGAGGGGCTGAGTCGATAATTGCCGCCTCTGCCTTTCTCCAAGGGATAGTTGGATACATAGAGGACCTACTCCGTCTAAGGTCGCCTCTGAGGCATGTATTGACTATCGACAACGGAGCCTTCCGCTTGTCCACTTCATAATATGGAAGACAGAGGAGTCAGTAATCCTGCGGAGAAGACGGCAATTAGGTAAAAAAAAAAAAAAAAAAAGGGTTAGTTTTTTGAGATAGTGTATGCTGTTCTCTATAATCCTGTTTTTTATTTATTTAATTTTTGTTTCTATGCCCCTCCCTTCCTCTCCGTACTTTGCACAAATTGAGACACAGCAACAACAAACCAAAAATGATGATGACCAAGAAAACGCGACATCCTCCACGACGCGCCATTTTAGCTTCCAATACTCTAGCTATCGGACCAGCCCGTTGGGCCCTGTGACTGGTGTCGCGCCTCCTTGTGGCTCCATCCCCAAGACAAACCAGGGGATAAAAAATTATGATCCCCGATGATCCCGTTATTTTCTTTGCTTGTGATACAATTCTTGCTCCCACCCTCATCCCGTTATCCGTAGGACGAGGTTCCTTGTGCCGCCACGGGTGGTAAAGAGAACCTTCGAGTGGAGGGGGAACACAAGGGGGGGAGGATATGCAAAATTATGCCCCTCCCCCTTTTTTTTTATTTTATTTTTTTTTGGGAGGGGGGAAATTTTCCCCCTTCCTTTTTATTATTTCTACCTTCATGTCCCAAGAACGAATCTCCTTTTCATTTACTTGTTTTTGAGTTGCTTCCGGCCCCCCTTTCCAACTTTCCGGGAATCAACGGTTGGTCTTGAGCCAACACCGAATGTCACAGAATATCCACATTGAGCCTTCGAGAATCCTTCTGAGAACCCAATGAATGGGATTCTAGCGGGGCCCACGATGCACATCGGTGTTGGTTGCCTTAATCTAATTAGTGAACCAGATGGTTGGTGTTGATAACTCGACTGAGTTTCCTATCCCTTTTTTTTTTTTTTTTTTTTTTTTTTTTTCTCTCCAGATACTTCATTCTTTTCTTCTTTTATTCCCTCATCCTTGTCATATCGGAGTTCTCATCACGATTCAAATCCGTGTCTCCCGTACCTTGGTAAGTCGGTAGGCGTTTTGTACTTTTTCCGATTGGAGCTCTAATTTTTGTTTAATTAATTAATCATTTTTCACCCTCATTTAAACCCCTGGTCTAGAACGGCAATATCCTATCTAGTGCAAAGTATTTATGTATGTATTATTGATGTACATATTCAGGTACCAGTAAGAAACTAAAACAATTGGTTTTGTCTGGGTTTTTGAAAGCAGTTAAGATCCTCCTTTATCCTCGTACCTAGTTAGGCTGGTAGTTACCAGTCGGTTCATATTCGCGCGATTAAACTATACTTTTCGAGTACCCACATTCCACGCTCCCTCAAATCCCTATCCAAGACAATTACTTTATTTTTTATGGAATAACCCAGCGGAAAAAGTATCAATGATTACACTGGTAAGTAGTTATTCTTTGTAAACAAGAAAAGAAAAGGAAAGGAAAGAAAAAAAAAATTTTAAGCTAGCCATACATAGGTAAGTATACATATAGACTCTTCCCCACCAAAGAAATGGAGGGGTTGGCAATGCAGGTAGTCTAGGTTAGTATGCACAGGCATGTAGGTATATATTTCATCATTAATCCTTGGATGGAACCTAATATTCATGTCTTGCCTCGGTTGGAATATACTGGGATATTCTAGCTAACAAGATGCCTATTATTATTATTATTATTATTATTATTATCATCATCATACATAGCAAATTATTGGAGGGGGGGGTATAACCGACGGGAAGGAACCATGGAACAGCAGCAAGCACCCGCCGAGAACCGAGATCTAGGGTAGATACATCTACGTATGTTTCTTTTGATAACTAATGATACCGGGTCGCGGACGGATGCTTACCATGGTTCATGTTCTGCCGCAATATTCAATGTCTTGCCGAACCAGGGATTAGCCACCACCTACCTACCTACCTACTTATGGTTACTAGGTAGTTGGGTAGGCAAAGGTGTTGATAGTGCGAGAGCTTTTTTAGCATCTGATTGGAAATTTGTCAGTTAAATGTTCCCTCTCTATCGGGTTACCTAAAGGTACCTGGTACATAACTACCATATATTACCGTAGACATAGTATACTAGGATACCAGAATAACACTAGCATTGGTGGAGTTCCAGGAATTTGGTTTGGATGGGCATATTTTGATACCCACCACTTATCTATCTGCCCTATGATTATTATTATTATTGACTATGTGGATGTGTAGATCTACCATTGTTGGTATGTAATGTATGTACCTACCTATAGACTTACCCACTTCACACATAACTCGCCTCAGGCACCAATAAGGTATGTTGAACTGAAAGAGGTGTTTAGCGAGGTCAACGCACAACACACGCGAAGAGAGATTTTTTTTTTTTCTCTCTCAAAGAAAAAAAAAAAAGAATGTGATCTTGTGTTTGTGTAAATCGTGGCTTTTAGCCCCAATTTTGTGGCATTTCTCTCCTAATCAACGGGTTAGCCAAGCATTTATCTATCCAATACGTGCTGAACCAAGATTGTTTTTTTTTTCTTCCCCCTAAATCCTAGATCTATCTATGTACAAACGTAACGAATAACTACCCACTATCTCAGTTCCTCACCGTTTCCTCACCATTCAGCTCAGATCATACCGAGTCACCCGGAGAGAGAAAGTAGTTTCTAGCATTTGATTTGACTGTTCCAAACTAGATATGATAATGATAATCATGTTATCGGTTTCAATTGATCGGTCCCATCTATGTACAGATAGGTAGATTTTTTTCCTTGCTGTCGTTGATCCTCTTGTCTAGGTGATGAAGGAAACATCTAGCTCTATCTGTCTATACTAGGGGTGTGTGCCTGAATACCTTAGTTCATAGGATGTTGAATTAAATTGCTATAAGAAACCCCTCAATTTCCCTTTTCTTTTCTTTTCTTTTCTTTTTTTTTTTTTGGTGTGTGTGTGTTGAAGTGTGAGAAGGGGGAGGAAAATACGACGTGCCGCCATTTGAGCCTAAATGATGCTGAGTGACGAGTCGTCTATCTTACTTTCACCTTTTTTCTAGGTAGTCTGTCTATATTGCCCGTTTTATAGCTACGGGGTAATTTCCTCGAAAGGTAGTGAAGGAATACTAGTTAGGTACTCCTGATGATGTCTCAGATTTGCGAGTCTTTGCATGTACTTGATTGATTCATCTCATACTTCACAGCTAAGTGCTTACACGGTATGAGTACCTACTACACCTATGCAACCTTCATCATTATTCTATAGCTGTCCACGAATATAGGGTAGTAACGGCCTACCTCCCCTAACCTCCCAGCCGGCTTGGACAGAACTAGCCTTAGGGAACGCAGAAAACGAATCATCTCTTGATTTTTATTATATTTTATTTTTGGGACCCTTCCCGATAACTCCGTACTCCGTATATATATATATATGTACCTAGGAGGTACCTAATAATAATCACCAACTTTTTTAGTCCGATGTTGATAAAAGCATCAATACCAACAAACCAGAGCATCATTTCACATGTCGTGCGGGAAAAACCGGAAAAGTATTGAATTCTCCCCAGTCTAGAATGGCTTTTCCTTTGAAGCCACTACTTCAATTGCCTGGGTTATTGTTGGTTCGTGTTCTTCCGTTCAATCATTATTCCTCTCGTAGCTCTGTTTTTTAAAATTTTTTTTTTTTTTTTGGTAATTACTTTTTGGAGCCACGCGAAGGATACTTATTAAAGCGGTCAAGAAATGTTGAGAAAAAAGAAGCGACCAACAACTCGTTAGAGGGAATGTGAGGTTTAGCTTCATCCTTCTACTCCCGGTAGTTAGGTAAAGTAATACCCAAGGAGTGCTAAGGGGGGAAGAAAAGAGGAGACAAGGCCCGGCCGGGAGCTTCCCCTTCACCGACTCGAACAATTAAATCATACCTACCTAATGATTAATGATACAGTCATCATCATGCCCTGTTTGAGCTGATATTACTAACTCCTTCCAAAGATTCCAGACCGTCCTCCAAAGCGGTGGAGATTTCGCACTAGTTAGGTTGCTGCCCCAAGTTTTCTTACCGTAAATGTGGATTGAACTTGATTCCCATGATGTAGGTTGTCGGGACAATAGATGGAGCCAAGACGGTCTACAAGGGCTGGGAGCCTGCCGACGTTCACTAGTTCTAAGACCGGGGCTCGGGGAAGAGGTTCCTGAAATCCTGTAACGGCACTTAGTGGGGAAGAGGTGACCTAGGAGGGGAGAAAAAAGATTATCCCCCATCATTGGATGAATAATTCAGTAGTAAGGGAGTTAGTTGGTAACAGCTAAAATTTCAAGGACCAATCTAACTAGGTTGTGGAAATGGAGGGGGTTTTTTTTTTTTGGGTGAACTAACTATCATACCTTAGTAGTATGCATCTTAGTGACTAGAACCCAAGAGATCGACTTGCTTTTGTAGATCTATCATCACATCCTTGATTTAACAGTTAGTCTGGATGGACAAGGGGAGAAAACGGGTAGCTGCAGGAAACAAAGTCTACACTGCCTACCAAAGGACGATAATTCCACCCTTCTCATTCATACCGTTGTAGACTTGATTTATTGTTTTTTTCAATGGGTTCCTCCCCCCCCCCCTCTCTCTGCCTCTCCCTCGCCCACTTGTTGAAGAGGGGGGAAGAGGTAAACTTTGAGGCCATGAAGAAAGTAAAGAAGAGGGGAGCAATATCTCCATTTATTCTAAGATACCCCTCCCCCGCCATCTTGCAATACCCTCCCTCCCTTCCATCCTTCAACACATCCATCCCTCGGTCCTTCCCCTTTGGCTCGCTGGTAGTTTAAACCAATGACCACCATGCGACCGAGAAAAGAAAAACCAGATTAATGAGATCAAAGTCGAATGTAGATAATTGATTACCACTTTTTTTTTTTTTTGATAGTATCAAGGACAGACAGTGATTGTGATCCGTCACAACTAGCACTAGTTGATTGTCACGATTTGGAGTATAGATATATATATTCTTAGGCACAGTGTAGATACTGCTAGTTATCTGGCAGCCGACAAATACTGCCCTCTAGATGTATCATGTACCGTATATACATTACGCATCTGCTACAAACTTTTTCTATCATCGATTGATTTGGTCGTGGTCGTGGTCGCCAAGTTGACTTGAATAGGAATATCAAGCTTGACTATGAGATTGGCATGTGCATCATGATACCTTACCTGGGGATCTCGATAGAAGATAGATAGACACGTGACCATTCATTAATTGGCCGCTGAGGAAATAATAAGAGGTAAGTACCGTCTAACTGGAGTAGGTAGAGTTGCCAATAATAGCGTCTAATAGGGAGAGAGGGGTGAGTGTCGATTAAAAAAGGGGGCGTCGTCCGAATGTCACTTAAGATAAAGAAAAAGAAAAACAAAAAAATAAAAAATAAAGGAAAAAAAGGAAAGAATCCTCTGCGTGGCTCGTTTTAATGTCGTATAACTCTTTTCGGGCACTGCTTGCCCATTCCTGAATTGTTGGACGGTTAAAACCTACCTAACTATAATAATGTTTAATGAAAATCTCCCTTGAATTCAATCTTTAGGTAGATCACAATACCTTAAGAAACCCATCGAATCAGTAAAGGGATTATTAGGTAAATCTGAAATCGAGTTTAAATAACTAAGTAAATAAACAAATGATCATACTAATGTCAAAAAAGAGAATAGTCTTTGGCTAGGGAGAGTGATCGATCATGGGTAGGATGGATCGCCATGTATGTATGTATGTACTATGTAGCAAGGTATGGGGGAAATTTTGGTGTTATCATCCAGACCTTCTTTTTTTCCCTTTGACCCCGTGCGCCAATACACGGTTGGTGTGCACGTATGTACATTTTCGATAGTTGTGTGCTTCAGGGTTGATTTAAGTCAATAGTCTCGCCCTTCGTACCGTGGATAATATCCACCCCTCTCCCGCCAAAAATGAATAAAAACAAACAAAGATATCTCAAGCTGTTCAATACTTTAATTCCAGACGCGAGTCCAAAAAAATAAAAAAAAAAAAAAAAAAAAAAAAAAAGAGAGAGAAGGAAAGCTTTCTTCCCCCTTCCATCCATAATGCCCCTCCTTTATACACACTATTTGTACCGAGGCGTTACCTGGGTCGGACCGCTGCATCGACCGGGAAGTGGATCGACGAACAAGATCCTAATCAGGGTAAACTAGAAGAAAGGAGGAGGCTGGACGAATAAGGACGTCCCATGCCTTCCTATCTTGGTAGTTACATACTCACCGCTTCAACTTCACCTCAACTCGTCTGGCAGATAGTAAAAGCGGTCAAGAACAATGTAATTGTGCCTAAAATTCAATTACCTAAAAGAGAGGAAAAGGTGAAAAAAAAAAAAAAAGGAAAACAAAAATTAGATTGGGTCCTGCATCCGCTCTTCAGATGCAGGGCTGGAATTAGATGGGGCTAAGAGTGTGCCTAGGGTTTAGTGTACCAAGATGCTCAGTTTCGAGATGGAACTATCTCTGATGTGATATGCATCATTGTAGCCGTTGGAAAAGATCATGATAATAATCCTCCTAAGGAGAATGTGTCTGGATGCATGTAGCTCCATATGGCTTGAATAATAATAATTATCTGGGTCGTGATCTTAATAATGGGGGGGAGGGGAAGGAAATCTACGGTATGGACCCAATTTCTCATTTCTCAAGTAAAGTCGTGAGGGTCAGGTGGGTTTCCCTAGTAACTCTTTTTTCATAGCTTGATGATGCTGGTGGGTTTCCTGAAAGGGTCCATAAAAAAGCTCCACCCCACCTGCCATTCCAGACTTTTACATGAATTAATCAGTCAATAATCACCCGTGGCTGAGTCGGTTTGGATCAGCCATGCTCATTGCAAGGTAAGCCCAATATAATGCTATTTCAACCATTGCCTGATACTTGACCTGAGTGTCACTGTGGATTCGTTTCTTTTCTTTTTTCGTTGAAATGGCCACTGGACCGACACAAGCTGAAGGGAAAAGAGGGAAAAAGGAATGACAGCCCAACAGGACACACCGTGAGTGCCTATCATCTGACCGAAAGGAGTTTCCTGCACCTTCATCGCCATTTCGTTTTCAATGTGGAGCTTTTTGGGTGGACGCGGAACGAGGGCGCGTCTCCGGGCGAGGCTGGTTAGGCGCGACTTTTGTTGGCAGGCAGCCACACTGCCATCGCTGACCTCAGGTTTCCCAAAGTACGGGAGACGTACTTCGTAGTTCCGTAGTGTACTAAGCTCGCTCTGGAGTAGTTTATCTTACTGGGATCCCGGACTAGCCTAAAGGGAAAGAAAATACCCATGCCATCTTTGCAGATGGTCCATGGTAGGTTGGCGCTTCTTCGAAATGGATGCAGAATCACCCGAAATAGTAGGAAGAGTAATAGTGTCTCTCAGTGATGACGCTGCTGGTTCGCTCTGCATCTTTCTAGGAATAACCTTTTCTGGAAACATTGCCTTGACTGGGCTTCACCCAGTGAAGTCAAATCCTCGGGTTTGAAACGAAGCAAAAAAACAAAAAAAAACCTAGAGGAACTTTGAAAAAGAGATGAGCAAATAATAATTGTGCTGAAGGAAACTTTCAAAGTTGGCCACTTTGATAGTTCCAAAATTTTTTAGAAAGTAATAGAAGGAGATACTGGAGGTCAGTCCAGATAGTGACAATTACTCAATATTGTCGTCTGTTGGTTCCTCACTTTTGGTGCAGCTGACCTAGAGTTTTGGGGAAGCCAAGATAACTGGTTGGGGGCAGGAGGCAAACAAACAATACTGGTGTCTCTGATCTCTGACCATCTTATCCGTTTATTTTACCTATTTATTTTATTATAACACCTTTTAAGTCCTGATATTGACCAAGGTTCTGGTGGTGGCTCGCAAAGGTAGGTATTTTTGAGATAATGTATCATAATTAACCACCCCTTTTAACTAAAAAGAAGAATAAAATGATGATTCACCGGCTTCCTGGTTAAGGGAGGAAAGAAGATCAGTCAACTATGAGAGATATCACATTGCTAGTATTATTCTCCTATTGCTTCGTGGTGGCGGGTGGCTTTAATTTTGACGAAGCATGCTCTGTTTCTCCTTTGGCAGCTTTTGATTTATCCTTTTTTAAGTAATGTCAAGAAATCCTCTTGAGAATGCAGGTGAGCATACTCCATACCCAATAATAACAATAAAAATTGTAATAAAAGTAAAGAGTAGTAGAGCTGTTAATAGAAATTTATGTACAAAGTAAGATTGTCTTGTATGTGTGAGAGCTGGGATTATTAGGGGCCTGGAACTTTGGAACAACGGCTGTGCTCAATTGATCACCCACCGAATTTGATTGGGGTTGATGTGATCAGAAGGGAAGCGGGTAACGGACAGCCTCGGGTATCCTTGGTTCGCAGTGCCTAGGAAGAGGCCGACAATTACAGCATCGGATGGGGCCACCAGCCCACCACACACGTAGCTACAACAGTTTAAGTGGAGGGGTTGGTGTGCTTGGGAGGGGAAGTGGGAGGGGGGAGAGAAACCAGCAACAAAAAAAAAAAAAAAAAAATTACTGAGGGGATCGAGGGGTAGCCCAGCGCAGCACAAGGAAGATTTGGTGCTTTGGTCATGGTCAGCAGAAGTGGGTGGTTGGAGGGGGAGGGGTCTCATTATTGCCCCCCCTTTGCTCAGGAACGTACACAGGAGTGTCTGTACGTATGTACAACTAAATACCGACTTTGTAGCTAGCAGGATAAGGGGAAATAGCAACGAAGATCTATAGAAGAACATGCGAACACCAAAAATGACAGGGAACATGATCGATAATTGGGAGATGAGATGAATAGTCTGGAATGAGACGCAGAAAGTTTTTGGACAAAATAAGTTCTTTTTAGTTTGTGTGAAAGAATCCGCGGTGGAAATGAAGGGAGCGATTACACGAATCATGTCGTAAGGCCATCTCCGTGGCATTTGATGAGGCCAAGATCCCTGTTGGAGGGGCAAGGGGGGGCTGACTGACGAGGGGCGAAAATTTTTTAGGGAGAGGGCAGAGGAAAAAAAAAAAAAAAAAAAAAAGAGAAAAAGGGTGGTAGAGGGGCAGCTCAGGTGCGTGTGATTGTTGTTCTGCATCTAGCTTATCCCGAAATTTATTTTTTATTTTAATTTTATTCCTCCCCCATCATGAACTCAAGTCTCGATGCAATCAGAAAATCACTTAGTTACATTATTGTTGTCTCCAGCTGACTATGAATCTATTACTTCTGACTTTTTACTATCTTTGGGGGACGACTTGACGTTCTTTGGACCGCCCCGCAGCCGGCCGTGTACCATGTTTCTACTGTTCATTCTGCGCTGTCAGATACTTAGGGATGACTGCCCACCATTACTGGTTAGGCTTTGACTGCGTACTCTGGATACCTACTCGTTAGCGACTGGCTTGTTTTATAACAACGTAAAAGAGTCAAAGTCCGGCTAGCTATCTATCTCTTAAAGTGAGTTACATACCATACCGTACCGCGGTGTGCCTCATACCACTTACCGTACCCCACAATAATACAATGACCTCAAGAGAGCCGAAGGAATCGTAATCCGAGTTGACCTACTTCCGGAGGACCTTGGAGTAGGAAGTAGCTTCATGCCTTGATATCCCCAGAACTATGCTTAAGAAGAATTGGTAGAGTGAGGGGCTTGTTCACTAGACAGGGATAAAATAGTTACTACATACGGAGTACATAAAAAGGTGGATTCATTATCCATCAAACCCTAGCAGGAAACATCTATAATATGTGACGATAATTTATTGGCAATGCGAAAAATTAAAAAAACTCACGAAAAAAAAAAAAAAAATTAGGTAAATAAATAAAAATAAATAAATTAATAAATTAAAATATATAAAATCAAAATAAATCTATCTTATTGATAGAGTAGACAGGCATGAAAAAGATATTACCCAATAGTTGAGAGTGCATGAAATTTTAATTTTTGGGAGAAAGGGCGAGATTAGTTTTTCTTCAGATGCAACAACTCTGATCTGTTTTTCTTTTTCTTTCTATCTTTTCTTTTTCCTCTATTTTTACGTTTTCTATTTTTTGCATTTGCCTTTTCTTTTGCGTCTCTACGGCTATTTTATTTCATATTTATGTTGTTTTCTATTTTATTTAATATTTATTTTTTAAATTTTAGTAGGAATTGGATGTTGTACTTGTTGGGTTGATGTACTGAATAAGAGCGGGTAGCTAGCTACAATTCTCCCTCACATTCTTAGTTTAAAAAAAAAAAAGAAAGATCAAATCAAATAATAATTAATTAAAATTGATCTGGACAAAAAAAAAAGGACAGAGGTCATGCTGGTTGTTGTCTACCACAAACGGTCGATTTAGCCAGGCCAGCAAGATTATTTCCTCCGTTCCAGTGTTACCCCCCCGACTGAACCGGGTTGGTGGTTTTGGAAAAGTTACTGTACAGTCCATGTGGGCTGAAGTGGACTGGGGCTTTGTTTTGTTGTCTTCTGTCGGTATTATTCGTATGAGACGGAAGATGGAAGGAGACTTTCTAACCTGAGATGGTTTAGTGTGGTCACGTCGTTAGTCAGAAATGACGGGGGATGCAGTCATTGGAGGTGTGGATGTAGTGACTGGAGTGCGTGGTCGCTCTGTGGATTCACCTGTTCGCTTGTTGCCCCCTCCGTGATTCCCGCTGGAGCCCCTCTTTTTCTGCCTCCCACTTCCCTGCGGTTGCTGCGCTCCTCGTCGCCCAAATCGCCAACACCGACGCTGGACACGACCGCCTCACTGTCACGACCCAGCGATCGCCCCGAATCTCTAATCGGCTTCTGTCCACGACCTACCGCGACTCTTCGCACACTGCCCCCCCTCGCTCCCTTTCTTTTTGACCAGAACTTCCCGGTCTCCCACTTCTCGCAATCTACTTTCTCCTCATCCATTCAACATCCCCCCTCTTCTTTTTTCTCCTTCTCTTCTCCTCCTCCCTCCTTCTCTCTCTTCCACCTTTATTCAACATTTCCCCCCTCCCCTCCGTCCACTTTTCTTTTTACTTTCAACAGTCTTTCCTGTACTTCTTGCGACTCCTGTTCTTTTTTTCGTTCTTCGGCCGGTCTGCATCCTACCGCACGCACAACACACCCATTCACATCTTGATTCCCCCCCCCCTCGTCCGCCTGTGGCTGGACCCCTTCTTACAATAATCTTACTCGCCCACTATTATCGCGTCCAAGGAATGAGCAGACTCCAACACGAACACCTGTCGTCAACCCGCCTTCAGAATCGGTTTGAAGCCACGAAAGGGACAATACCACCGTCTTCCACTCCTTCACAACTCTGAGAAGAAACTGGGTGGCTCTGCCTGTGCTATACTGTCTCGAGCAATGGCCCCTACCGCATCCAATCAGGCGAACAACTCGCCCGCCAAAAAGACATCTGTGCCAGAAAAGAAATATAAGTGCCAATTTTGCAACCGCGCCTTCAGCCGGAGTGAGCATCGTAGTAGACACGAGCGATCGCGTAAGTGGTGGCCCTTCCAGTTGTTTCCTGGGGATTTGCTCTTTTCCTCGACCACTGTCACAATATATTCACCCTTCCTCTTATGTGCTTGCGAGCCTGTGCTCTACAGCGAGCCTCCGCCCATCCTTATATTCTTAGAGGTACTTAGCTGACATTTGCCCTGGATATATGTAGATACGAAAGAGCGACCTTTCAAATGCTTAAAATGCCGCAGTACGTTTGTGCGGCGCGATCTGCTTCTTCGACATGACCGTACAGTTCATGCCAAAGATGGTGGCATCCCGCTAGTTTCCGAGGGCCGTCGCCGTGGTGGTGCTACTGTCCGCAAGACATCACCACCTCCAGCTGCTTCATCGAAACCATCAATTACAATTGATCCTGCTACGCTGGAACAAATCGAGGCAAGCAGTGATGGTATGGTTGACCTTGAGACAGCGGCCATGTTGATGACCGATTTTCAACACAAGGCTGCCGCTGCCGCTACCGGTCAGGCGAATGAGCGTGCTGAATCCGATCGTTCCTTTTCTCCAGGTCGCGGGTCCCTTCTTGAACCCCCTGTTTCATACTTATCGGGAAATGCGACACTACCTCAAATGCCATGGGACACTCTTGTGTCCCCTGCTGATACGAAGCACCACATGATCGGGTCTCCATTCGTGACCCAGGATGGTGGCTCAGAGTCGCACTCTCTGCCAGTTATGGACCGACATATGGGAGATTCTCTTGCTCCGTCTCTGCACTCTCTGGTTAACTCGCTCCCTGTCTCTGGAAACTCCACTCCTAATGCGCTGTCCCCCTACCCCTCAATGACCGGTCCAGTTAGTCCAGTAAACTATCGAAGATCACCTGGGCCAAGCCAGGCTTTAACACTTCCCAAGGCTCCCCAAATTCCCAGCGAAGCTGAGCGAAATATGATTATCCAACGTGTGCAGAATGCCGATTCCCTCGGTGTTCTTCCAGAGACTTTCCAACTTCCCTCAACTACTGCGCTTAACAAGTATCTGTCGACATACTTCAACTTGTATCATCACCATCTTCCCTTCTTGCACCAGGAATCTTTCAATCCTACCACTACCTCGCCGCCTTTACTTCTTGCTGTGCTCTCCATTGGTGCCCTGTACACGTTTGAGAGGCAACACGCATTTATGCTTCATGTCGGGTCAAAGATGTTGGTCAACCAGTTCCTTCAGCACAAAGAAAACTTTGACTCGAGGAAGTGTCCCTTATGGGCCATGCAAAGTACTTTGTTGAACATGATATTCGAAAGTTGGAGCGGTGATCCGAAGGGTCTGGAGTGGACTTGTTCTATTAAGAGTCTCCTTGCTAATGTTGGTTTTATTTCCGGTCATTCTATTTGTCTCCATGGCTAATTTGCTAATTAATTTTTCCCCCCCTTATAGATGGTTGCTGGAAACCGTTACCAGCTCAAGCTACGTACTGAGGCCCGCGAGGGTGCCCGACCAAGTCGAGAGGAATGGATTGAGGACGAGTCATGCCGCCGAACTTACTATGCTGTCTACATTTTCTTTGGCATGCTCACCTTGACCTTCAACCACACCCCCGCTATGAGTTTCGATGAGTTTGATAACTTGGAGCTTCCATCCTCTGAGTCGCTGTGGAACCTGGATACTACAGATGAGGAGACATGGTACCGCACCTTAGCGTCCTCCACAACAATGACTGTTCGTGAAGCACATGATTGCCTTTTCCAAGGTGAACAAACCCGTTACAGTGCTTTTGCTACTCGTGTCTTGATCAATGCCCTGTTCCTGCAGGTGTGGAATCACAAGAGGAGCTTCGAAGCTCTTCAAGATGTGGTCACTGAGTATAAGCTCCGCTTGGCATTGGAGACATGGGAGAATTCCCTGGAAGTTTGCGAGCCCGAGACAATTGTGGTGCCAGTCAGCACCCCTCAGAATGGCCACCCATTGATATTCAATTCGATGGCCGTTTATCGTAACACCCGCGCGCGTCTCGAAGTTGATCTCAAGTCAATTCAGGAAGCATTGCGTTATCATTCCTCTTATGAGGTTGCGGCCGCTATGACTGTTGCTCGTGAGAAGGTCAAGCGCTCTCAGGAGATGAACAAGATCGTTCAGTCCTGCTTTGAATGTATTGAGATCGCCGCCCTCCGAGGCATCAATTGGGTTGCCAAAACGTCCGCCACCAACTGGAGCGTTGAACACCCTCTCTGTGGCCTAGACTTGATGGTCATCCTAAGCCTCTGGCTTTACCGTCTGGAACATGATGAAGAGCCTGTAACTGAAGCAGAGATGGCTATCTACAACAAAGTCCGGAATTTGTTTGATGACGATGCTCTTGATGCCTGTGGTAAACTCAGTTCCACCGTGGCCCGTGTATGGGGTAATATCCTAGACGGTGTGGTGGTTTGGGGGTAAGTTTTTTTTTTTATATAACGATGATACTGCGAGAATACTGGAAGAAATAAGAGTCAGTCACTAACTTCTTCAATAGAATCACAAAACTAATGGGCGAGTCGTTCAAACTTCATTCCCAAGCCTTGGTTGGATACGAAGACTCCTTGCGCATTGCGAAGGACCAACCAATTCACGCTATGCCAACCAAAACTCTTGCTAGTGTTGGCACAGCATATTGAAACATCGACTTTCTTTTCTTTCGCCCTCGGGATTGGTGCTAAGTAAACCTTGGTTCTCCATATCTCCAGCTAAGGTCTCTCTTTGATAAATATTTTTTTATTTCTTCCTCTCGTTTCTTGGGTATCTTGCTTTATATGCGTTTGGGGCATTGGAATTTCGGAATATATGATCAGGAATGGACAAGCAAGCAGGTAGGCGGCGAGGTTGTCTGGTTTGGTATGCTATGATCTTAACCACCGCATAATGCTTCTTGCAGGTGTCCACCGACTTCGTCTTTTCTTTTTTTTTTTTTTTTATGCAAGAGCTCACAGGAGTCTGGTGTGGTCCTTTTCATGTTTTTGTGGGTTGTTCCATTGAGGCAACATCTCTACACCCGGCTGGTCCTGTGTGTTCTACCTAGCACTTGGTGGAGTTTTTTGTCTTTCAACTTTTTTTTCTCACCTGCTCATTTCCTTATATCCTTTTACTCTTAATATTTTCCTTTCTACTTTCTGCGCACCAGCGTTTTTTTTTTTTTTTTTTATTATATTTTCTTTTTGACCAATTTGCCAGTTGATTTGCCCTTGGCTCTTTTGATACCTTGTTCGTTATATATTTTGATATTCTTCTTCTCTTTCTGATCACTCTTTCACACCAATATTTTTATTACTTTTATTTTTTTATTTTGATACTTTTTTTTCCTTTTTATTTCTGGATTATTAATGTCTGCAAGTTAGAATTGTTATGTGTTTATGCCGTCCCCGCCTGTCGATGTTTTTACTTCTTTTTTTTTTTTTTTCAATGCCTCATTATCTCTCCTCTCAAGCCGCCTTAGTTTGGTAGTGTTTTGTTGTTGCATATGTTTTGCATGTTTTTATCGCCATTTTTTATTTTAAAGATTTCGTTGTTTATTTTTACTTTTTATTTTCATATTACCTCTATATCTCATTTTCCGATGCTTTTCTCTTGTCATGTTGCACATTGTTTGCGTTGTAGTACCCTGTACTATAAGTAATTTGAGCACAAAATACAAAATGGTTTGGCGGGGATTTAATAATTCTACATTTATTTCAAGTATTATCCTAAAAACGGCATCGTACACGCTTGCTATCATGATATTAAATAGCGTCTAATTATTATATCTGCTTTGTGTAGTTTATGTATATTATCCACAAGCGGGATTCGCAAATCCTAAAGTCCACCTTAACGACCCTGCAATGATAATAAAAAATCCTAGCGCAACACCCACGCTTGTCGCACCATATACATATGCATGTCGTCTCGAGCTCAGGCCATGTAATTCTGCAACCCAAGTACTTACTGTTGTTGCGGTGCCACAGAACCCATCCATGACGCCCTGGAGAACCTGGCAGCTTGTTATAATCGAGTAAGTGGCGACGGTCGCAAGGGATGCCCCGATACCGTTAACGTGTTGTAGATCAAAACACATGGCAAGAATGATGGTGCCGAATATGTTAACGGTGAAAGTACCGAGAGGGAAGGCGGGAATACGGGCGTTCAGGGCAAGAGAGACGTAGAAGCGGAATAGGCATCCTAGAGGCGCAAAGACGAGAGCGAAGACAGCACGACTACGCCAATGCTCTAGGCCTGGATCATGACGATCGGGAGGCCAAATGGCCATAAAAATAGCGCCGAGCCAGCATCCCCAGCCAAGAAAGACGAAGAGAGGATCGAGAAACCGACGGATTATCCTGAACGGGAATGCCGGGGTGATAGGTTCGAGGGCGAGGGCAAGGTGTGCGCCTACCATTAAGGCACCCATACTGAGGGAAACTTCGATGAGTATTATCGCGACAAGAGCCATAAAGCTGTAGCCACCGTTTCGGGAGACGGTGGCATAGTCTGGAGAAGGATTAGGAAGGTCATTGGAAAGGGCGAGGAAGATGTCACGGATGAAGGAAGAAAAGGACGTGAAGGAGCCGCAAAAGCCGGTGGTGAGGCCAATGTAAAGGGGTATTGTCTTCTTGATGGATTTGTGGCGCTTTGATTCTTCTTGCGCAGCTTCGGGAGTGGTGATGTTTTGGTTGTCGCAATGTTGTTTGTTCGACTCGTCCCCCCATTCTTCACGGAAGATATTCTTATCCTCGAGTAAGAAACCCATTAGAAGAGAGCCGCCGACATTAGGCCAGAGGACTCCTGTCACCATGGGAGCACCGGGATAGAAAGTGAGCGCTTGAAGGCCGATGCGCGCAAGGGTGCCGAAGATGGAGAAGAAGACCAGGTAGGAAAGGGTATATAAGTAGGTTACGGTGGCCGAGAGGGGTGCGTAGAGAGGGCCTTCCCTCTTTGGATTGGGATCGATAGGACCATGTGCGGGCTTCTCAGTGTTGGGGGGGAGAGAATAGCCCGTTGATGTCCATGTTTGACGCTGAGCTGCGAGTTCATTTGCAGGGGGTGAGAGTCGGACCGGAGCAAGACCGGCCTCGGGACTGATTTCACACGGGTCTGAGCAGGGAGGCGGGGGGGGAGACATTATGTCGGGTAACCGCTGGGGGTATGCATCCTCCTCTGGCTAATTTCGCGCAATGATGATAGCAATGAGGACAAAAGGAAGGGGAGTTGAAAAGCAGATGTAAAGTAATGACCAAAAAAAAAGCTTGGTCTGGAAGCTAATTAGCTAGTCAATTCGTGGAAGCCCAGAGTGGGTCGAAGGAGACCTGATGACTTCATTCTAATCGTTCTATGGACTGGTGGACGATAACTTATCAGGAAAGATAAGGCAGGGGGATGGAATGTTGACATTGTGACGGTACCTTAGTTATTGCTGACCTCGCTAGATGAAGGCGAACGTAAAAAAGAAGTAAAGAATTTAGAAAAAAATCAAGGCAAAGGAGATTCTTACCCTCTTTGGAGGGGGGCAGGTGACTTGTCTTGCATTGTTTTGGACCAAATTTACCCCTCATCTTTCTTCTTAAGCTTCAGCTTCAGCTCCTCTATATCTCCCCCTCCCGTCCTTTCAATCTAATTGTCCTCATTCTACCCCGCTCCATCATGGCTGTCCCCTCCAATGTTCATGTTTCTTCCCATCCTTGTCTTCGAGCCAAGATTTCGCAGCTCCGATCTGCTTCGACCTCCACTCGAGAAACCCGCAATCTCGTCCATGAAATTGCAACCATTCTAGGTGTCGAAGCATTTGCTTCAGGGTGGAAAACACGCAATACCGGGAACACTGTAAGTCAACATCCGAGATTTGCCCCTCACGCTCCTCGAACAAAGAGTAACTTTTCTCTTCAAGGATCGTACTCCATTAGATATAGAATATGAAACCCAGGATCTCGAACCCGCTAATATTGCCTTGGTGCCCATTCTCCGATCTGGATTGGGCATGATTGAGGGTTCGTCATATTATTCTTAGTTTCAATAACAAAGTCTCCTACATATCTTAGGAGGGGTTGTCTTCCCCCTCCCCCCAGTCCCCTATCAACTCTTTGAAGGAATTTGTTAACATAAAACCAACCACCCCTTCCTAAACTTAGCTATAAATGACCTCCTCCCCTCCCCTGTCCCCATCTACCACCTCGGTCTCTTCCGAGAGCGCTTCTCCCTCCAACCTGTAGAATACTACAACAATCTCCCTTTCGAAAGATCCAACGACCCAACCAGAGAAACAGTAAACACAGCTGCCGCTTCCATCGCTGTGCTCCTCGATCCAATTATCGCGACAGGTGGTACCGCCGAGGCAGCCATCCAGCTGTTGCGCGAGTGGGGAGTGCAGCGCGTGGTTATGCTTAGTGTCCTAGGCTCGGAGGATGGTGTGAAACGCGCAGCCGAATGCTGGCCCGAAGGCGTGGAAGTGTGGATTGGCGCGATTGATGCGCAGTGTAACGATCGCGGGATGATTGTACCCGGTTTGGGGGATATTGGTGACCGGTTGTTTGTTGCGATTGGGAAGTAGTTGGTCGGCCTTTTTTTTTTTTGCTGTTTGATCCTTATACACTATATTCCGTATGCATAGACATGAAGTTGTTCATTTATAATTTCCTTTGCTCAAACTCGATTTTGTGTTCCTTTATTCGCTAGTAGCAGGTAGTGTAGGCAATCAGCAGATATACGTCGTAGGATAATATTCGAAGAAGAAAAAAAGAGAAAGAAAGAAAAGTAAAAAAACGCATATCGGGAGAAGGATACCTAGACATATAACAAAGGCAGGTATATGCTTCGGATGAGAACACCTGTAGATTCCATTTAATAATCATCCCCAGGTAGTCCCCGTCCCCGTCGCTGTCGCCATCCTCATCCTCGAACTTGAATCGGCGCCGGCCATATTGGAGGCATTCATATTGGTGTTGGTGCGCACATGTATCTCCGGACCAGTATTGATCGGTAACTCATGCCTGGACATGATCTCCTCGTCTATCATTTTTTCATATATACCACCACGTCCTTGGTGTACGCCTTGTGCGGCGAGTTGGTTTCTTCGAAGATTATCTCTTTCTTCACCGCGACGCTCGATGACTATATATATATATATATATATATATTTTTTCGCTCTGTTAGTTCTCTTTACTCTCTCGTCATACTAACGAAGACCAAAAAAAAAATGATGCAGACATGCGTTATAGAAATATGATAGCTTAATTCATTAAACGTGACAAGGAAACAATCACTGAGTTCCTTACAAGACCAAGAAGAAGGCCTTGTTCAAGTAGGGAGTAGTAATAAGAGGCAAAACAAGATAAGTTACAAAAAAACATAGAAAAATAAATAAATAAAAGAAAAAAAAAGAAACTCACCCCTCCATATCACCATATAAACACCCATAATCACCAAAGAAGCAATTAAAAAGCCAAAAAGGATGCCGAGTTCGTGACCGATCGAGATGTCTGTGACGAGTGGGGGGATATTATGTCTTTCTACTGTTTTTGTTTCCATTTTTTTTTCTTTCTTTCTTTCTTTCTTTCTGTTGTTCTAGAGTTGAGTATGTATAGAAAGCGATAAGATTGAAATGTAGATATGATCGCTAGGTAGCTGGCTAGGTATGTACAGCTAGAGCTAGTGAGGTCAATAGATAAATAGATAGATAGACAGAGGTGAAGGTAAAAGAGTTGAAGATTTAATTAGCTTGTCCTGGATAGAACCGATGATTGATGAAGTGGGCTAATGAACTACCTAGCCTGAGAGAGAGAGAGAGAGAGAGAGAGAGAGAGAGAGAGAGAGAGAAGATGCCAGTCAAGTCATTCACTCTCTCGCCCCGTATTCCAGAGTGAGGCTGACTTGAGCCGCAGCGGGATTTGCCCTGAAGCAAAGATGCCCCGGATTTCTATTGAATCAATGATAATCAAGTAACTAATTAGACGATATTTGGTTAGTTAACTGACTAACTAACTACGTAGCTATTCGGGTTGCTAGCTTGTTACGTAAATAAATTGCCTGTGTTTGTTAATTAACTAGCTTTTAATGCATGTTATGTGTGTGCCCTGCCATTGCCCGGCCATAGAATACATAAGATAACTATACCTTTTCAGGTATTATTGTCGCGGCCCCAAATATGCGATCGTCGTTGGTTATTATCCATAGGTAACTTAGTTGGGTACCTAGGTAGGTAGTTAGTTAGCATGCAATGCAGCTGACATACCTACCAAGATACTGTACTTATTGTGTCTTGTCCAGGACCGCCCCCGCTCCCCTCCCCAAACAGCATTTTATTATTTATCGGAAGCCGAGGATGATGGGTGTGCAATGTATGTATGCTTTGAATGATCTGCTTAACTTGGGCTATTCAGTTCGTACTGTACTTTGATGTTTGATGTCGGATAGGAACATGACTAGATAAAGACTCTGGATTATAATTTTAGGTATCTATCTATTTATCTAATCAATCTACCTTGACACGGATGATAAATTGTGATCGTATACTCGGTATATCATCGAAAGATGACAGAAGCTGCAACTGCAGGGTAACCGACACACTGATCCTTCCAGGGGTACGTAATAGATAGTCGGTCGACCGTGAGAGTATCTCCTACCTACCTACCTACCTACCTACCTAGTCATGTAAGACCCTTTATCTCCCGTGCGAAGCTGGAGATTGAAGCAGAGGTAAATGGCCGGCAAGTATACCCCACTTAGTAGATATAATTAGTACCTGTACTAGGTAGTAGTAGGTAGGTAGGTATCCCACAGAGCCCATAGCCACAACTATAATGGTATAGATTTGGTGAACCTATATCCTTATCGTCGCAAGATGGAACTACCTGGCTATTTTTAAACGGAAAACAAAAACAAAAACAAAAAAAAAAAAAGGTTAAAGAAAGGGTTGTATGTTAAACATGTCTCTGATTGTTGTTGGCATTGTTATAATAAGACAAGTATTATAATAGTGTATTGATAATTATTTTATAAAAACAAGATGGATTCGTCATCATCAACCCCCCCTCCCCGGTCCGTCCTGAAAAAGGGAAAAATAGCCTGTCTATCCGTCTATCTATCTGACCACATGTAAGTACTCATGTAGGTGATAGGAGATAGGTAGTTACTTCATACTTCTCCGCATAACAGTGGGCTGGTCGATTTTAGTTTCTGCCTAGGAGAGGGAAGCGGGGTACCTCCAAATGCATACGTATCTATCATTACATATTTTATTTATTTTCCAAGGTGGTGTAATCTGCGCACAGCCTCATCCTTGGTGCTCAATTTGGAGGGGCTGGGATTATTTTTCTCCTTCCCTTTTCCAAGAGGTGGGGTGGGGCGTTTAGCAGCACACGAGGTCACTCTAAGACATGATAGTTCCTAGTTGAGAGACATTAATATACTCTATATAGTATAGTGAGTGTCTCAGAGTCTCAGATGAAGTCATCAATTGAGAATGATTGAATATTCTTTAAATAAATGATAGATAAATAAACAAATAATGAGAAAAAAAGAGTCGAGGATTCCGACCCGCTCGAATCGA
The DNA here is from genome assembly GCA_027569155.1 of Aspergillus haitiensis. NCBI lineage: Eukaryota > Fungi > Ascomycota > Eurotiomycetes > Eurotiales > Aspergillaceae > Aspergillus > Aspergillus haitiensis. Next base: position 753,021 of record JAPDEO010000006.1, on the reverse strand, counting down.
CAGACTATGATATATCATATACACATACAACAAACGTCAAAACAACCCGGTCTATACATGGTTAGGGTATGAATGCAAACATTAACAAATGCAGGGGAACCTCTGCAAGAGAAACGAAGCGAAGAATAATTATAACAAGTAGTCGTGAAAAGAACTCCTAGTGATTAGCGTAATTCTCCGTTACACGGGAAAATGCCAGTTGGATGCAATGCGCTCAAATGAAGAGCAAAAAGCAAAAAAAAAAAAAAAAAGTTAATATAGACCAACACCAGAATTGCCGGCAAGCTGGAATGAGTGGAAAGAAAAGTCGAGATAGAGTAACTCCGGATGCAATGATTAGAAAATCGAAGCGCAGCGGTTCACCGGCTAATATTTCAAGGCGCGACGAATAGAAAGATGATCAAAGTGACGAGAAGAAAAGAGGGAACAACTATCCCAACATCACGGCTGCGAGCGCTGTACAGGTCAACCCAATAGCCATCCCAATCCAGGGAGTTTGACCTAGTGTACCTTCGCTGCGCGCCCGTAGCGATTTGGTTAAGTCTGATGTTGATTTCAGGGTTCGCAAGGAGAGGGTGTTCTTTCCAGTAACCAAGGCAGCTGCTATTGTATCTGGTTGAGTGCGAACACCGTCTAGCGCCTCAAGATTGATCATTTGTTGAGTATCAAGCGATATCCTTTCTGAATCATCTTGGGGGCGCGTCGGAATCGCTGGTAAAGGGATAGGAGGAGTATTATTCGGTAAAGATGGACTGGGCGCGACGACATCGGGAATCCGTTCAGCTTCGACAGCAAGCGCGATTGTAGGTGCAAGGCACACTAGGACTGTAGACAGCTTCATGGTTGTTTATTTTTATTTTATTACGGTTGTTCCGAAACCTTCTTCAACGAGGTGATGAGAAATGGTCGCTGTTCGCGTAGATAGGAGTCGAGATGGTTTGTTGATTGTTGATATTAGATAAGGGGGGGTAAGTGGGGATAGAGGATAAGGTATGGTGGTGGTATGTAGCGAAAAGAAGTCGCAAGAAGTCACAACAATTGATCCGATTACGTTCAGCTATGGCGATGTAGATAAGCAAGGCTGAGTTGAGGCTGCGAAGGGTGTGCGTAATCGAGTTTTGCGATAGGAGGCCTGGGGCGACAAAGCGAGGGACCAAAAGAAAAAAAAAAAAATTATTAAAAAAATTCAAATCAAACGAGTGACAGGGTGAAAACTCCTTAGGGAGAAACCACCAAGAATCGAAACAACAGTCCTGGACGTGAAGCAACCACACTTGATAATCCTACACTTGTGTATGAATTACAACTTGTGAGGAGGAAAGAGGAGAAGAGGAAAGGGAGGAAGGGAGGAAACAAGATAGTTAATTAGGATACAACTAGTTGATGACAAGGATCAAACAGATGAAAAGAGAAAAAAAAAAAAGAAAAAAAAAAGTTTAATTAATAGAAGGGGGAAGGACAAAGAATAAAAAAAAAAAAAGGAAGAGAAGAGAAATAAAAATTAAACCTAAATAAGAGGAACCAAACAAAAGAAAAAATACAGAACCACAGGAAAGCAAAGGGGGGAAAGTAGGTAAGAACTAAGGTAGTAGTCAAGTCACAAAGGCACGGCCAGAACGCTCGACAGACCACCTCCCGTTGTTGGTGGCCCTGAAAAGGGCAAACTTATGGGTGGAGTGACTTTCCTCCCCATCACCCAATCACCCTGTCATGATTGGTGGTATCCCAGCCGTGTCAGCACGGGCGACCACAAGTAGAGGGCTCATGATTGGACAAATGATGGCCGCCGATCTTAGTCTCGTGCAACCTCTGGAAGCTTGTCAGGGATTCGTTACTGATCCACCTCCAGTGGAGCTGACCCGGCCTTTTATCCCTGTTACACCTTTGCTCGAAGCCCCCATTCAGGAAGCAGGGTGTCGGTCAGGGTCCACCGTCTGTGATGTAATTTGATCCTGGTGAAATTAACAATTAGATTATCCTCTGGCGCAATAGACAAGAATTGTCTATAAATAATAATGATAATTAAATCAACCTCTGTTTGTGTGTGGATGTGTGGGTGTGTGTGGCAAGACAATAAATTAATATTAATATTATCATTATCATTAGCTTTCAATTTACCTGCCACATCACATAATCTCATCTAGTCAGAAAATGATAGGCAGTCAACATTCAATAACACCACTTACCTACCTAGGGTGCCCACCTATACTTGGACCTATGTAGGTACCTCGAGCGCGATATACAATCAAAGTGGTTGGACATCCCTTCCCGCAACATCTTCGTCCTCCCTCCCTCTCTAGGTAGGTATTCCCAATCGACCTCCAACATCACCCTCTAGACTGTCCGAACAAACAACCAAGACAAGGAACTACGTAGACCACTCAATTAAATACAAACCTATTAAACCCCCCTTTCAAACCCCACCTTTTGTTTTTTTTTTTTTTTTTTTTGCAAGGGTTGCGATAGGATGACGTACAATGTTCCAGTGAAACAAGGAATTGAACTCACACTACACTAGTTACTTGCTTGGTTGCTTGGTTAAAATATATATATTTATTTATAGTTAGATCCTTGCGATGTGACCATAGACATAGTATATATTATTATCTTATCTTTTAGTTTTGGGGGAGGGGGTGCACGAGCTCCTTTTTATTAAATAGAAAAGATCATATCTTCTGTCACTGCGGGGCTTGACTGGTATCATAATACCTTGCTTTTAGAACCGAAGAAGATTCTAGATAGATATCTTGTTTCTGTATTTGTTATCTGGAGCGCACGTAGGCTGGGAAATTAGCCGAAACTTGGCCTATTTTAGTTCATCCAACTACTAGTAATAATACAGTCTACTGCTACATAAATGGTCCGGGATATTGAACCACGACGTCATAGGGTTCGAGAGAGAGAAAGAAATTAAAAAAAAAAAAAAAAAAAATAATAATGGAAAGCAAAGGAAAGCGGTCTCAGCGTTCCAAATACTGACGGTCTACGGAGGAGTATGTGCTTCGTGATTCCGACTACGTAATTTCTATATTTTTTATTGGGATTTAGAAAAAACGTTTACCTTGTCGTTAAGAACGGATGTAAGAGCATGGGTTGATTCAATTACCCTGCCGATCTAATCATGTCATTCATCTCAGGCCAAGCTATGGGAGGAGTATGTATGAGGATAATAATTATGGGAAAAAAAGATGATAAAGCTCATAGCATTTTTTCCCAATCGGGAGTCACAATAAACTTCCCACTAAGCTGACCCATTGCCCACACTTTATGTTCATCATCCACCACCTCCGTCTCGACATGCGGCGGTGTCGAGACGATCAGTGCCTCCTGGAGGAAATTGACCTCCGTAGCTCGATCCAGCTCAAAACTAATGCCACCCCAGTCCATTGTCACTCGGCCCGATGCATGCACATTCAACTTGCCCACTCGTCCAGGCTGGAGGGTCCAGTCTGCAGCGGTGACAACCTTGGATGACTTGACGGGCCCACTGGGCTCCTCAGGACCGTCAAGGACCTCAACACCGTCCTCGCGCTTGAGCGCGGGATCGCCATCTTGGGTTGCGCTTTGTGTAGTTACAGGTTCGCTATCGCCTTCGGGGATCTCTTCGCCGGGGATGATGAGGTTGGGAGTAATAGGTGGGAATTGGACGAGGAAGAGTTGCCCAGCAAGCTTGTCCTGGGCTACTTCGTCTTCTTCCCCGCCCTCAGCCTTTTCGCCGTCTTCCGTTGTAGTGGTTGTAATGACATCAGGTCCCTCGGCCGATGGGTCGGCGTCTTTCTTCTCTGTAGTAGGAGTAGACTGTTGCTCCTTGCGAGGCTCCCGAGAAAGAAGCTTCTTCACCTCCTCTAGATCTCTGATATGTCGGTCAAATTCCTCAATATCCTCCTTTGTGCGTAGTAAGCTCTTCGGGTCCTTTTCCTTTTCCTTTCCCTTCGCCTTCTCCTGCTCCGGTTCTTCCTTTACCACAGACTGCTCTCTTGAGCCCAACTTCCGTCGCACCTTCACCTTTGGCGCAGGGAGGAGTCCATCATCCGTTGTAACAGGCTCTTCTGCCAGAGGCACATCTTCCATGACCTGATCATCATCATCTGTAGGCTCCTTCTTCACTCTTGTCGGCTCCGCTTCAGTAGGTGTGGCACTTCCCTCCCCATCATCATCCTGCACGAACAGCGCGCCATCATCTCCCGCCTTGGCGTTCTCTTTTGCTTGTTCCCTCAATTCGGCTGATTTGCTCGAACTCGACTCCATGTTGACACTCACAGTTCTTTCTTGATGTTCATGTCTCTCCACCCGAATGGGCCGCAATCCCCTCTCCCTCCCACCACGGCTAGGAATCTTCCCCTTCCATTTCCCACCTTTCTTCTTCTTTTCCAAAATCATATCCTCATCCTCATCCCCCTCCCCCTTCTCATCATCCGCATCACTATCTAAATTGATCCGATCAATACTGATCCGAATCTCAGAATCATCTTCATCAGACGAGATGCCCCCACCATATCCTCCCTCCCCACCAGCATCCCCACCATCCATGATTGACCGACTCCGTCTTGACATCGATGAAGCACGAGAATCAAACCGTCCACCACCACCGCTGCCGCCTCCGCGTCCCCTTCTAGCTCCACCACCCATTGCCATCCCCGACCCTAGGGGTCCTGCGGCCCCGGCCCCCAAAGCACCCCCGCGTCCTCCCCGACCACTAAAGCCGGCCCGGCCCCGCGCTGCAAGACTCATCTTCCCGCGTTGAATCGCCGCCGCCTCGGCTAATCGTTCCCGGTTCCGTTGTGCCTCAAGCTTCTCAATCTTCTCTCGTTCTTCTTTGCTCCGGCGCCCCACAGCTCGTGGCTGGTATTTTAATGTAGGTTTGCTAGGTTCATTTCCGTTCGACGGTCCTCCTTTGACTGGCGTCGCCGCCGCCGTCCCAGCAGCAGGGGACGGCCGCGTTGACGACGGCCCGATACTTCCAGATGCTGTGCGTTTCTTAAGTGATTGGAGTCGTTGAACGGGTGCTCGGGCAGTTCCTGTGGGTGTGGGTGTCGGTGTAGATGTAGAAGAAGCAGCTGGTTGGGGGGCTGGACTGGCGGAAGTATCGGGGTTAGAGAGGTCATTTCTTCGTGACGCTGCCCCGCCTCCTCGTCGGGGGGGAGCTTTAGGGGGCATTTTCGTTGTAATCTTTGTTCTTGAAAAGTCTTTCTTTCTCTTTACTTGTTAAACCCCGGGATGGTGGAACTTGATGGGAAAAAAAGAAGGGTAATGTAAGAAACCAAAAGAAATTGGTCCGAATTATAGAATATGAAGATATATAACTATATTATTATTGCCCTGGATCGATCATTTGAGATCGCAAGAAGGAGAGTAAGAGGGTAGGTAAGAGACGTGGGTTTAAATGACGTTTCAAATGATATTAAAAGAGAAGTTGATCATTGACCTTGACTTGCTTTCCGCGGGTAAAAAAAAAAAAAAAAAGATACGGAAGCGCGCGTCTAAAGGCGTAAATGCGGGGCCGCAGCCATAGATACACTAAGCCTAATTAAGAATATTTTATGCAGAAAGTTTAATGGATATTATCATTATTCATCATTACCTTAATGAATAGAAATATTTAAAATTATTATGGGGGGAAGGGGTTTCAAATAGCTAAGAAGGTCTAAAATTATCAGTTGTTCATTGTGGATATGGGATTATGACATGGAGTTAAATATAAACAGATTATTGCCTTTCCTGAGCAAAAAAATTTTGTAATAATAAATCCCCCTTACAACCCAGTTGTAGGCAAAAGAGAAAGGTAAGGCAGTAGAAACTGTTCAAAACCATGTATATATTTCCTAGTGCTCAATCACCAGATAGACTGCTTGTTGAAATCCATCTCTCTCAAATCATGGGGAAAGGTCAATTAAAAGCAAAAACCAAGCACAAAGCAAGTCAAACCCACACACCTAAAACAATAAAAATGAGTGAGGGTAACACAGATTATATCTGCATCAATGGCCATCGCATAAACGCCAAAAAAGGAAGGGAAAGAGAAAAAGAAAAAAAAAAAAAAAACTCAGCACAACAAAGCTGATCAACCCGCTCAGTTCAATCGCTACACTATCCATGATAAATAACAAGCAGGGTAGAATGCAGAAAACAACAAGGTGAGAATGGTGATTAAAGAAAGGAACGTAAGGAGCACTAGGCAGTTGGGATAGAAGAAAGAGGGGGTTGGAGAGGGGGAGTGGTCGTAACCAGGGGTCCGCAATCGATGATGAAAGGAAAAAAGAAAAAGCGCCAAAGCTTCTCCATAGACTTTTTTTTTTCTTTCATAGAATTCATACCCAACCCAAAGGATATGCGCCTCGGAAAGGTAAAAACAAGCATCGACGGTAAGGGATTCGGAAGGTTTCGAAGAAAGAACCAAACGTATGTCCTCGGTATTTAGGGGCAGAACGGAACGTATGGCACAAAAATGCTGGGAATATTGACAAGGGAGGGTAACATGTCAAAAATGTACCCACGTGAAGCCACTCTCAAACTTTGCATCTTCTTTCCTTTTTTTTTTTTTTTTTTCTTTCCTTTTTCTTCTTTTTTTCCTTGCTTTGTTACGTTGTCGGCATTTTTATGGTGTAATTCGTTTCGGAGATAGATAGGTGCGAACGCACGGAGAGTTGAATGGGAAGACGAAAAGTAGGATGACAATCTTACTAGAAGCGCGCTAAGCTAACGCTTGCGTTTCTTGTTCTTGTCAACTGTCGCAGCGGTCATTGGGACTGTAGAGACCATTGATTGCGCTTCGCTTCCATTGGCAACGGCCTCGAGCGCCTTCTTGACAGGAACCCCCATATGGCGACCATAGCGACCTTTGCGGCCATTACCCTCATCTTCACTGATACATCCCTCAATCCCAATTCCAGCATCCTTACACCTTCCACAAGGGCGTTGTCGGTCGCAGCCCTTCTTGCTCTTGCGGCATCGCTGACAGCGCGGCTTGGTTGAAAGATCCTCCTCATCTGCAGCAAGTTGATGCTGGAGATTTACAGAGGAGGTTGAAGTTCTTCGCGTGGGACTAGCAGCTTGAGGGGACATGGCGACCTTCGGGGTGGCGACAGTGGACGTCGACTTCACTTTGCGAGAGACACTAATAGATCCGTTCTTGCTGCTGCTCTTGCTGTGGCGTACAGGCGCCGACTTAGAGCCGCGTACTTTGGAAGAAGTAGAGCTGGCTGCCCGAGTTTTAGCCTTTTTAGCCTTGGGTGCTGAGTCCTGGAATGATTCTTCATCGATTTCATTTTTAACCGTGCTATCATCGAGCTCTTCCTGATGGTAATCATGATCAAGTCCATCACAGCTAGCATCGGAACTATCGAAACTGGGAAGGATGTCATCAAGGCGTTTATGCGTGCGCTTTGTGGCCCCTGGTGGAAGCATTGGGCTCGATTCCAGCCTCTGTCGAGGTCGCGCAGGGAGATCATCGTCCTCCTCACTAAAGTCCTCACCATCACTAGTTGCGCCAGTTGATGAAGCCGCATCTGCAGCGCCACTGAACGCATCATCAAGTGTAGATGCGGATGTGCGGCCATGAGAGAAATTAGAAGCATCGCCTAGGCGAATCAATTGCATCGCAACATCCTCGTCTGAGATGCAGCTTGCAATGGTTGGGTCAGGGGTAGGAAGCACCCCAGGGCCTGCACCACGGCCAGCTTGATTAGAGTAGGGCCCGGACGACTGCGTGGTTGTCCGTTCGCGGAGGCGATGCCCATGTTCAGGAACCATGGGAGTGGCATAGATAGCACTCCTAGCCGGATTGACCCCGTATGCTTGTTCGCTGTGCCCATAACTCTGAGGAGAGGGTAAAGGTTGTTGATAACTGTTATATGGACGGTGCATCGGCCGTGCGAAAGGTGAGCCAGCTCCTTCCTGACCAATAGAGCGACGCTGTGGAGAGATCGAAGAGGTGGAAGTGGTAAGAGGAACTTGAGGAGGGACAAACAAGGGTAATTCCTATTGGTTGAATTAAGAAGAAAATGGTTAGCAAGTTAGAGACGAGGAGGGAAAAAAAAAAAAAAAGAGTAGAAAGAAAAGAGGCTTAGCTAACCGAACTCTCAAACTTAGGTCGTTTACGGCGACCATCTTGGAGAATATTATCCATGCTAATGTCTGAGCTAGCAAACTGCTCACTTCGGGTCTTCTTAGTACCAGAGACGGATCCGTAGCCGCCATCGCTATCACTATAGACAGCGGTGGTATCATCATGGAGACTTCCATGAGTGCTTGAGCCCCGACTTTTATTCCCAGTTCGAGGGAGTTGCTTATGTTGCGAAGCACTGCGACGACTTCTCCCTGAGGGAGATGCACTGCGCTTGCGAGCAGCTCGAGAGGCAGGTCGAGATGGGGGTTGCGCATGGTCTGGGAGTTGGGACGCCTGCATGGCTGAAGCCATCTGGAACGGTTCGCCAAGACTGGGACGTTTGCGATTCTCTACTGGGATAGGACCATAATATCGGTCACTGTAGCCCTCTGTGTAAGCCTGGACGGGAATTACCCGCACATAGACGGTCATGTTGTTCCTCAAGTTCTCATATCTTGCAATGAGAGTGGTACCGTGGTCATCCTCGAAACTGACACCACTGGCGGCGCCATCATAGATGCCGTAAAAATTCTTGACGGTAGTAACGATAGAATCGGTTGTGTCATGAGGGTAAATCTGTACTCGCATGGGGATGCGAGCGCGGACTTTGGAGTTTTCATCTAGCAATAACTCGAAGGCGACGTTTTTAGGAGTTGGGTTTTTGGTTGGGGAGGCCTCTTGAGGCGCACGATGGTCGGTGTAGGCAGGCGACTCCCCAGGAGTAGCAAGCTGTTCGTATTGGACAGCCTGCATGGTGGAAGAGTTCCAGAACGGAGTGCTACCACACTTCTACTACATTTGATTATGGGATCAACCGGTTGCTCGAGCTGGGGTGGGAAGAGTGGTTCAGGCGATGAGGGTGGGGAGGGGACAGGCAGAGGGAGAACGGCAATAGTAGGGAATGGGCAAATTCCATCTAAACCTACCACAACAGAGTATTCAGAGAGGCTTGGTTGATAGATGGGTCACCCGCGATTATTTTGATGAAAAAGATGGATATGGAAGGGTTGTGGATAGGATGGGAGGGATCCAAGTCGCAAGAGCCGAGAGCGACTGGAGATCGGTAAACGGAAAAAGCGAAAACGATGGTGAGGAACTGGGGGGAGGGAAAAGTTTCCAACCAACGTTAGTACCCGATGCTTGTCAAGTCTTCAATGGGCAAGATGGATCATCGAGGAAGGATATGAGACATAATTTGAGATGTCGATGCATCTCCTGTCGAATCCTGATGGGTTGGGGAGGGGGGGAAACGAGATTTGGGGGAGGGGGAGGGTGGAAGAAAACGTCTCGGAAGAGGATGGAGGGCATGAGGAACTCACCTTGCACGGATCCAGACGATCAATCTAGGATCGCACTGGTATCACGGGGGAGGGATGTAGACGAGGGTAGACAAAGGAGAAGGTGGAGGAGGAGGAAGGTTGGTGAAGCAGAGTCGATTCTACGAAGCGCTTGTTGGGCTATGTCAGCGGTGGCATCAATCACGCAGAACCCGAAGCGAGTCAGGGGACCAAACGGGCAAATCAACAGTTGAACATGTGGACTTGAGTAGTCTGAGAGTGAAAATAGAAACTAACCAAGTAGCGATAGAGGATGGCTCCAAAAACACACAGGGAAAATAAATCAGAGGGAGGGAGTTTTGGCATGCAAGACTGATGGTTATTGGGTTGAGGTTGAGAGGGAAGAGAAGAGGAGCAGAGAGAATGGATGAACGAATGGGTTTCACCTTCAAGCGAGAGCGTCACTTGGGTCGGCGACCCTCAATGCAGTCCTAAACTCCAACCAACCACTTTTACAACTTCATTTTAGATCAATTTGATTCCCCTAGTCTATGTTCTATACTATTTGCCGCTTTGCGCCAGCTTCTTTCCTGTCGCAAAATCCCAGGTCGCAATCATGGGCTGGCTCCCCAGCAGCCTTATTATATACCCCGGGGGAGTACGCCGACAACCCCAAGCAGAAACTAGAATGTGAAAGTAATGGGATCGAGCAATAGGAGTAGAAATGGCTTCCTATGTAATTTTATTGCTTTGAGGCTTCTTTGATTTAGAATTATCAGTATTTAATAGAATAATTGATGGTGGGTGCGCGAAATTGATTCAGGCGCAAAGCGACGGCCGGCTCCCTTCCAGCGCCTGCGAAACCTAGATTACCAATGACTTGCTGGGCCGGTTTTTCTTTTTCTTTCTTTTCTTTCTTTTGTTTTGCTCTTGCTCTGATTTAGTTTTACTATTACCCATCCATTCGTATTGACCTCCCCCTACAAACTCTCCGGTCGAATCAGAGACTCTGAAGAGAAGTCTTAAGTAGAGGATGATGAAGCGAGACAGCTGGGAGGGGTGTGCCGGCACCATCCTCAAGCGCGGCCACGTCGAATGACACCCCAGATCACATCTTGGCCAACGACTGGCAATCGTGAACTTTCATTCCGTCATGATCACTCCTACCAAAAGGGCCCCCCCCTCCCCCGAAAATATAGGTTGCGCCCTCGCGGGATTTGGGGGGGGGGAGGAGGGGACGAAAGGTTATGAGCAAGGTCCATCAAAAGGGTGCAAAAAACAGTAAATAAATTACTCTTATTGCTCATCATCATTCTTGCGATACGATTATTAGGTTCCCAGGTATTCCCCAAGGATATAATTATAATTGCTGCTGTTATTTCTTTTAACATTGTTACTGCTTTTACTATCATTATTTTTGGTACTAATTTTTTTTTTGGCGGTTTAAAGAAAAAAAATTTTGTTTTTCCCATGTGCTACTATCAAGATAGTAGGTAGGACTTAGGATTTGTTAAAGAAGTCCCGAGCATGCCTATCGTTCGCATGCATTGATTGCTTAGAAGGAGGGTGATCGATGCGTTCGGACTTGAGAGGGCTGGAATTCTTATGGCGCAAGTGATATCAAACTACCAAACTAAATCCGGTAGATTGGGCGATTTGTTGGACTGAATTCCACGGTCCCAGGTGAGGATCGGAAAGAGAATAAGTAGTTAATAGTAGAGTGAAGAAGGAGGGGGGAAGGAGAAAGACAACACAATTTATCATCATTAAACTTGGGAGATCCACCGCGAACCATTATTTTTGATGAATTTGACTTCCTTGCACCAAGCGACAGTTGTGTCGAGAGAGCCACCGGCGAAGCAGCGGGTGACAACGCCCAATTGCTGCCTCGTTTCATGATCTGCGCCTGTCCAGACTTGTCGTTTACCCCTCCCTCCTCGGAAGGGCTGGGCTACGTAAGGATCCCCGTTCATCTTCAGGCAGAATACACCAGCGATTGGATGGAGATCATCCTACATTCTCATCGCAGCATGAAAAGGCCGTTCGCTTCATTATTACCAGGTCCGCAGAACCCGTGCGACACTAGACATTACATTCTCCCACGGTCCTCGACGGAGACGACTGGGTGGCTTTATAGGTAATTGAGTCGGGATCTGGGGTCCCTGCCACCTTTCGAGACATGATGTTGCGCCGGAGATGTAAAATTAAATACTTTCAACTTAATTTACATACAGATTGGGTTGGGCCTGCTGGGTTTACCTGGGAGGAAAAAAGAACAGGAAAATTTGAAAAGCACAAGACTACAATTAACCAGCTGGCGCAAAAATGCCGTTAGCCGGGTGGGGGGAATTGGAGATGTGCATTTTCCCAGCATTCCCGATCAGGATATATATGTATCATATGTAATGGTCCATGTCGCTACTGCCAGGGTTTTGAAGTATTACTACCTATTGAGGGGGTAAGTCTATTAAAAATAAAAAAACGGAATAATGAAAAAGAGCCAAAAAAAAGGACCCAGAAATCAAAAGCAAAAAAAAAGGGAAAAAAAAGAGAAAGGAAAGGAAAACAAGAGAATGAAAATTTAACACGGGCGAGGAAGAGGCTACGGATTATTATTATTATTATTGTTATTGTTATTATTATTTTTTCTTTTTACTTTTTTTTCTTTTACCCAGGTTTTTCGGAATGAAGCGGGGCTTTCCCTAGTAAATGATGGGCGTCTCAAGGATGAATAGTGTTGGTATTGTGATTGTACACCGAAAGTTTGCATATAGTGCTTTTTGAGTGGTCCATCCTCACCGTTTGGTCGTGTGCGACAATTTGAAGGTGGTTAGAGGGTTGTTGGGTTGTTGACCCTAAGGAAAATTACTTAGAGCCGAAAGATATAAACTCCAAATTCAAAAAGCATAGAACAAGAAAACGAAAGGACGAAAGGTAGAGAAAAGAAGAAAATGGATCCTACTAGGCAATGGCTAAATATCATCTCTGCGTGACTCAAAAAGTGTGTGGGTTGACTACTTCGTTATTCTTTGATGGCGAACAGGGTGGAGGCCTTTTCCTCCTTTGGTGGTCAGTCATCTGAAAATGAGACAAAGCTACTGATCCCGCTTCTTCTTGATAGGTACCGCCGGATCCGCGTCCCACACTGAAGGGAGGATGTGGCTTTTTTGGCGATGTTGGCAATAGTACGGGAGTAAACGGGAACCAGAGAAATACGGGTCACAGCTAGATGCTCTGAAGAGGACAAAGGAACAAGATGTGCGCGCCACCAATCTTGCAAGAAAAACAGCTATATCTCTATTATCGAGGACCATTGGAACAGCATACACTGGTCAGTTTTCGGTTTCCCCAATCCACATGCTGACCAGTCGGCCTCGCTTCTCCCGCAAGGGTTCGTCCGACAGCAGCTGGTCCGTCTTTTCTGTCCATGCCATTCCCAATAAAATGCTTTTTATCGTCGGCTAGCTTCGCTATATTGGCCCTCGCGATGGGGCGACCAACCTCCACACTTTCAACGGCGGATTGACTTCTTCCCAAAGCGTTCATTGAAAGAACTTCGGGAGCGAACACACTAGATTTGTAGTGGACATCCAGTCACGTGGTTTCGCGTTAAATGGCGGACCACCTCGTGTCCCCCTCGCGTGCGGGTCCGAGTGAGGATCGCATCCTATTGATGCACCACTCAAGGGTGAGGTGCTAAATTCAATGGTCGAATTATAGTCGCATTATATGCCTTGACAAGTAGCACAAGTATTTTCGAATTTTGACAGGGTTGGGGGATAGTTTACCGGTCGTGGCCTCACTTACGCTGTCTGGAGGGAGACGCGTTGACATGATGTCATTGGCCGTCTCTGACAAACCATGCAAACCTAGCTGACATAAGCAGACAAGAGCAGCTCCGGAAACGGCTTAGTGGCGCATTCAGTTGTTGACGGTTACCAAGAAGGGAAGTAACCATTTTGAGTAATGCGGTTCCCTAGGCAGTCAACTCTGCCTGCTGCATCTCCGTTTGTTTTTCAGCCCACTTTCAACAAATCCTGCCCTTTTCTTTTTGTTGTTATTGTTGCTGAATTCCTTTTTTAAATCATATTTTACGGAGATATGACTCTTCTCTCTTGATCTTCCTTTGTACTATTCTCCTGCGCTGCGTGGGGCAAACCTCCCTCTTAAAGTTCGTTGTCTGGCGCTTTTGCTCCTCCCTTGGAACTTGGCGCGGCTTTGTTGTTTGTTTGGGTTGGGATTTAGTATAAATTTAGCTGCTTTTACAACAACTCCAACGCAGGGATTTAGGAAGTAAACAACCATCCGGCGGCGCCCAAAACAACATCCTTCGCTGTCTCATGAAGACCATCGAGTCTATTTTGTGGTAAAAATGGATGCAAAGGTATGCTTTCTTTTTTCTATTTGTTTCATCACCGCTGGTCGTCGACCTCCCTTGGGGTATCACAACCACCTTACCAGCCCCTCCCCAATCCTGGACGCGCAAACTATCATGTTATGCCGTCTCCTTTTCACATTGGTGTCGCGTCATGATGAACTATCAGTACTGATGCTCTTCAATAAATTCTAGCCTCATAGAATCCGCGTCCGTGGGGACGAAAATGCTCCTTTCCCCCTCGCTACTAACAAGATGCTCAATCACCCACGAAACAAGGCTTCAACGACCGCGTTATCATCAATGCTTCAGAATGCTACCACGAAGAATGGACCGCGAAGAGCGGCATTTGGAGACGTCAGCAATACTACGACTTTGGCCCGCGGAAACCGAGACGATGCCTCACTTGCTGGAAAGAAACAAACTAAGACATTGGAGAAGCCTTCATTGATCGTGGAGCGCAAACCCACCGTTCTCCAACAGCCGGCCCAACGCCATATGTCAGTGTCTGGCTTGAAGGGTTTGTTAAATACTGCCAGCAACACTCGACAACTTGAAGCTTCGGGAAAGCAATCCACTAGCCAACATCAGGGCGTTAATACCCGTAGAACCCTCAACAAACGCGCTATTATCTTTAAAGATAATCTAGAACCGGTAGGGGACAAGAGCGAAATAACATCCAAGGAAACTACAAGCGAAACCAAGAAAGAAACCCCTGCGAACGAAGACTCCAGCTCCTATACGGTACTTCCACAAGCGACTGCGAAGGAGGCTGGCCCATCAGAAGACGCCCTAGACTCTCTTTTGAACGAACTGGAAGAAGTATCATCGGAAGCCGATGAGGGGGATAAAGAGATCTCAAAGGTTGAAGAAGATGACTGCCAAGTGCAAGTTGTGAAGGAGCAGGCCACTAAAACTCAGGGTCTGGTAGAACATCAAGGATCTGAAGATCTTGTTGAGTCGCACAAATCCTCCACGACTCATTCTACACACGATCAGGTGCCTCATCAATCAGAGCCAGAGGAATACTGGGATGATGAGGAAGAAGATAATGAGGAAGATGACGGTTATATCACCGCACGTTCTTATCGCTCCCGAGGGGACAATACAACTGGCGGCGCCACCACATTACTTTTCCCAAAGTATAATCAACATGTGAAACGGGAGCTTGCTATTGCGAAGCAGATCGTTGAGGCAACCCGCACGGAGGAAGACATTGAAGATGACTTTTACGATACAAGCATGGTTGCTGAATATAGCGAGGAGATCTTTGAGTACATGAGGGAACAAGAGGTTAGTTGGTTATAAAACAGTTTTTTTTTCTTACTCTATTTGAATCTCGCTTACAGTGTCCTCTAGATCAAAATGTTACCGAATGCTCATTACATGGATAACCAAGCCGAGATTCAATGGTCCATGCGGTCTGTTCTTATGAACTGGCTTGTACAAGTTCATCATCGGTTTTCACTTCTGCCTGAGACACTCTTTCTATGTGTCAACTACATCGATCGCTTCCTATCTTGCAAAATAGTCTCACTGGGGAAGCTGCAGCTAGTAGGCGCAACTGCGATTTTCATTGCGGCTAAATATGAAGAGATTAACTGCCCGTCAATTCAGGAGATTGTCTACATGGTTGATGGTGGATACACTGTTGACGAAATCCTGAAAGCGGAGCGGTTTATGTTGAGTATGCTGCAGTTTGAATTAGGGTGGCCTGGTCCTATGAGCTTCTTGCGGAGGATCAGCAAGGCTGATGATTATGATCTCGAAACCCGGACCCTCGCCAAATATTTTCTCGAAATTACTATCATGGATGAACGATTCGTGGGGAGTCCTGCCAGTTTCCTTGCTGCCGGTGCCCATTGCTTAGCGAGATTCATGCTGAGGAAGGGCTCATGGGTAAGTCTAATTTCCCCTTGCATTTTTCCATAAGATTATCTGTTTGTTCTTTTTTTTTTTTTTCTAATTCACCTGCAGACTCCTGCACATGCTCATTATGCCGGCTATACCTATTCCCAATTATTCCCGCTTATCTCGCTCATGGTGGAATGCTGCGAGACCCCTCGTAGGCACCATGGGGCTATTTATGAGAAGTATAAAGATAAACGATTCAAACTCGCCTCCCTGTTTGTTGAAGCCGAGATGAGGAAAGGTTTTGAACTTGCAGAGCCAACCAAAGATACCCCACTGGACTTGGGAGAGTACTTGAAGCGAGCATGATCACTCATGCAACCTTCATTCAATAAAATCCCCACCCCTTTTTGAAACATCATTTTCCTTTGTTCAAAATCCTTGAAGGATTATCAATATGGCGCAGTTGCTTCCGGTAAACTGACTCCTCCATTTTTCATCTACCAATAACCAATACCCAACACGAGATGGGATCCAAGAACCTATGAACATCCCCGTCTGGATTGGGAGATTCTGCAACCCATTAAAAAAAAAAAAAAAAAAAAAGGCAACGAAAAATCCCTGCGGCATCTGTGGGAGATTATGTGTTTCCTCTCTTACCACCTTTTCATTTCATCGAGGTGCGGTGAGATTTTATCGTCACGACTATTGCACTTATGGGACTTAGACAAGGTGGTGATAATGGGAAATCGGTGGTGGGCGGAGTTCTTCTTTCATCTCTTTGTTTTGCATTTATTTCATGAACTGTGACGTCGAGGCAATGCAGTCAAGCTAGGACCGGAGTTAATAGGTGGATGGCCTTTTTTTTTTCCCCCCCTTTCTTTCGCCTCATGTTTCCTTGATGCTTTACCATGACTTCTCTCGAGAATCTTTCTCCCCCGACTTGTTTATTTTTGGGAACACATTTTACCCCTTCTTCCCCTCTGTTTCAATTCTTATTTCTCACGAACTATCACCTCAGGATTATGGAACAAAACTAATTACATTGGATTTATTTATTCTTCTGGTATGGTGTAGATTGAATGCAATAAATTTACAACTAGAATATAGGGACCTGTGAAAACGACGCCGAAAATGACAGCCTTTGGCGCCAGAAACGGCCTTCTTTCCACCCGCTGCCCAGTAGTTACCTGTGAGAGTAGGGAAGCACACCGCGTTCCTATTGGCCTACAGGCTTCTATATATAGCTGACTAAGTCGCGACGCCAACCTAAAGGAGAAAGGAGAATCCAAACAGGACTGTTAGTCATCCACTTCCCACTCTTACAGTTAATACCCCCAAATCACTGCTCTTACTAATGTAGTAACTTAATGAATATCACCAAAATACTAGATATGGCCTCGAGAGGTGCTCTGCATATACCTCATGTCAGATTTTGCCCTAGCCCAGTAGGCGGTAAGCTAAATGTCGGGTGGTGTGATAGAAGGGTTCAAATATTTTTGTAACGTCACTGTACATCCATAACACATCTCGGATGGGAACATGGAGATAATTATGACGGTATACACTACACAGTTTTCATCACAACTTACACTCCAGTTACCACCTAATTTATGGAAACTGCTGCTGCTTCACTCTTTGGGTCAGGCATAGACTGTTACTGACCCTAGCGGCGCTAAGGTGGACACGCTTGCGGCTTGACGCTCGCTCTTCAGAATCGAGAACAGATACTGGCGCAACGCGCCGCAAGTAAACCTCAGACCAGCCTATGGATGGTTTCCTGATAGCTCTTTTGAGTCTTCTCTCAGTCAGAGCGGAGTTGGGCGCCGATCTGATTTAGGTTTATGATAGTTCGAGGCACTTTGCGATACGCTCTTACCTTCCTCTACTCACGCACCTTCCTAACGGATACCCTCACCATGGACGCCCATTCATTTCCTTCTGCAGTTCTGGACTCCTCTTTTCCCCCTCACGAAGCCACTTCTGCCACGTCCGACCAGTCCACCGAACAAAATAGCATGTCTACTCCAGAACCGACTTTCGAACTCATTAAACGTCAGCTAGACGCTGATGTCCAAGCTGGCCGGACGGGGTACCGGGAGTTCTGTGACGTCGGTGAGGACATCTTCCATAAGGTCCAGGAACCGCAATCTTCAACAACAAGACGCCTACAATGCGTTTACAACTTCGAGAAGCACTTGCTCCGTGTTCGAATGCCCAACGAGGCCCACGAAGATGTCGCCCTTCAGCTCCACAGCCTCATTGACCTCAAGCTCAATGCTGAGGGCCTGATGTACACCGCGTGCACCCCCACCCTGTCGCCCACCGTCAGACTTGGCAATGTTGCTCTGCAGCCAGATGGAGCTTGGCGCCCCCGGGGAAGGAAGGACTGGACAGTCTGTGTGCAGGTGGGGGATTCAGAAAGTGAACGCGAGCTTTTGCTCGACGCTCGACGCTGGATTGGGGATGATGGCTCGCTGTTCAAGATCTGCCTCACAGCTAAGATCAAGAGACTTCCTGAAGAGATTGAAATTAGCATCATACAGTCTTCCCCTTACCGTGCTCAAATTCTCCGGAGCAACCACACTTCTGCTATGCTCATAGCAAGTGCCAAGATTATCCGCCATCATCCTGGTCCTGTGGTCGAGTTCCAGGATCACAGAAACCCCACCAACACGCTGACGGCCCTTCGACTTCCTATCGTCGCATTCACCGGGCCCCAACCTCCGACTGGAGTTCAAGTCAACTTAGGGGGTGATATTGTGCTTACAGGACAGGAACTAGCGGAAATTGGACGAAGACACTGGGTTCCGGAATTTAACTACTGACAGTGACAACGCACTTTTTTAGTTCTGTTCTTCCTCCCTGTCTTATTACTGTGTTCTTCCTCTCTGTTTCACTGCTCGAGCTCTATACTTTAGTTGTTTCACTGCTCTAGCTCTATTCTTTAGTTGCTTCACTGCTCCAGCTCTGCTCTAGCTCTATACTTTAGTTTTATTGGCAGGTGTGCCTATAATAGCAATGCTTATTTCTTTAGCCTCTTGCCCTTTATCAGACTTAAGAATATTTCTGCTTAGACAGATAGACGCTAGGGCCTTCTGGAAAGTGAAGACTGGACACTGTACGTGCAGGTTAGGAACTCAGAAAGTAAAGGCTAGCTTTTACTCGACGCTCTACGCTAGATCGAGTATAGCGACTTGTATTTCAAGATCTAAGTTATCATAACAAGATACTGTCTACCTGTAATTCTTCCTCTTCTTGTCTGACTCGAATACTCCGGACTAAATACACTTCTGCTATGCTCATGACAAGTGCAAAGATCATCCGCCTGTCATAGTGATCCTGTTGTCCAGTTCCAAGATCACAAAGTCTCCCCCAACATTTTGACAGAGATTCGACTTTATGTTGATCTCTCGATTTAGCTGGAGAAATCGCGCTGAGTGGCACACGCCCGAGTTGAAGGGAGGGAGAAGGAGGAGAGAAGAGGTTGAAAGGGTCTTTTATGCCAGGGAGATGTTACATGACAGTGTATTGGGGCGCTAAGCCGAGAACGGCAAAACTAACCACATCTAGTAATTCAGAGGTCCCCTATATTACAGGGTAAATTAATTAATAATATTAATTCTCGGCATTTTATCTAATCCTCATTTCCTATTTTTATCATGGAATATTGCGAGTACTTTTGAGCACCAGAAGAACATTCACATCACCTAAAATATAGGTATGTGTCTATATAAATAAACAGATAGAAGAAAAACGCCCCTAAAAACTATTGATCTAACCCATTGAACTCAATCAGCCTTTTCACGATATCAATCACCTGATCTGCAATCCCATCCCTTTCATTACCTTTGCCCTTCCCGGATTCATAAGAAGTCACAGAAGAAAAGAAGGAAGAGGGATTATCAATCCTTTTCGCGATAATCTCATCAACCATCATCCTTAATCTGGAAACCAATACTCCGATTCTCGCCCAACCACGTAGCCTCAGCCATCCATCAACAATCAATCCGCGACCCGTTGTATCTAGATCTATAGTACCGCAGAAGAGTAGGAGGGAGTAGGCGTTAAATGCTATAATTATCAATTATATCAGTAAGGTTTTCTCGTGCGTTTATTTATTTCTTTTATTTTTGCAATTCTTTTATTTATTATGCTTAACAGAAACCTGGGTATCTTTTTGGGGGCGGGGCTATGGGAGGGTTGAGGAATGCAAATAGGAATTGGGGGACGTACGCGTTAGATCCCTAATGAAAACCTTACTTGTTGCCATTTTGGTAAAGTAGCTTAGATAGGCAGCGGAGCCGGGGTATGATTGTGTGGAGAAGAGCGCCGATGAAGGGTGGATGAAGACACGGCCGTTCTCTTGGTTGAAATATTTGATAGTGCGGGCATCTGGGTCGACCTCGACGGTTCCCGTGACAGATGCCATGAATTTTTTATCGGGGAAGGCGATGCGGGCGATCTGCGGGGAGAAGGAGCCAGCAACGAGGGCGCGGAGGAGTGGTCGGTTCCCTCCGTTCCGATTCCAAAATTTGTCGATATTGTTAATATTTGTAGTGGCGTTATTGGTTGGGTAGTCGACGGGGAGGATGGCGGCGTCTTTGAGAGAGGCGAGAAATTGAGCTCGATTGGAGGAGATGTCGCGAAGGGTTTGGTGGGAGAGAAAGTTTGTGCTACACCAGGATTGCGAGGAATAGAAGCCTTGGGTCTTTACACGATCTGTCCATTGGTTGTAGGCGGATAGGTCGGTGAGGAGGTCGCCATCCCCTGAAGAGAAGGAAGCTCTTGCGGCGTCTGCTTCGTCCCGTTTGTCGCGGGGCGAGACGAATGGCGATTTTACGGTTAGAATTGCAGCGATAGTAACGCAAGCGTCGATACAACCGAAAATGGAGCCATAGACCATAAGTTTTGCGCAGCGGAGATCTGCAGGGATCATGGAAAGGTATCGTCCTAGGGCAGTCAGTCTGTCGTTGTCAAGGGCTCCGACCCGGTGCAAGAAGTTCAAGGCGCCTTCAATGGCCACACTTTCGGGAGGCGTGATGGTGTTTGCGAGGAATGAGGCGACATCGTTGATTCCTTGCATAGCACGGACAGATAGACAGAGCTGCTCCAGGGGCACACGGCGGATTTCGGGGTCTGGTCGTTGTGGCATGTTGGCCTCGGCAGCCCGCGTGTAAAGTTTGTAGCAAGTACCTGCTCTCACACGTCCAGCTCGGCCTCGTCGTTGCTTGCAAGCTGCTTGAGAAGCCCATACTTCTTGTAGCCGGACCATGTTGTCCTTGGGGTCATAGCTGGTTTCTTTGACACGGCCTGTGTCGATAACGGCGACAATGTCCTCGATTGTGATGGAAGTCTCGGCGACATTTGTGGCAGCGATGACCTTTCTCTTGCCTTTCGGGGGGCTGAGGAACACGCGCCGCTGTTCAGCTGGAAGAAGGGAGGCATGTAGTGGCAATGGATGAGCGTTGGGTATCTTTCTAATGGCGTTTAGGCACCTATCGATCTCTAGGGTTCCGGGTAGGAAAATTAGAATGCCTCCTGGCTGGTCTTTGAGTATGGAGTCAATATATCGGACAGTTGCCGCGATTAGATCGTAATTGATTCCCATTCCCATACTGCGAAGTATTTTTCCAACTGGTTCTTCGGCCCCTTGAGAAGAAATTGCATCCTCTTCAAACCCACGGTCAGCAAGCTCCGGAGAGAACCCTGTCTCGAGAATGATGTCGTCGAGATAATAGTCGTCCACAGGAAACGTTCGTCCTGGGATATTAACTAGGCCCACGGATTGACGTCCACCGAAATACTTGATGAATATCTCCGCATCAAGGGTAGCACTCATTAGGATAACTTTTATATCTTTGCGGTGACGAAGAATGTCTCTTAGTAGAGCAAGCAGGAAGTCGGTATCAAGGCTCCGTTCATGGACTTCATCGACGACAACGTGTGTGACATCTGCCAGAGATCCTGTAATATCCCCAGAGCCGCTGCCCGACTGTATGCGACGAAGCAACACACCGGTTGTAACAAACGTAATCTTAGTAGCTCCTGCCTTGACTTTGGACTCCCCTCGAATGATGTAACCAACCTCATCGCCAACTGTAGAGCATCGTTCGTCACTGACTCGATCTGCCAGACCCAAAGCAGAGATCCTTCGAGGCTGCGTACAGATGATGTTTGCTGCACTGCCAAGGCCGCGTTTGATCATATCGTCGAGTATAAACTGGACTGATTGAGTACTCTTGCCGCTACCAGTCTCTCCCGATATGATGGTGACTTGGTGGGCGTTCACAGCACGTATTATAGCATCCTGAATGTTCCAAGCAGGCAGCGATTCTCTTTTAGAGAGCATCTCCTGCTGTGCTTTGGATGATTGCTTTGCTTTCCACGCCTCTTTGAGTGACAGACTTTGGGGAGAACCAATAGTCCAATCAACCACTTTGTGCTGGAGTCTCTGACGAACGGGAAGTTCTGAGGTTGATGCAATGGGAGGTGGAGGAGCAGCGATTGCTGAAATGTCTCGCAGTTTACCGGGGTTTTCGATGATTTCAGGCAAGTGAGCTTCCAGCCAATCCAAAATGTTATAGATCATTGGTTCCCCTAGGAAGTTCTCCTCAGAGAATTGGACAGCTCTGCGAATAGCACTGAGTCGAATATATGCAGGGATGCTCTTTGCTAGAATGGAAATTATCGGAACCGACGATGGATAATGCCCTGAAGGTCTCTGGAATCGGAATGATACTGGCTCCGATAAGTCGAAAGATTCACCTTTAATTTCGCAAACCTTAGGTGATATTGCCGAGTAGCGATGGTCAAATATGGCCTCTAAGGTTTCTTGCTCCTCTGCCCAACCATCTTCTTCTATAGACGCGATCGGTGTCGCTGAATGAGCTCCATACACAAGAGTGTTTTGTAAAACTTCTGCAGCGGCAAGCTCATCGCCCTGGTTTTTGTCGAGAGTGCGCGTGCAGAGGTCGATGGGATATCCAATAGATGCAAGCCTTTTTATCTTCGCTTCTTTCGCAAGGTCGTCGCTGACAAGGCTCACACCTACCGAATATTTCTCAGGCAAACACCAAGGAGGGAGGTCATCTTCTGGAACATATATAAGAAGCCATTCAAGGACTTCTTCTCGGTCTTTACAGGTTGCGCAGGCTTCTTCGACGTGACTCCGGCGGAAGCCCAAGCCATTGAGCTCTTCAATAATAGCATCTCGCTCTTTCTCCTGGATTTTTACGCCATAAGGGTTCCAAATAGCATGTTCTTGTAAGATTCCCTCAATCTCGCGACGAATTTTGCCTCCCAGATCAACCTTTGGTGCCTGAGACCAGATATTCTTCCCCCCATTCTGGCCACCGCTAGGGCCTACGCCCAAGCTTACGCCAGTTTCTGCTGCCTTCGCTTTGGCTGCCTCCCGCTCCTTCTTCTTCTTCTCTAGGTCCGCTGCAGCACTTTCTCGTTCCTTCTTGGCCAAGAAAGGATCTGCTTCGTATAACCAACCATCCCCTTTCTTGATGTCCAAAGTCTTTATCTGCTCGAAATCCTCCTTCCAGAGCTTTTTGTAAGTCGGAGGCAGCATCATGTGTAGATTCGTCTTATTGCATACTCGAAACAGGGCGAAAGTGGCGGCAAAATGGCGAGCTTCTAGTGCCGTGGGTTGTGCAGCTAGTTGCTGATGCGATGGGGGTAGTCGCATGGGAGGGAGGGTACTGGCTTCCTTAGTTTTGGGATCAATTTTCTTTAATATCACAGATGAAACAAATCCACCCGAGACTTTGATCTGTATTATTTGATGGGGGTCGGAAAGAATGAATAATTAACTGGTTAGCAAGGAATAACTGCGCCTCGTTCCTAGTTGTGTAATGTAGGTAGTTCTCTCCCTCACTCACCATTGTGTACTCAGGCTTCTCCCATTTATGCTTTTGGCAATACTCCGACATCAAATTGACCGGTAACTTCCCGGTCCACGATGCACCCCCAATGACCTGCTTAACGGTCGGCTTCTTCTGCTCATCAGCTGGGGGCTGCGCTGCCTTCTTCGCATTTTCTGCTGATCGCTCCGCAGCAGCTTTGGCCTGCTTCGTTCCAGGTTTGGGACCCCCACGGGCGTCGGACTTCTTCTTGGGGCCCATTGTAAGGCTTTAATATTCCTTGAACAGACGCCCGTGGAGCGACCAACTGCGATACTCTCCGGAGAGGAGGGAATGGTACTGTGGTGGAGGTTCTGTGTTGTTTAGTTCCTAAAACCCCAAACGAACTTCGGCTTTGGGCTCCAGAGACTTTCGGCTTCTCCCCGCCTTTGCTGCCATTAATTTTTTTAGGGTCAACGCGGGGAAGACGATCTTGCATCAAATCACCTCGGAATACTTTGTTCTTTGTAAATTCAGTTGCAAAAACATCGGACCACCTGTTTGTTCATTCTTCTATATTGTCTGGCTGAACTTGTGGTATAGGGAATTGCAGAAGGGATAAAGATGGAACCCAATCCCGATCTCACACATGTTGCATCATCGCAATCACAACCACCGCAAAAACCTCCAGTAAAGAGAGATGCTTGTCTGTGTTCCCCCCTCGCCCCGTTTTCTCCTTTCTTTCTTTCTTTCTTCCAATTTCTTGATTTTATAGAACCTGCCTAATTCTAAAGGGAAAAAAAAAAAAAAGGAAAAGAACAAAATTAAACTCCAAGTAGATCCCAAACTCCAAACTAACCACCCAAGTTTCTTCTTTATCTAGTCGCAGAGCTCCTCTCACCGAAACCAAAGCAACAAAAGCCATCCACATCTAAATCTACATCAACCGAGAACAGTTCCTATCACCAAAGAAAAGCCATCGGTGGTCCCTGCGATGCTCTAGGGGCTTACATCCTCAACCCCCAATCCTTCCCCTCCAGCACCGTCATTTACTACAATGACTCCTTCGTAGCTATCCATGACGCATTCCCCAAATCCACCGTCCACTTGCTCCTCCTTCCCCGGGATCCCAAGAAAACACGTCTCCACCCATTCGAGGCCCTCGAAGATCCCGAGTTCCTAGCCCAGGTGAAAGAGGAAACTTGGAAGCTGAGGAAGCTGGCCGCTAGCGAACTCCGTCGAAGGTACGGTCGGTATTCCGCACAAGAACGGGAGCGGCAGGAGGCATTGATTGCAGAGGAACCTCCAGAATCTTTACCCCAGGGCAGAGATTGGGAAGCAGAGATTAAGTGCGGAATTCATGCGCACCCTTCTATGAATCATTTACACGTGCATGTTATCTCGAAGGATCGGTATAGTGATCGACTGAAGCATCGGAAGCACTATAATAGTTTCTCGACCCCTTTTTTCGTGGATCTGGAGGATTTCCCCCTAGATAAGGGCGATCCGAGGCGACACCCTGGCAAGGAAGGCTATTTAAAAAGAGACCTAATCTGTTGGCGCTGCGATCGGGGCTTTGGAAGCCGGTTCTCTGACTTGAAGACGCACCTGGAGCAGGAATTCGACCAATGGAAACGGCTATAGTATGAAACTCAAAGTAAATGTGAAAGGAGCAAAAAACAAAAGCAACATTAAAAAAAAAAATTAACATACAATAGTACGACTCATATCAGATGAATTTCTTCTATCCGTAAATAGCCCCTCGAGGAAGCGACTGTTTGTATTCCAAACATAGCTTTCAAAGACCGAAGCTCTGAGGAGCTACAATTACTAACATCAATAATTGTAAATATACACGTAGAGAATCGCAAGGCAGCAATGACTTTTTGGCCGATCACATTCTCAGCAATCTTCCCACCCAAGTTCGCTAACCTCATTTCAGACTCGTAGGAGGAAGGTGACCCCGGCCTCCCACAAGACCAACAAACCCTTTCGGTGTGCTCTCTCTCCACCCAACTTTCCCACACACTGTCTCCATCGAAAAATCAACGAAATATTTATGAGCGGCTCTTTGAGCGGGAGGTACCCTTGACCTTTCGGGCCTCAGGGCGGTTGATGTGGTGGGCCGGGATCCACTCCGCGTTGTAGGTGGTGGCAGAAGAGACCGCAGGGCTATCGACGGGAGTTTCAGCGTTCTTGACAGGGCCGGATGACTTCTTGGAGAACTCGGAGCTCTTGCCCGGCTTGCGCTTCTGGGGGAAGTAAGGTGCGATCCAAACAGTGTAGAAGAAGTAGATAACACCACTGAAACAGGCCAGGAGGAAGAAGTACAAGAAGATACTAATCGAACAGATTAGTACCAAGTAGTTCGTGAATATCTTCTAGAAGAGAACGTCTTACATCTGAGGATCGAAAATGCTAGTTTCGGGTTCCACGACGCTCACAGTGCCATTGTAGGCGTAAACGGTGAAAAAGCGGCCCTCGCTGTCGGAGATGACGGAAGCCAAAGAAAGTCGCAAATCCTGGGGGTGCATTTCGGTAGCGAAGCTGTAGCTGACGCTTTCCGTTTCACCGGCAGGAATCTCAACATTGTAGGGGGTAGCGGTCAAATTGCGAACAATCTGGCTGGGCTCATCCAAATTGGACAAAGAGCCACCGATAAAGTTTACGGTCACTGGGCCAGCTTCATTGTTGGTGATAGACACCAAGGCCTGGGTCGGGTGGCCATTCACAAGCTTAACACCAAAAATCTCGGAGGCAGGGAACGAAGCCTGAGCCGTCACAGCGAGAGTTGGGACTTCGAAGGTCTCTTCAGCAGTCTCAGCGGCATCCTAGTTGAGCCATTTCCAGGGCACGTTAGTGACTCAATTGGCGGTGGACTGACGGCTAGATGGACGGCTTCACACATACCACGGCCAGACTGCTTCCAATCAAGGATTGAACCGAGAGCAAAGCGAGAGAGAGAAAAGCGAAGCGAGCCATTGCGACGGAGATAGAAAGTAGGGCTTATCTGTCCCAAAGAGATCGATGTGAACGGGAGGGGGGGAAAAGGGAAAACGGAAAAAAAAAAAAGAGAAACAAAAGGGGAAGAAGAAGAAGAAGAAGAAGAAGAAAAGAAAGAGAGAGAATGTGGATTGGCTACAAGGAGGGAGTGGTGGGTGAGGGGAGAGGGAAAGAGAGTGTCAAGTTGAAGCAGCAGAAGGGGAAGCGAATTGAGTCTTTTCTCCACGTTGGCGTTAACTTACCAGTCAGTTTGGTCGTGGTTGCTTTCCCCATACAAGCAAGCTGACTCAGCATGGCGCCTTGGCGCCTTCCGCTGTTTAAAATAAAATAAAATAGAACATTCCCGCTCAAGGGGGGAAGATGGGATTGAAGAAAAAGAAAAAAAAAAAAAGGAAAAAAGTATTCAATAAAGGCAGATGCTTAAACAGGGTGAATCTGAAAACTAAGACTAGCAGTGAACGACTCATATTAGTGACGGAGAGGTGTGATTGCTGATTACTCTTCACTCACAGCACCCCATCGTTCATCCTTATAAGCGCCGCTTGTCTCCCACCTGCCAGCAACTCTGATTTTCACCAATGACTTTTTTAATTTTGTTCTCTCCCATTCCCAACTAGCACCCCTAGGACATTTGAAACTGGCTGGAAACTTAATCATCATGACAGCTCTAGCTTATTTTGAGCGCTATCAGCAACTGACATCTATAGAACAGAAGAAAAATACTCTAATTGAGGTAGCTTCTTAGCATGACCTATGTCCGACTCTTCAAATCTCTTCTGTTGACAGTACTAGGAACTCTTACAACGGGTCACGGAGCTTGAAGGTGCATATCAACAAGAGCAGCTAGACCATGAACGCGAAAAACGCTTTAATCGGGACATTCAGATTCATGAAATTGAGCTGATGGACCAGATATCCAGAACTAAAGCTATTATGGTAAATCTTAATCTCCGTAGGAACCAAAAAGAAGAAGAAAAAAAAAAAAAAAATCTGAGTCTCAATCCTTGCTGACGACAATTTTTCTCTGCTCACAGAGCCGCGAACCCTTTATAATTGTCCTTCTAGACGGCGATGGTATAATTTTTCAGGATGAATTTCTACAACAGGGAGAGCAGGGCGGCCGGAGCGCAGCGAAGAAACTATATTCTGCCGTGGAATCCTACGTTACCAGCAACTTCCCGAGTATCATTTCTCCTAAAATAATGACCAAGTTCTATGTCAGTATAAAGGGTTTAGGCGACCTATGTGCGCGAAGTGGTGTGGCCGCAGACCCATCTACCCTGGAGGAGTTTGCTCGAGGATTCAATACTAGCTTGCCACTATTCGATCTTGTGGATGTTGGAACTGGGAAGGATACTACACATGAGAAAATTAGAGGTACGAAAAGGGGAAGTTTTTCGTTTTCACCCAGTACTCAGGCTTATCACCTTGATTGCAATTTGTACGCTGACCTGGTATCGCTCTCTTGCTAGAGGCCTTTAAATTGCATTTGTATAACTGCCACTGTCATCAAATCTTCATAGGATGCTCGGATGAATCTGTTTATGCTCAGATCTTAAAAGAAACATTAACGGATATGGATCTTCTGGGACGTGTCTCATTGGTCGAGGGTGTACCATTCCACAAGGATTTGGAGGCCCTCAAATCGAATTACAGGTCCACTAAATTCCCCGAGCTCTTCCGAGACACCAAGATAGCACCTACCTGGACTCCGTGGAAAGCAGCAGTAGCGAGCAATCCCCGTTCTTTGCTCACCCCCTCGCCGAGCCATCAGGTAACACCGCTTTCACGGTCTTCCACAAACACCACATCAACTAGTAACAGCGCGCCCCTTCCATCCTCCTCATCATCAGCAGCAGCAGCCAATCCTTCTAGCCCTGAGGAATTCCAGGTGGTCCGTTCAAAATCCTCCTTGTCATCGCGACCTAAGATCGTGGAGCGAAATAAATACGGGCAACGTGTAGATCGACTCGACTTCAAGAGCATCCCTCGAGAAGAGGTGAGCCGCATTAAGAAGCTGAAGCTGTGCAATTTCTACTTTTTGCAAGGCGAATGTCCCAATGAGAAATGTCACCATGACCATTCTCGCAAATTAACTAAAAACGAACATCTAATTTTGACAGCCATCGCCCGTATGACTCCTTGTCGCTATGGACTGGATTGTGATGATCCGGAATGTACATATGGTCATCGTTGCCCCCAGAGCGAACCAGGAAAAAAAGATTGCTACTGGGGCGAAAGTTGTCGGTTCGATACTGCCGCACATGGAATTGATACCAATATCGTCAAAGTGATGAAGGTCTAATTCTATTCCCCTTTAACCATCACCGCATAACTTCATGATCAATAGTCACCTTACCGTTAATAACTGTGTCTCTATCTTATTCTTTTCAAACCTGTAATATTTGGCACTATTTTCCTATTTGGACGGAGAAACCCCCACCATATCTACCCAGGCGATTATCTTAAGTTCGGTGTTTATTAGGATCTTGACTGCATTGCATCCGAGATTGGAACTACCTATGTATCTAGTACTACCTAGCTGGCTGCAGCGTCAACAAATGCAGTAACCAAAGTAACCAACCCCAATTTCCTTTGAAGATGATATGGGTGCTTTACATATGTGCTCTGGTTTCCTATCTACGAATGTTGTAGTACTTCCTATTATAAAAAAGAGTCATTTACTCTCCTCGGAGGGGAAGTGAAAAAAGGAAAAATAATTAAAATTAAAATGATGCTATCACTAATGTAATGATTTCCCTATCCATCCTACCCATCCCGAATAACCGTCATAAACATGGCAAACCTCTTCTCCCACCCAAGACACCTCTCCTCTGTACAAACAGAAGGCATATCATCGAGGTTATTAGACATCTTAGTCGAGGAATCAATCGGGTGCTCACACTTGATCCCATACTCTTTAATACAGCAATTAAAGGGTACCGAGGATACCGGGCCAAGATCTGCAGTTTTCTGCATTGTTCCTGCTTCTTTTCCTTCTCCCTCTCCTCCTCCTTCTTTTTCCATAGCTTTCCTCTTACGCTCCTCAAGATCACCCCAGAGGATGAAAAGCTTTTCTCTGAGGAGGTTTAATCGTTCTGGATTGTGACGCAAACTAAATTTTGGTTTTAGAATTAGTTCATATGATGAATACTAATAATATTATAATTGTTCTTCTCTGGGTAATTTGAATTGTAACTTACTTGCATGGATCAATTCCAAGAAGGTATACTGCATCGGCACCAAATACGAAAAGTTGCATGTATTCTTTCGGTTTCTCTACCGGTTGAGATTCGTGGCTCTCGACGAGGAGGCAGAATCGCCAATCCCATCTTGTGAATCGTGTAGTTGTTGATGATGATGATGATGAGGGTAGGGGTGGGTCGGGCTGAGTCTCCTCAGGAATGGCGAAGTCTTCTAACCTATGCGGGAGGAAGTCTACCACCCGGACGGTACTGCGGTAGCAGACGTTTTGAAAGGGAAGGATATATTCGATACCGTCTGGGGAGGTGTGTTTACGGCGTTCGTCATCTATTATCCATTCGATAGAGCGAGGAGGAACGCCGGGGTCGATTGTGATAACTGCGTTACGCAGTGCTTTTAGTACATGTGTGTATCTGTGCCATTTCCTGCCGGTCTTGTGTGCAATGTACGGTAATGGTCATGGTGGGGAGATGGAAGGGAAAGGACTTACTGTGTGGGTTCGTGTGGACTCGGGAGCTGACTGTTATGGTGGTTTGACCTTCTTCCGGCTTTGTAGACGTAGACGTCTTTGCGTCGCTCTTCTTTTTACTTATTTCACTGTTGGTCTTTTTTGAGGTTTTGTTGGTATCTTCCTCTAATTTTCGCTTCTTAGGATTTGCTTTCCAATACTCTGACTTTCGAGAGAGGAATTGCTGGACACGCTCGTCCTTGCCGATCTTAATGGGAAAGGCATTCACAGAGCTTGGGTTATCACGATTGGTGTGAAGGACGCCCTCTATGATTTGAGAAACCCGGCTGCCTTTAATACGAACATTCTTTAGAAAGATAGAGTCATTTTTTTGGAAGTTTTCGCGGACAAAGGAAGCATGAGGATCCCAAAGGGTGATTTGAATGGTCATTTGACCAATTGGTCCATCCCAGTTTTTATTTGGATGCCGTATATAGCCATAAGGGTCTCCTGCATGGCCTTGGTTATCGTCACCATCCGAGCCATAGTAATTCAGATTGTCATGTTTCGTGTAATCTGTCAGGTAGAGCATAGCATTATCACTACTGTTGCCGGAGATTTTAACAATCTCACCGATGAGATCCACAAATTGACCCTCCTGGACATCCTGAATGAGGGAAAATTTTCCGTGAGTGGAGGATACGGGCTTGGAGGCCGAGTTTGCGCTAAAATCTGGTTTCAAGGAAGAAGAAGCATTGCGAAAGGTGGTTGGAACTCCTTCCAGGAGAGATAATGCATAGGACTTCTCCGCATATGACGGCTCAAAAGGCACCGGGCCGGAGAGCGCAGGAAGCGCAGATGTTGGGTCTCTATCAGGACGAAAAACAGCCCAGGGGATAGTTTGGTCCTGAGCAGCAACTCCTAGTGGTCTCCCATTGAACACTTTGACCTGTAATGCCCGGATATATTCGGTCAATATCAGGGTTTCTTTTCCTTTTTCGGTTGTTGTTGGTGGGGAGGAAGAGGTTAACTAACCCAGATTTTTCGCAATAATATTACATCGCCCTCTTGCACTGGAGGCAATAAACTTTCACTATCCTTGAAATATTTAACTTTCAGCCCATCCCAGGTATGTCCATTGTTGAGATTCGAGTCCTTGATCGTGAATGTGATGCAAGTGGACGTGCCCTGCGACTTGAACGCGCCACCCCAAACATCCACAACTACCGCGATTACACTTACAGCGCCCCTAGTTGCAAGAGCGGTGGTAATATCAACATATTGGGGTGGAAGTCTGCTCATCGTCATCACCGCTATACAAAAGGGGACTATTGCATCTTTCCCTTCAAGACCCACTAGAATGAGGCGAAAGGCAAATAAAAATTAAACAAAAAAAATAAAAAAGAGGGGCGAGAAGCAAGATCTAGTAACTAGGAGCCAGTCGCTAGTTTGTTGTTTGTTGTTTATTTTAACAGAAGCTTAGACATGACATGTCAGAACAAAGAAAGTCTCCCAGGATGAGAGCCAAGATTGCATGAAAAAGAGCTGAAGCCAATCATGTATTCCTATTTTAGGTATGTCGTCTACGAGGTACTAGAGGTGTAGGTAGGTCGTACTTCGAGATCAAACTCCCCGCAGAATCTCGGAAGATTTCTGATCTATTAATTGATATATTCAAAGTAAACGGTAAGGATCCATATCTAGGATGCAAGTAATGATATTAATAATAATAAACATGATTAAAAAAAAAAAAAAATGAATAACACAAAACAATTAAGAAACGCGTCTAGATGTTTTTTTTTTTTTTTTTCGCTAAGGCGGAAGTGGCGCTTGCAGAGCAACAGAGCCGAAAGCAGCAAATCAACTGGTCCGAAATCCCGTGACCCGCCCGAAAGAGCAACACAATTTTCCCCTCCTTCAATAATTCACTCTTCATGGTCTCTCACTATCCTTTTTTTTCTTTTCCCCCTCCCCCGCTAAACCTGAGGTCCTTCAGCTTCTACTGCTGTACTTTTTTTCCCTTTTCCTTTCCCTTTCCTTTCTGGAGCTCCCTCTTCCTCACTTTACTTCCATATATTCTTCCCTCCACCTTCCTTTCTCCTCTCCCCCCTCCTCACCTTCTATCTTCTATTTATTTTTCCCTCTCGATTAAGTAAACGGTTGTCGTGGGTTTTGTTTTTCTCCCTCCCTCTCCTTAGCAACCATGGCCGAACGCTACATCCCCGAACACCGTCGCACCCAATACAAGGCTCGAAACCAGTTTCGACCCGATGAGCTTCGTCGTCGTCGTGAGGAACAACAAGTTGAAATCCGAAAGCAAAAAAGAGAAGAGAACTTGGCCAAAAGGCGTGGTATCCAGACTCGGGATGGCGGGATCGGTGTCGGAGGTGGCATGGCCGCTGCCACCGAGAGCGACGATGAGGCCAGCGCCATAGAAAGCGAGGTATGTTATAGCCTGATTAGTGAACCTCATTGTTATTTTTTTTTTTTTTTCCCTTTCATTCAACAATCTACGCTTGATGTTTCTCTCCTTGACCTTGAGTGATCTTCCTCGTCACTTGACCACCCTCCTCTTTTTTCCCTTTCCTTTTCCCTTTCTTCTTCCTCACTGAACCTTTCACCGCCCGATTGTTGTTCATGAAGATCGCGGGGTCGGAATGTACACTACCATCACCCCCCTGGATCCACCTGCGACCGTCTCTAAACCTTATGTAAAAGACAGCAATGGCTAACGAATTCTGCTTCTAGCTCAATGTCGAGTTACCAGAGATGGTCAAGGGTGTTTTCTCCGACCAGATCGAATCCCAGATCCAAGCAACAACTAAGTTCAGGAAGCTACTGTCGAAGGAGCGCAACCCTCCCATCGAGCGTGTTATTGAGACCGGAGTTGTCAGCCGTTTCGTGGAGTTCCTTAGATCCCCCCATACTTTAGTTCAGTTCGAAGCTGCTTGGGCTTTGACAAACATTGCCTCTGGATCCCCCCAGCAAACCCAGGTCGTCATCGAAGCTGGTGCCGTTCCTATCTTTGTTGAGCTCTTGAGCAGCCCCGAGCCTGATGTACGGGAGCAGGCCGTTTGGGCTCTCGGAAATATCGCGGGTGATAGCCCTCAGTGTCGTGACTTTGTGCTCAATGCCGGAGCCCTACGTCCTCTCCTAACATTGATCAATGATGGCCGCAAGCTGAGCATGCTGCGCAATGCTACCTGGACCTTGAGCAACTTCTGCCGCGGAAAGACCCCTCAGCCTGATTGGAATACAGTATGTCATCCTGTGCTGCCCCTCAAAACCCTTGATTACTCACTAACATCACCACAGATTGCTCCCGCTCTCCCTGTTCTTGCCAAGCTTATCTACATGCTTGACGATGAAGTCCTCATTGATGCCTGTTGGGCTATCTCCTATCTGTCTGACGGACCTAATGAGAAGATCCAGGCTGTCATCGAGGCAGGCATCCCTCGCCGTCTTGTTGAGTTGCTCATGCATGCATCAACCTCTGTTCAGACCCCCGCACTTCGTTCGGTCGGAAACATCGTAACAGGTGATGATGTCCAGACCCAGGTCATCATTAACTGCGGAGCCCTTCCCGCTCTCCTCTCTCTCCTCAGCTCAACTAAGGACGGTATTCGGAAGGAGGCCTGCTGGACCATCTCCAACGTCACTGCTGGCAACTCTAGCCAGATCCAAGCCGTCATTGATGCCGGCATTATTCCCCCACTCGTTCACCTACTCGCCAATGGCGATTTCAAGACTCGCAAGGAGGCTTGCTGGGCTATCTCTAATGCCACTTCCGGTGGCCTGCAGAAGCCTGACCAAATCCGTTACCTCGTAACCCAGGGATGCATCAAGCCTCTTTGTGACCTCCTTGCTTGCCCTGACAACAAAATCATCCAGGTTGCTCTGGATGGTCTTGAGAACATCCTCAAGGTTGGTGAAATGGATAAGGAGGCGGCACAGTCTGGTGATGCCCGTGTAAACCGCTACGCCCTGTTCATCGAGGAAGCTGGTGGTATGGAGAAGATCCATGAGTGCCAGAACAACGCCAATGAAGAGATCTATATGAAGGCTTACAATATTATTGAGAAATACTTTTCTGACGAGGATGAAGCTGGTGGTGATATTGATGAGCTTGCTCCTCAACAAACACAGGCTGGCTTTACTCTCGGAACAACTCAACAGCAGCCTGGTGGGTTCACCTTTGCCAACAATGCTAATGGTGCCGACTCGATGGATATGTAAAGAAAAAAGAAGAGACATTAAAAAGAGTGCCCCCCCTTTTTTTTTTTCGCCTTCCGTTTTCACTTTTTTGGGGCGGGGGTGTCATCTACCACCCCTCCATAGATCTCGGTCGGGAGGCAGGCGGGCTCATGTGTTCCAGCTCTACTTTTTGCTACATATTTTGTGTGGGTCATATATCCAAAAAGCTACATGAAGCTTCTCCTTACTTCGGCTTCGACTTCTTGGAGTAGTTACCGAATCTCACCTTCGATTCCCTAGAATGTTCCAAGAGTTCTTCGGTCATCCTAGTCATCGAGCTTCGGAATATGCTGGTAGACCCATGTCTTCCAATATTCTCCTCTTTTTGATCCCCTCCTCTCCCCAATACCTATTTCCCCGTTTGATTGTTCACGATAAATAAAGATTCACCATCATGTATCCCTTTTTTTATTTCTTTTTTTTTTTTTTTTTCACCTCAGCATCCCTCATACACAGGCGCAAATGTTTATTACCTCTTTTAACTCGGTCTCTTTCTTGCTTATTCTTTTTTTATTTTTATCTTCCACCTTTTTTTTCTTATCTTTTATATCTTTCTGAATACGGTCTCTTGAGGGCTCGGGTGCTATCCATTCCCGTCCGTCTTACTCCCATGGCAATGAAGATCCACAGCTCTAGATTCCAACATTTATGCCTCCCATAAATCGCCGGTTTTTTTAATGTCTGTCGACACTGGATTTACTTGCTTTAGCCGACTTGATTGCCGACAGTGATGAATTATGGTCAATGAGAATAATGGATAGTTATCCCTAGCCAGAAAATGACAATTTCGTTCTTCATAACATACTTCTTGGAGCAAAGTAGCATGATTCCTTATATTTTACAATTTTCTTCTATATTAGGTTCCCTATCCTGATTTCAGAAAGAAAAGCAGCTCTCGAATAAGACTCACTCGTATATAGAAAACCTTAATCCGGATAACTCATCTGGTTTAACTTGGACCTCAGTAGAAGAAACATGACACTCATTTTATCTTATATACAATGCATAACTTACATACCGATACATTCGTTGACCAAACGGAGACACCCTTGTCTTACACATTGACGTGAGGTTAGCGCAAGGAGAGGAAGAAAAGGTGAAGGATAATAAGGGTTGAAGTGGAAGAAAGAAAGAAAAAAGGGGAGAGGGAACAAAACGAAGAGACCCGAACTAAAGAACTAAAGGCCCTCAAATGGTCAAATAAAAGGTCGTATCATAGTTGGTGGTTTAGAAAACGAAGGAAGAGAACCATTAAACGGACGCATAGCGGAAAGAGCGCACAGAAAGGAAAATGGGAATAAAAGTTGGAATAGAAAAAGATAAGAGATTGAGGAATAAATATATGAAATAAATTAAACATGAGAATGAAGCATAGCAACGACCATAACCACCAGGACCGCCGAACCGAGGAAACAAGGACATTCAGGAAGAAAAAAGGCAATCAAACAAGTAAATAAACCATTCATAAAATTGTTTAGGAAGCGCCATAGCTAACGATCAACTTCTCTTTTTAGCAGGTGTCAAGATTAAGTAAATCAATCACCCATGAT
This sequence comes from Aspergillus haitiensis, assembly GCA_027569155.1. Taxonomy (NCBI): domain Eukaryota; kingdom Fungi; phylum Ascomycota; class Eurotiomycetes; order Eurotiales; family Aspergillaceae; genus Aspergillus; species Aspergillus haitiensis. The sequence continues at coordinate 717,105 of JAPDEO010000006.1, read as the reverse complement.
TTCATCCTCATCGGGTTCAGGTGCAGTAGGATTCCCATCTTCCTCATCCTCATTATCTTGGTCAATCTGGTCCTCTTCTCCAGGATCCTCAGAATGGACATCCTCCTCTTCATCTTCATCCTCATCCATTCGTTCGGTAGACTTGAGATCATCGGAGTGTTTGTGAGAGCTACTTCGGTCTTTGCTTGCACCTGAGGGGTGAGTCTTCGAAGTGGCGGGCCGTGCCACTGGAATTCTTTTCGGTCGGTCATCAAGGAAGGCTAGAACTTCGCGATAGTTTGGTCCGAAGTGAGTCTTATGTTTTAGTAGTTTTTGCTTGAGTTGGCCACTCTCAGTCCCTGAGGAATCAAGGATACGTCCGATGATCGCGAGAACAATTTTACCTGTGAGTTCACATAGTCTTTGCTCTGCAATAATTGTAGATCGTAGGCGCTCATCATCTCGAGCTTTCGTTTCTAAATTTTCTTCTTCGTCCTCGTCATCATCGTCGGGTTCTCTTTCGAGCTCCGAATCAGAGGCCGGGGCATCATCCTCTGCGGGCTCAAATGGGATACGTAATTTCTTCGCATATGTCCGTAATGCGATGCCGTGAACCTTGGTTATGAGCTCCTGAACATCTGAGCTGAACTCATGTACGAGACTTTGGGTCTGGAGAATTATATCCTCATCATTACCGGCATTGAGCCCGGCGTGTCGGAGGGTGCCAAACAGGGTTTGCAGGTCTAAGAGCGTTGTAGTAGCAGCGAACCGCACATCATCAAGACCAGATTTTCGGTCTCTCATAATAGCAACTAGGGTTTCCACAAATGTCTCACGGCCTTTTGTCAAAGCTTCAAAGTATGCGGTGTTGAATTTAGCCTTTCCAGCATCTAAAGCGACCCTTAGGTTTTGAACCTTCCACATGAAATAGAACAGAAGTGTTCGGATGCTGCTGATGACCATCTCTGATTCTGCCTTCACAGGTTCGTCATCCTCTTCTATTTCCATCACTTCTTCTTCCCGGAGGCCTCGTTGTGCGAGATGCATAAGGAAATTAAATGGCGCCTCTAATTTTTCCTTACTCTTGCCTTTGGACCGGCTGGAAGGCACGGTCTCCAGGACTTGCGTACAATCAGTCACACTCGACAGATTGCAAATTCTTGTTGTTGTATTGGTGAGCTCAGTAAGAATCGATGGCGACATTGGGCTATCATTTATAATTTCCTTTTTGTTCTGAGAAAGCCTACTTAGAGTGTCAATCATATCATCCCAAAGCTCTTGGATCTTGCTTTCTAGTGCTTCACGCATATCATCGGAGCTCTTTGCATGGAGGAAGGCAACGCTAGCCTCGGCCAATACATCCTGATCAGAGTGTGTCAAGAATTGCTTATTGATATCGTTCAAAAGCGATGAATAGGCCGTGGCATCCTTTTGCAAATCCTGGATCTTATCAAGATCAACAAGATGCTCAAGACGCAGGACAGCTGAAGCAGCTTCCGGCGCCGACCCAAACTTGTTCAGGAGCTGAGGGATAATTTGGGCAAGACTATGTGCAATTTCTTCCTGTTGCTCTGGGATCCTATCAGTCAATGCCTTGACCTTTCGCCCCCTTTTGTCAATGTCGGACTTAGCAACATCAAGAATACGCAGCTTAACAGCACAGCAGAGAACTTCCAGCAGGATCACTTCCTGCCCTTCATCCATCTTATATAACTTCCGGATAGCTCCTGCTGTATCATCTTCCGTCGGGTCGTCCGGTATCTGAGAGTGATCATATAGAAGATAGCCAGCCAGGGCTTGCCAGCTAGCGAGGTCTGGGAAGTGTGGGTAGATGGCTTCAGTAGCAAGGACGAATCGAGAGTTTATTGAAGTACCCGATATTGCATCTCGTGAAGTAACTATGTTCGGTTTATCGGCTGTGTCATTATCGTCATAGGCTTGAATTATATCGGCAAGGCACTTGAACTTGATCCACGAACGTTTGGGTGACTCGTAGTCGTCTTCGTCTTCATCGTCAAACATCTCATTAACTTCATCACCAACATCCTCAATCGTGGAGTCAAATACGTCCTGCACGTTGGCAACAAAAAAGTGGCCAGCCGCCTTGCGTACTCGTGCTTCCGAATCGAAGATAAGTTTACCAACAGTATCAATATCGGCCGGTTCGATAAGCCCAGCATCCCGAATCAGATCAAGTAGTTCAATTGCCAGTGTGCGCACCCCAATATCAGCATCGTGAGCAACTATCTCTACCAATCGCTGGCGGAAGCGCCCAGTAAATGAACGTAAGCCCGCAATATTTTCTTTATTCTCATAAAGGCTCTTTAGCTGGAGCAAAGCGACTGAACGGACATGGACGTCACTATCGGAAATGATCCAGCCACAATACCGGAGGAATTGGCCTTCGAAGAAGTATTCCCTGTAACTGCGCATCCACCTACCCAAGGCTGCGATCGCCTCTGCACGAATTTTCGGGTCAACGTCTCGATAACGGTTAACAAAAATAACATTTACCCCATCCTTAAGAAGATCATCGATCACTTCTAGCTTATTTTCGCCCTCTTGGATAGCTGTTTTGATGGCGTCCACCCTGCCCTTATTGACAGACTTCTTCTTCTTCTCGCTTTCAAGCTGTTTGCGTGAGGTGGAGACTGACATTATGATTTCCCGAGCAACATCGCAAAGAGCATTCATATTGGTTAAACAAATAACGGTCGTAGTATGTCTGAAAGGTCGACAAAGAGAGCTCGAGAGAGAGGATAGCCAAGATTGTAGGTTTTCGTAGAGGACGGTGTCGTCATAGAGAACGGAGGAATGGTGCAAGGTCTGGATCAATGCCATAAAGAAGTCTTCCAAGACCGGTTGAAAGGCTTTAAATTTCTTCGCCTTCGAAGTGAGGGGGTATTCGGTAACTTCTTGAGCGTGATACTGATCCTGCAAATCCGTCACACGGGTCGGGATGTGATCTGGATCTTCAATGTCTTCAGTAGTAACTTCCAGGTCGGCTCCGGAACAACGAATGACGAAATTAATCATATCACGCATAGCGGTTGTTTGTGCTGTCTGGTAATGCGTAAGCCACTCCGCAGCGACAGCCTCAGCACTACGACCTTTACCGAAAATCTCTCCTATAACGGTAAATGTCAGATAAATCATGCATACACACTCTCTCTTTCTATCGTCCTATCGCTTTCCATTTCTTTCTTTAAAGGGGGTTAAGGAGATAGGTGATATATTTTAGAAAAAAATAGCGGAGGCGCAGAACGTACCGTAGAGGCCGCTTTCACCAGCAGCTAGGCTAGGTCGCACTTTCGGTTTTCTTGGGCGCGAGGCTGGCTTCCCTCCATTGGTTGCAGGGCGTAGGGCTAGTTGATTTCTGATTCCATTACCTGCTACTTTTGGCTTCTTTGCCGATCGGGACCCCTGAGACTTGCTTTTGCTCTTGGTCAGAGACGTCGCCTTCCTAGCTGCTTTTCGCGCAGCACGCTTCTTTTCTCTAAGTTCCTCCTCATCGGGCTCCTCTTCACTAGCATCTTCGCTTTCGGGTTCCGACGCGTCTTCGTCCTCGGCGACCTCATCATTATCATCATCATCACCAGTGGTGATCCGCTTCCGTTTTGCCCCGCCCGCAATCACACCATTGTTAGCGCTGAAGTTCTCTGAGTATAATTCAGGTTTTCGCGTAACCCGACCGGATTTTCTCCTATCTCGGGGCGAGGGAGAGGTATCCTGCGTAGTCTCAGGTTGAGGCGTGGAAAGGCGCGAGTCGGTCTCCATTTTTTCCCCCTTCAAAACACTATAATTAAGAGTAATCTCGTAAGTCGAGGAGAAGAAATAACCAAGAGGCAGTGGAGCCTAGCGCATTGATGAGATGAGAAAAGAGTAAGCGTACTTGAACGTGGGGTTTGCTGGTCGGAATCGGGAAACGCGATGATGATAAGTGGTTAACCCAAGTACCACACAATAGTGGTTTGCGCGCGCGTGTTAGTAGTTCACTCCCGAGCCGAGAGAAAAGGGCGGGAAAGCTAGGGAAAAGTGAATCAATACCAATGCAGGTCCAATCCAAAACAAGAGTCCGTAGATAAACGGAGAAGTGGGACTAGAGAAGGATACGGAGGACGCGGTGGGGAGAGGCGGAGAGGGGGGTGAAGGTTGACAGTTGAAGTGAGGAAGTGAACCTAAACTGATTGATTTGATTGTCAACGAAGACGCGCTTTGGTGCCTGGCGATGCCTGCAACGATGGAATTAGGGGGCCTGAGGCTTGTAAGGCTCTCCGCTCCGGTCACGTTACGTCAGATCCATACACTGTAGCTACAATATAGGTATGAGAGTGTAAGAGATGAACGAGACGGTAAGTTTTAGTTATGTAATAATTCCCAGGGGTAGGTGACTAACAATAATACATTAATTTGCCTAATTTTAGTCCTCCCATGTGACTGGTGCAACCCTAGCCCTCTGATCTGCGGGGATGAGGAGAAAGTTAGAGTCCCAAGAGACTAATGCCGTAATAGAAACCTTTGTTTACTCCATCTGTAACCCCCGTTGGAACTTGTCGAGAGCGCTGAAATGGAGAGCCAAGACCTTCAATCCTAGTTGCTTCATTCACGAGGTCAACGGAGACCCCGCTTCTTGTTGGCTTCCAACCAGACATCGCTGACACTCTCGAACCGGCTGGAATGGATCGACCACGTTGAGGAGCAGAGCAGCGTCGCAGGAATCTCTAGAACCATGGAAGCTAGACAGGCCTTGCATGACGACTAGTCAATTGATCCCATCAGCATCGCATCGCTTCACCGTCGACTCAATTTGATGTACGGAGTATATATAACGCCGGTAGTAGCTCCGTTGGGCCGATCCACGCTTTCTCTAGAGCTCTCCCCCTCGTTATCTCACGAGTCTTATCAGAAACTCCTCTTTCTCTTCTTCCTCTCCTCCTCCTCCTCTCCCTACTTATCTTCCCTCCAAAATGCCAATCAAGTCGCCCTTCGAGTCATCCATCGCTAAGCCTGGCCAGGGCAAAGTCGTCCTCTCACTACTTCCACCTTGCAACCCATCCCTCACAACCTTAATCTATAAATATCCCTTGAAGCTCATCACCCGCTCCCCCGGCTTCGTTCCCCAATCGAGCGCACTGTCAGGCTCCTCCTCACGACCGGTTCATCTCTACCTCCTCACCTACGGCGGCGGCCTTCTACCCGGCGACCACATTGAAGTCTCTATCACATTAGAAGCTCGAACCCGTCTCGTTGTCACTACCCCGCAAGGCAGCACCAAGATTTTCAAAACTGAGCCCGATATCTTCCAACAGTCGCGGACCAAGTCCTTATCAGATAAGAGTCGCCAAACCCTCGATGTCCGCATCGCATCCGAAGCCGCCCTCTGCTACCTCCCTGATCCTGCAGTCCCCTACAAAGGTAGTCGCTACGAGCAGATCCAAACCTTCACTCTCGACAGCGCATCGCAGGATTCCACACGAAGCAGCCTCTGTCTTCTCGATTGGGTAACTCAGGGACGTGCCTCCCGCGGTGAAGACTGGGACTTCCACCTCTGGAAGGGCAAAAATGAGCTCTGGATGAACAGTAAAGAAGGAGGGCCCAAGCAGCTCCTCTTGAGGGACTCGCTCATCCTTGACGACGAGTCTGACCCGTTACACGACAATGAAGACGATGGCCGCCCAACTCCAGATTCTCCTCCCACGAACCTTATCCGTGAGCGCACTGCCCCCTACGGCGTCGTGGGTACATTAATCATTTACGGACCCGTCTTCGAAAGCCTCGCCACGTTCATCATGAATCGGTTCACATCATTACCACGCATCGGCGCGAGGAATTGGGCTTCTTCTTCTTCTTCTTCCTACTCCTCCACCACCACTGCAGCCGTTGAACCATCTCCCAATAACCTCGATTCCCAGGTAACATTTACTGCAGCGCGGGTCAGGGCCGGCTGTGTCCTTGTTAAATTTGGCGCAGCAGATTTTGAGACCGCCAAGGACTGGCTTGGTGGAATTCTACGTGAGGAGGGTACAGTATTCAAAGAGTTTGGAGAGGAGGCATTATTTTGTTTGTAGGATTAATTCCGTTGCATCTCCCCATCATTCCTCTCTTCTTTTTTTTCTATTTTCCCATACCCTCTGAGGTTTATCTATTGATGATCTACACATATGACATGTCTTGAATGACTTAGATGAGTTTTTTTTCCCCCTAACAAAACAAAGAAACATTCCAAAATACAAAAGCCAGATAGATCCAACTTTTTTTTTTTTTTTCTTTTTTTTCTTGAAAAAAAAAAAATAATAAACCATGTACATGCTTGCATGGTAGGGTAGTTCAAGGGTCTCTCTTTTCCTTTTTTTTTTTCGAAGAAGAAAGGGGTGTGAAAATTGAGAAAATTAAGCAAGCAGCAAGGAAGGCAGAAAGTAATCTAATTTTCTATTCCTACTTGACGCCTATGCATGAAAGTTCAAACATGCCTCCCCAAACAATGGAAAGAATTGAAAATCTCGATATAGTGGATGCATGCCGCTTTAGGAGCGGCTGAGTCTACGCCTCACTGCCTATGCCTATCGTTGTAAGGTATGTATGTATGTATCTAGATATGTACAGTACAAACTATGCAATGCATATATGTATGTATGTGTGCATGTTGTCCTGAAAAAGGATATGATCCGGCGCTGATTCAATATTGCCTGATGCCCATACCACCAAGATCAACTTGGGATCGTGAAGAAAGTTTAAGCACCCAACTCCTGTTCAAATTCAAGGGTATTCAGCCATCGGTGCCCGCGAGAGAGGGGAGGGAAAAATAAAATAAAACAGCCAACGCCATTGCATCACAAGTAGCGGTGAAATCTTTGTGTTCGTTTTGAGAATATGGGGTAATCCGAAAAAAAAGAAAAATAAAAAAAAAATAAAAAAAGAAACGGACCGTCCTGCAGTCCATCCCTTCTTCCCTAACCTAAGAAGAGTAGTTGTAGTTGTCAAGGGAGGTGAATAAGGTAAAAAAAAAAAAGCTCTATGTTGTAAGGTTAAATGATCACCACCAGTGGAAAACCTTTGGTAACCAATCTTTTTTTGTTGCGCTCTCTAGGTCATCCACGTTCAGTATATCTGCCCCTTCCCGCACAAGCACCTCCCAAACATGATTTCTGAGGCTTCGTGGCCAGCTAGGGGTCCCCCAATATCGAGCTTTTAGTCCACGACTGTGGGCACCCCGGATCTGCGCTCTGATTGCTCGTAGTTGGTCATTGGTTAGATGGAATCTCCAAGGGTAACCAATAGACTTCCTAAAGGAGACGGAAGCGTAGTAGCTATTGGTTGAATCAAAAGTGTCGGATCGGATATCTGCGGCCGGTATGCCCGAATGGCCCTGTCCGGCATTTCCAGTCGAACGATCACGAGCTGTGGGTGTATGTGGTGCAGTATCGCTGTCCTCGTCAGAACTATCCGCCAGTCGATCTAAAGGCGCATCGAAAAAAATATCCCGGTAGGTCTCGTTCGCTGTCACGAGATTGAAGGGAGTATTTCCTGTTCCGACAATGGTGATCGGGCCGTTGATGACGTCGGTTCCGTTGAAATGGGTGAGGTAGCCACGCTCTCGAAAAGGAGCCAGTTGGGTGGATACATGGTGGAAAGTCTCTTCACCATCAGTTTTGAAGTCAATAAGGAGGATTAAAGACTGCGATGGATCTGTATCAAAGACACCGTTCAAAGGCTGGGAGGGGTCGGGGTGAAAGTGAGAAATCGGATTTTGTCGATCGAGAATCCGAATTAAGGGATCAATGTACATCGTACGCAATGTCCGGCTTGGCGTCAGGGAAGACGTTGTGTGGCCAACGAAGAGTTCATTATCAAACAGCCAAACATCGGCCTCAACGCCGATGCAGCCTGCCTCCAGGGCTGAAAACAAGGGAACCCGACGCCAGTAGTCATTATGGGAATGACAGCCGACCGGTACAATGTCCCTGGAAATGTCCGTTGGCCACCGAGAAATGTCTGGGACAACAGCCTTCTCTTCCCTCCAGCGCTCAGCGGCGCGATCGAACTCGTCTGGGAAGAATGAGATAGCGAAGCCACAGGCAAGCGAAATGAACTGGATGACACCTCTGGCGCAAGACTATGAGCGACAAAGAAGGAAGGATGGGAGGACAGAAGAAAAACCTACAGCATGGCGAAGAAGCCTATTGTGATATATAGTAGGCAATAGTAAGGCCGGGGGGCTTTCCTGAGCCACCGCGGTCTACGTCGTGGAGAATTGCCGGGAACTGGAAGTAGTGGCAGAGTACTGGAGGAGGAGCCTCTGGAGGGAAACGGTCTGACTGCTGACATTCGGGCCCAGAACGAACTCAACCTTGTCGACAGTGCACGATGAGGAGGTTGGTATTCCGAATCATAAAGCATGAAGCGCTCACTATCAGCTTTGATGTCGTCTAAAATTTTATCCTCACTATCTTCATAAAGGCAAACAGGACTCGAGTGTCGGGCTGCGGAACCGGCATTGGGGGGGCAAGATCTTGAGGAATGTGGAGACACAGAAATCGGATCACTGGATGCATACGACGGCGGCAACATGGCTTCGGGAAGGATAATAACTATGCCATGGATGGATCGTCAAGAGGATAAATGATGGGATGAATATATTGTTCGTTTTATTCAAGCGAGAGAAATGAGGCAGGGGAGAACATGATCTGGATTCTGCTACACTCTTGCCCAGTTTATCTACTTTTTAATTTTTTTTCAACTCTATTAACTCTCCCGCTAAAAATTTCCCTGGGCCCTTTCTTTGGGATGAGAGTATTTTAGCCTCTCGATTCAGTTTTTTTAGGGACCACGCAGCCGAGGAGGCGCAGAAGATTCGTCGCCTCTCAGAGAGAGGGACTCGAATAGAGTTTCAAACTCTTGAGGTTCTCGCCAACGCCTCCAACGCCCACGCGCCGCTGTAACGTCCGTCATTGGACGACATCATCTCTAGTTCAATACTTCCTAGTTCCTTTATCGCCTCGAGTATGTCCTCAGAGTAAGTATGTACTTTCTGCAGCTATCATTGACCCAATAAAAGGTATGTCCCGAACTATTGCCCATACTCACTGAACATGAAGAGGGGGAGGGGCGTCGTCATATTTTATGGTGATCATTACCCCGTCTAACCACATGTCACAATCCATGGTTCGAAAGCCTTTCTTTTTTCTTCCAACCAAGGAGAAGGCAACAAAGGTTTCAAGGTTTCTGGCGACGGTGTTTATTAACCTTTTCCTCGGGACCAATACTTTTGGGGTCCAATAACTGCTTATTCTCGTCTTTATACTATAGAGTACAAGGGAGGGCGCGAAAAGGAAAGAAAAGGCTTGAACATCCCATGAAAAAAGCTTGTCCTATTGTTGGAAATGTAAGCAAAAGAAGAGAAAACATATCTTAACTATCAATAGAAAGTGTCTTTGACGGCGCAGAACTAAATCGATCAGCTGCTTGGCATTGTCGGCGTTACTCTCCGTCACGGCTTGCACCAATAACAATACCTACCCAGGAGGAGGATTTCCTCCAAGACATCTTACGCGTTCGAATAATGATCACCAAGATACTGCCTCTAATTGGAGCAATCATTATCGGGTTCCGTGAATCCATGGTGCTCGCACGATTAAAGCTTAGAGGAGGAGAATCTCTATTAGTGGAATGCAATATATATATATGTCTTAGTGTGAATACTTAGTACCCAGCCCTTACTGTTCAGCATAACCTTTACTAATCAAGACCGGTCGCGTAACGTAATTTTCAAATCAAAGGATTGTATAATGCTTAGAAAATCCGAGGCTACCTCATCCCATCCTCAGGGGGGGATATTGCTGCCCGTGTCCTTCTAGAAATAACGACTACTTCCTAAGTCTAGGCACCGTAGATAATGAGGGAGGCTTGTTGAAAGTTGCCTTATCGGAACCAGATAAGATAAGGCCAGCTGATAAGGACTCACCGCCCAGATCATCAAAGACCTCAATTTTTTTTTTTTTTTTCATTGGTTTTGAGCTGACGATAGTAATCCATCTCTATTGAACTCCACCAGATTAACCAAATAGATCTTCATCCAAGATGCCTCACAAACACAAGCGCAGACAAAATGACTCAAGGTAAATACAATCTTCCATTGAGATTCCTGGACTCATAACCCCTTCACCCGTCCGACCCCTAGAAAAAAGACAACATTCTAACACCGGAAATAGTATCTACGACCTCCCTCCAAATCTCATAGCCAAACCCCTCCCAGTCCGCAACCCCAACGAAAAACCCAAGAAATTCATACCGAAATCCAAGTCTAAATCAAGATCCAACCCCAAGATCGCACCTAAGCAATCTTCCACCACCACCACCACCGCCTCGGCCTCCTCTACCACTGCAATCGCCGCCGCCTCCCGCCGTAAATCCGCCCTTGACGATGATATGCCGCGAGCATTCCGACACCTGATGCAGGCCCATCAAAAGCACCAAGAGGCAGCCAGGAACAAGAAACGAAAGCGCGCTACGGACGATGACGATGAAGAAAATTCCCAGACAGATTCGGATAGCGACAAAAAGTCTGCTCCGGCCCCCCAAACCGGCCCACGCAAACAGCCTTCGAAGAAGAATACGAAAAGTACATCCACATCAGCAACTGCAAGCGAAACAAAGGCCGAACTGGAAACTACAAAGAGGGTGGAGATCCCCAAGATCCTACCCGGTGAGAAACTCTCAGATTTCGCTGCCCGTGTTGATCGCGAAATGCCCATTTCGGAAATGAAACGGAGCAGTAAACCCACCGCTGCAGACCTCCCGAATGTTCGGGAGACACGACAGACGAAACATGAGAAGCATCTGCGTCGCCTGCAGCGGCAGTGGCGGGAGGATGATGTAAAGATCAAAGAGAAGGAGGCTGCGGAGCGGGAAGAACGCGAGACGGAAATGGAGGAGCAGCTGGAGCTTTGGAAGGCGTGGGAGGCGGAAGGTGGGAAGAGGAAGGCGAAAAAGAAGGGCGCTGGCGGTGGCGCAAGTAGTAAAACGCAGGACCCGTGGGCGCAGCTGAAGAAGAAACGGGAAAGTGTGAATCCATTTGAGCAGGTCCAAGCACCTCCGCAGTTGAAGAAGCCAAGGGAGGTTTTCAAAGTTAGAGGTGGAGCGAAGGTGGATGTTGCGAATGTCCCGGCTGCAGTGGGCAGTTTGAGACGGAGAGAGGAGTTGGCAAATGAGAGGAGGAACATTGTAGAGGAGTATAGGAAGTTGATGGCATCGAAGAGACAGTAAATACCTTTCTTTTTTTTCTTTATATTCTTCATTTTTTATTTCCTCAATGATATACATATATCGGTAGTTAAGTCAACATATCCGAACAAAGCATTGAAACAACATAAAAAAAAAAGAGTTTTAAATGCAGGAGTAATATTTTTTAATTCTTTCTCCTTGCTCCAATAGTAATATTTATGTATATATGGAAAGGGGAAAAAGACAAATGCTATGCTTTTTTAGGGTTATATACAAGTTTTTATATCAGTCAATAAGAAACCTAACACCGGTATCATCATTTCAAAATGAAAGAAGGAGAGAGCGAGATAAAGAGAAATACCAACGAATCCAAATTGGAACTCGTTTTCTATTCCTGCTGAAGAGATTTAACGTACTCAGCAGCCTTAGCCTTGATCTCCTCAACCATCTTCTCATTCCCGCCATTCTCGCCCGCAACCTTCTCCTCGAACGCAAGCCACTTCTTAAAGAAGAATCGAGCCTGCTTGGGACGAACCTTCTTGCCCTCTTCAATGATCATACCACCGCCGCCTTTCTTGACGTCACGGATTCCGAGCACACGCTCAAAGAGGCGTCGGACCTGCTCGGCATCTCCGTTCTTCATTTCTAGATCCAAGAGGACGTTCCAGAGGTCCACGCGCTTGGGGAACGAGGACAAGAGGCCTTCGAAGACGGTGCGACCGCGCTCGATATCGCCGTTGGCCGACCGGAACTCAAGCTGAGCGAACTTGGAGGTTGTCTCGACGTGTGTGTGGGATGGGAGAGATTGGAGAGCACGAGGTAGTAGGGCACGACCACGCTCGGCATCGGCCATGGTGTCGAATAGGAAGCTGGCGTAATTGAGGAAAAATTTGGGGGTCGAGGATATCTTCTTCTTGAGAGCGGTTTGGAAGAGTTCATCCGCTTTCTGTTGAAATTGTTAGTGATCTAGAACATTGCAGACTTTTGATTGAAAAATAAAAAGGGAGAACAAAGAAAGTACCTCATTCTTTCCGGATTGAATGTAGATGCTGGTTAGTCGCTCGTAAATCTCTTGGGTGTCGTTGTATTGGCAAGCACGTTTAAACACCCCCTCCAAGGAATCATCATCGCCATACGTATTTTCCAAATTAAGCATGGCTACCCAGATGTTCAGCTTTTCAGTATCTTGTCCGATGGTGATTGTACGAAGTGCGCGTTCGGCGATCTCTCTTGCCTTCTCAACTTCCCCAAGCTCAAGCTGGAATGCCATGTATTGAAGCCAAAGTAGGGAGGAGTCCGGCTCTCCAAGAAGGAGTCGTTCGTAGTCCGCGATAGACTGGGGTCCATTGGCATCAAGCTCGCCTGTTCGATCAACTTGAATCTCTGGCTTGCGATGCTTCTTCCTTTTTTGTGGCTCATCGTCTTCATCTTCGGACCCAGACCGAAGAGCCTCGTCTTCGTCATCTTGAGCGATGCCATTCCAATCGAAGCCGGTGGCACCAAGTCCGCCTTTTCGGTTCTTTGGAGCGTCCGTCATGGCTGCATCCTCTTCGTCATCTTCCTCGGACTCACCCTCGCTGTCATCTTCGAGATCAACTCCACCCATGGACACGTCACTGTCGTCCCCGTCATCCTCATTATCCTCATCACTTCCATCGACATCAACACCATCAAACCCATCAAGGCTGATGCCTTCAGAATCGTCATCGTCGTCACTATCTTCTAGATCATCATCCTTAAAATAAGAGGCCTTGAGGCCGAAAGATATTTTGCCTTGGTCATGATCGATCTTCAGGATCTTTGCTTTGACAGCGTCGCCTTCTTCGTAAAGGGTCCTGGCGTCATCAACGCGATTCTCCGCCATTTCAGTGCGATGGCAGAGTCCACTGATGTTTGCAGACCGATCAACAACAATGAATGCGCCGAATTGCTCAACTTTGCGAACCTTGCCGGTGACGATCTGGCCAGGCTTAAGATCGTGAATTGTGATTGGGGCTTTATAATCAGGATCCAAGACGGACTCTTTCAGACTCATCTGCAGTTTGCCCTGCTCGGGGTCGACTATAGTGATACGGCCCTTTACAAGCTGGTCAACTTGGAAGGAGTCTTTCCATTCCTTGAGGTAGGAGTCTGAAAGGTCCGAGATGCGCACGTAGGCTGTCACACCATGACCTAGAGTTACAAAGAGTCCATTGTCGGCCACACGTCGAATGAATCCGCGGACGACATCATTCACATTGAGTTGTTCAATCGAAGAGATTTCTGGATCTTCGACAGGGAGCGATGAGCTTAGGACCTTCGATGGCCGTAGAGAGAGGGAGATCTTTTTGTTAGCTTTATCCACACCAACTACGCATGAGCGGATGACTTCGTTCTTGCGATATACAGTTGGGTCTGCCTTTGAGTAGTCGTCTGCTAAATCAACCAAATCAACAGCACCAACAAGAGCATCATTGAGTTGCATGATGACCTGCCTCTCAGTAACCTTGGTGACTCTTGTAGGCAACACCATACCAATAGAGATATCTCCGAAGGACAACTTGTCAGTCTTCTGTCGCGCCGAGAGATCGATATGGCCTTTTTCAACATCGACGGCCGTGACGTGTACTCTAAGTGCGCATCCAATGGGGAACTGTTTCTGGACGTCGGCTAAGAGTGATAGATCATCGGACGCGTCCATGAATCTTAGTCGTCCGCGAACATTCGGCGACAAGTTGACCCAAAAGTAGTCTTCGGCCACATTGTTAACGAAGCCGAACCACGAAGATCCGACCTGGATTTGATCTAGATTCAATGGAGTAGGATTTGAGGCCTTTAAGAAACTTGGTTTCATGGAAAGCTCGAAAACTTGGAATTTTCCGGAGCGATGACTGATTGGGAGGTATTTGTAGCTGCGAGCATCATGGATACCTAGAACTCTGGCGGATATAATCTGATTTGGTTTCAATGATTTTAGAGGATATCTTCGATCTTTAATATCATCCCACTTGTCGAAAACCTCGGAGATATCTATACGGCCCTGTAAATTGTCGGCCAGATGAACGTTAATCTGAGTTGCTTTGACAGAAGAAATTCTACACTTGGTGATTCTTCCAAATGTTAAATCGGACTTGCTGGTAAGGGTTTCATCAATTGGGTTCGTGACAGTTTCCTCAGTCTGGGCAGGTTCAGACTTTTTCTTATTTGGTCCCGATTTAGTTGCTTCAGAAGGGTTCATGCTAAGAATAAACCTTCGGAAATCAGTATCAACTGAATGCACAGTTGCAGTTACTACCTGGGACTTTGTCATGCCGAAATCCGGTTTCTTTGCGTTTTCATCGCCCACTAAACGCTTGGGAACCAGTCCGATGGTACTTCCTAAGAACTGGACAAAAAGACCGTTTGAAGTAATGTTTCGGACAAACCCAGTCACTTCAGCGCCCTCCTGGACGTCCTCAAATTTCTCCGGCATTTTCCCTTCCTTGACAGCCTTCTTCAGGCTTGCCCTGCCAGTTACTTGGATGAGTTTATGGGCGCGGTGGATATCGAGGACCAGGAGATCGTTGAGTTTCTGGCTAACGCGGACCTTAGAAAGGGTGGAAGCTTGTTTAGAAGGAGAGCCATCTGAAATATGATCCACGTTCAAACGAGCTACAACACCGTAGTCATCTAATTTCAACAGGAGGTAATCGCCTGATTTTTCGAACACTGTGCCTGTAACGACTAGTCCTGGGTGAATTTTCTCGAAACTTGTCTTGTAGTTTTCAACAAAAGAGGATGGGTCCTTGCATGATACAGAGAGCTTTTCGAGGGACGGATCAACGTTCAGTGCATGTACATTGACGACCTGACCAATTCTAAAGTGTTGTGAGGGATCTCTAATGTATGCTTCGCTCATTTCAGACACAGGTAAGAAACCCCGGATTGAGCCATAGAATTGAACCACAGCACCATGATTCTGGATGTTCACAATGGTTCCAGGCGATTGTGAACCAGGAGTGATGTTCCTGTAGTCTTTCCAAATGGCAGACTCGCTATTTAGTAAGCTCTTCTTCAAAGTCAGTCGGATCTGACGCTTCTCCAAATTAACGGACAAGATCCTGGCTGACACTGACATGCCCTCCCGGAATTTCTTTTCGGGAAATTGCAGGGGCGCATCTGCAAAATGCATGGACGGAACGAGACCGGTAATGCCATCGGCAAGGGAGACGATCAGGCCGTCTACCCCGTTCTCTTTGATTAAGAGCTTCTCGACTTTCCCTTTGACAACGGCCCCGAGCGTTACGTCCTCGATCCGAAGGAAAGGCTGATCAATAACCTTTTTCTCAAAAGACAAAAGGTAGAGGTTGTCAATCGCACTGTAACCGACTACTCTTGCTTCATGAGTAGTGTCTACACGGAATGGCCCATGATCGGATGAAATGGTTTCCACCTGTCCATCTGCGAGCCTTGAAACATGGACAAATCCCATATGTTTCGTAGACCCGATCTGAACGTAAACGCCGAGCCCGGGATCGACTTTGGCGACTTTGACCTCGGGTATAATTGCGGAGATGGCTGGTGCATCGTCAGAGGAATTTGGGCCATGAGATTCGGTTTTAAACTTGAGAACATGATCGAGCATGGAAAAGCCAACTTTGAGTGGTTCAGCAGAGGGAAAAGTACACAGAAGACGGCCCTTTATTTTGGCACCGTTGTGAAACTTTTTGGATAGGTCGTCTTTTCCGGAGCTACCACCGGAGTGTACTAGATCGACGGTAGTATCTAGCATTCCCATGATCTTTCCGATCATGCCGTTTGAAGTTACGTCGGTGAGGAGAATCTCTGCGGCAGTTCCTGGAAGGAAAGAATTGATAGTAGGAGCAGTGCTCAAGTAATGTGACTTTTTGATGGAGCCGGCCGATTGGAGATCCGCGGAGAGTTTAATGACGCTGCCGTTAGCATTTTGTCCTGTAATCATACATAAGAAGACCGATCCTTCTTTGATGTTGGAGTAGTTTGTGTTGGGGTCGATTTCTTTTGAGGACATGAATGCCTTAACATCGGAGCCCTCGATTCCTAGATCCATGACCAGGCCATGGTCTTCCACACTGATAACGGATGCTTGAACAGCAGCGTTGGTCACGAGGTCCGACTTTTGAAGCCCAGAATTTGCTTGTCTCGGATCTACTGAAAGCTCAATGCGCTTCCTGCTCTTTGAGCTAGCGTCTGCCGCTTTGTTTCCCACAGATACAACGTATGCTCGTAGGTATTGGCCGAGATAGAAATAATCGTCCAAGTCTAGATCTTCCTCATCTGAGTCCTGGTCCTCATCTTCATTATCTTTGAGCAATGCTTCGACCTTGTCTTCGAGAACTTTGGAAACGGCGGTGAGAGGGACATAACCGGTGAGATTGTTAGGTAGCGAAAGCCCAATGTCGTGAGCATTTATGCTTGAAACTTGACCTAGAACCATGGTCCCCGGTACCAGGCGCTAAATCAGTGAGCAAAGGAGGAAACCAAAGAAAAAAAAGTGAAACAGGATGTATGTTGGCCTACCTTGAAGTTGAGGCCTTCAATTCGCACACTTTGTTTCTCATGTGAATCAGGCCTCGCATTCTTCTTGCCCTTGGTCTTTCGCTTTTGAGATTTCTTATCAGAAACCACCGTCGCCTCGCCCGAATCCTCCATCTCGACATCGTCATCAAAATCCTCATCTCCGAAGCCGCCAGTTGGTTGCTTCGCGCCCTTTTGTTCAAAAAGGACATCTTTTGTGGCTTTGATGTGAATTTGTTTTCTTTCGAGGGGCGTTAAAACACTACCTCCACCACGAGGAAATGAGGGTTCATCATCACGCAAAACTGTGAGCTCAGAAGCTTTTGGCGCAGAATTTGTTGCTGAGCTCTTCTGATCCTTCTTATTCTCTTCTGCTCCAACCCGCACACGTTTCTGGGGCTGACGCGCTGAGGTATCCTCAGCGACATTGCCCTTGCGCTTTATAGGAGCCATTGTTGTTCTGAGTTTAAAGCGTGCGGGGCTCAGACGCTGAGACGCTGAGCTGCTGCAAAGCTTTATATCAACATTTTTTTTTTAAAAAAAAAAAAGATTTAAAATTTCTGGGTCGAAATTCCGATCTACGAATTGACCGCCTACTGAATACGGAAAGCATAACCACTTTGGGTGAGAGAGTCACCGCCTGCCTCTATAGGCAACTCGCGTCACGAAAAAGGCACGTAGACACGACTCATCGGTTCTTCCTTCGCGACGTGAGTAATTCTTCCAGGGCTCCACTAGGTATGCTTAACTTTCTCCTGTCTAACCATCCCAACGGCCACACACTCGCTTATGTAGAATGTCTTTGTATGCTCTGTTCGACTAGGGGAGCACAATGAACCGCCATGATCTTCCTGAGGTACCACGATCTGAACCTATCTTCCCTCCTTCACCCCAGGAGATCCCATCGTCTCCGCCCTCAATAGCCTCCGATGCTGGCATACGCCGAAAACCCAGGAAGCCTCCCCCGGTAACTCCACGATCATTCAAACGATTTTTCACACCCAGGTCGTTGCTTGATAATGGGGGCAATGGCGGCTCAGTTAAGACAAATCGTCAAGCCCTTAGGGCCCTCAGTTCTCCGGCTGTCAACCGCCTAGGCCCAGCTTTTACGAGGACACTGAAGGCTGTGATGAGTCGACCAGAACCGTCAGATCTGTTGCGAACACCAAGCAGGAAAAGAAAACTTTCTTTTTCGTCCATTGGCTCCCCACTTCAGTCTTCACCGTTGCGGAAGGTTAGAGTCAGAAATCCAATTGAGGAAGAAGAGGAACTAGATTTATCGGTCAAGGATATCGACGTTGGAGTGGAACCACATCATGACGAAGTGAAACCCGCTCTTCCCATCAAACTTCCAGCTAAGGTTGCTCCTGTTCGTCGTTCAAAGGCGCTACAAACCTCTGGAGGGTTGTTCATGCGCAGCGTTCTAGGCTCGCGAGCAAACCGAGTGACAATGCGGTCTAATGCTGGGGCTGGTTAGTGACCTTTTTTGCAATCCGTTCGCCCGCTGAACAATATGCTGACTATAGCTAGGCTGGCAAGATTTAACTTCATCTTTCTATTCCCGCCCAGCAGATAGTCACACTTGTACGGTTTCTTCTGGGGATCGCCTTGCGCTCCCGTTCTGCGCTGCGGCATGCAATAGTGAGCTTATCTAGATTGCCAATTTACGCCATTATAATCACTAACTCTGAACTAGCGAATACCTTGGTTGCTGTCGGAGATGAAGAAGGTGGTATTCGATTGTTGGACTCTGCGAAAGACGATAAGATTGGATTCTCAAAAGCGTACCTCTCGTTCCGACCACACTCGAATGCAATCATGGACTTAGAGTTCTCTTCCGATGATATGCTGTTGGCAACAGCATCGGGAGATCAAACTGCAATTGTGATTGATATGGCCACGCAGAAGCCCGTTTATTGTTTATCCAAACATGCCTCATCTCTAAAACAAGTGCGATTCCAGCCAGCTGCTAACAACAAAGTCCTTGCAACCTGTAGCCGTGATGGCAATGTTAATGTTTGGGATCTTCGTTGCAAAGGAATAGAAAAGCCTGCTGCCCAAGTCCAATGCTCTCTCGAGTCTGACGCTGATCAGCTTCCTCCACTTACCTCGAAGATGACTTACCCTCAAGTTTTGAATACCATACATGGTGCCCATGCATGGATGCCTCAAATACTAACACCAGAAAAGATGGAGCCTCGCTCTGACATCACTGTGACCTCTTTGGCATTTCTTCCACCGGGGCGTGAAAATCTTTTTGTTACAGCATCTGAAGCCAATGCTTGCGTCCGACTGTGGGATCTCCGTACCCATGGTAATCGTCGCGGTCGGCCTGCCGTTCCACTCTCCACCACCCGCGAACCTGATAGCCACATCAAATACCGTCGGTTTGGAGTCACTTCTATGACTTTGGGTGGAGATGGGTCTAGACTGTATACATTGTGTCGGGATGGCACGGTATACGCGTATTCAACCTCACACTTGGTCCTCGGTCATGCCCCCGAACTATCGTTAAATAATCCCCGTCCACGACGCTCTGGGGGGTCTGATAAGGAAGGTCTTGGGCCTTTGTATGGCTTACGCCATCCACGTTTACGAGTATCCTCGTTTTATGTTAAAATTGGCATCCGCAAAGCCTCTGGCGACAAACCTGAGATGCTGGCCGTCGGGAGTGGGGATCCTTGTGCCGTCTTGTTCCCAACGGATGAGAGATTTCTTCACTATTCTGGCCAAACTTTGACTACCGGGGGGGACCAAGGAGTGAGCGCACCTACGCCCACCCGTTACGGTCTACGCCGGACCAATTCAAGTTCCGGCCTGTCAGGACGCCTTGAGGATACTATCCCGATTTATCAATCTGGTAGTCCGCTGATTGAGGGTCACAAAAAGGAAGTGTCAGGTGTATCCTGGACTGTCAATGGCGAACTCATCACCGTGAGCGATGACTACAGTGCGCGGTGTTGGCGTGAAGGGCCCGAAGCACGAGACCTGCGAACAGGCGGAGAGGCAGATGGTCGCAGATGGCGGTGTGGCTGGGCTGATACGCAAGATTCTTACGATGACGAAGACGAATGATCATTTTACTAGATCTTCCTTCATACCCCTATCCCCTTTCGACCTGCTCTCTACATCATGTTTAGTCTTTGTTGATTGTTGTTTTGGTCTTTTCAGCATTTCTTGGCGTCGTGGTAAAGCATTGTACAGTACCCTCTACTTAGCGGGCGTTTGACTATTTATTTATTTATTTTCCCCTTTCCCCCTTGTTGAGCCTTTGTAGGGTTTATGGTGATATCAATTGTGTGGTTTACAAGCAGGAAGAAATATTTGCATAGAAATTTACAACTAGTATATGAGGACCAGTGAGATCGTCACCAAAGATGACCACTTTGCCGCCGTTTACGGCCTCATTTCCACCTGTAATCAAATAGAGTGAGCACTATAAGGCCGTTAATCCCTCGACTGCCCGCCTTTCTTCGCAAGAAACCGTTTCCCCCCCCTTCTCCCAGGCCACCCTTATCACCGGGCATACTCTTTGATGAAGAGATCTCGCCAATATACGATTCCAAGTACTTTTACCTAGCGAATTCTAGAGAGGTACTTGCTGATCGCGACCAAACCCTGGTCAAAATTGGCCGGGGCGTGTCTTCAACAGTATGGCTCACATGTGATCTGCAAAGGTAGCCTTGATTAATTCTTGTTTAATTCAAAGTTTTCCTTGTCACTAATAAATATAGAGGCATATTGAAGAGCTAGGGTGCGTTGTAGCACTGACCATTATTAATAATAGTATAAGTTCCACCAGTCATGAGTGCGAGGTTGAAGAGTATATTTCCATGGCGGACCTTCACCTTTCTGAACATTATATCTTGACTCCTTTACTGTCAAAGGCCTGGAAGATTCTTATTTATGTCTTGTATATCTGCCTATGGGAAAACTATTGTTAATATATCAGCAGTGCTTGAAGATAGAAAGCTAATAAATACTACCTTTTATCAAAACATACATTTATGCTCTTCTTATAGGGTGACATAATTTCCTTGTCAAGTAAGAGGAGAGGGAAGCATTTCTAGATCTCACTAAGAGAACACTTGTCTAGTATCTAGATGAAAGAAACATAGCTGATATTGCCTGATTCCTGCAAGTATTTGCTAGCAGTATGACTCAAAATTATGATTTCTTCCAGTTCGGCATTGTTATCAAATGGCCGGTTGAAGCATTAATGTAATTATTTCTTCTTTTCTTCAAGCAAAACTGCACAATAGACATCAGTTCTTTTTTTTTAATCTTGGAGCAAACGAGGAATAAAAAACCTGCAGATGTATGCTATTCCAGTGCAAGCTCTTGGGTCTTCCAGACCCTTCTATATTGCATACCAAGCATCGCCAGGAGCTATAAATGACTTGAATACACAATATCAACCCCTTTCTAATCGCGTTTTCAGGGCTGTTATGAACCTCTGACCAAATTTCTCCTCAATCTATACCCATCAAGCCTTCTGCCTGCCGATATACTTGTTGGAGGCGAAGGCGGTGATAACAATACGGCGTATTAGGCGACTATCTTGAAAATGACAAAACTAACCTCAACAGGGAATTCACAGTCCTCCTTAAATAGGTCGCTTTATCAAACACATGATGTCTAATACCCTGTTTCGTGTCCCCAGAGCCTAATCCTGAAGTGACATTCAGGGTAAAGATCAGTTAGGGAATACAGAATACCAATTTCGGGCTCATAAATATTCTTATTATACTTTTTCTTCTCTGTCTAGAAACTCCGGATGACATAGTATAAAAAAAATGAAAAAGACAAATATGTAAAATAGCCTTCCTTAATGGATATAGGCACTTTAATGATCATGTCCATGTCCATCATCTTCCTTTCTCTCGGGGTCCAATTTAATCATGGTATCAATACGCATGATAGCAATGCAGGCCTCGACGGCACTTTTAAGTTGTTTGACCTTACCCATGCTGGGTTCTAGGACACCGGCCTTGAGACTATCGTGGACACGGCCCTTGCTTAGGTCGAGACCATAGTTGCGGTACGTCTTCTTCTTGGCAATAGCCTTTTCTTCTTCGTTGGCGTCGCCCTCCTGGACGCGTTGGGAGAGAGCGTGGCGGACACGAAGCTGAGCAACTAATTCAGAGGAGTCCTTGGCTGCATTGACAGCGAGTGTCTTGGGAATAGTCAGGAGGGATTGGGCGAATTCACCGATGGCGAGTTGTTCGCGGGAGCCCTGTGGGTTGGTTAGTTACAAAGCGACGAACTCAATTCGGAAAAGTTGGGTGAATATTCAACATACAACTGTCACAGCGAATTCTTCAAGGTAGATGTGAAGGGCTGTCTCGACCGCACCGCCTCCAGGGACAACGCTGCCACTCTCCAAGGTCCGCTTGACGGCACACAGGGAGTCGTGGACAGAGCGCTCCATCTCATCTAAGCTAAAGTCATTAGGTCCTCGGAGAATAATAGATGCAGAGGTGTGGACTTTGGTTCCTTTGACAAGGATACACTCGTCGTCAGATATGCGCTCCTGCACAACCTCCTCTGCGTGACCAAGATAAGAGGCCTCGAATTTTTCATCTCCGTTGAGATCGGAGAGGGTGCTGATCAGTGTGGCGCCGGTGGCTTTAGCAATCCGCTTCAGGTCCTCCTTCTTACAGCGGCGGACGGCCATGGCACCCTTCTCAACGAAGAGCTTGAGAACCATGTCATCAATACCCTTGGTCGTGAGAACGACGTTGGCTCCAGCCTTGAGGATCATCTCGACACGCTCAAGAACAATTCCAGCCTCCCTCTGACGGATTTTCTCCAGCTGGTCGGGATCTTCGACTGTGATTTGGACACCAAGCTTCATTCGCTCCTTTTGCAGATTCATATCTAAACAGGCAATCTTAGCATCGGCGATCCGGGTCTTCATGGCTTGAGAAGCCACCGTGCAGTTCAGAGCATAGCCATTGACAAGCACCGACTCTGTTCCACTCTTTCCGTGGGCTTTCAGCAAATTTACTGCCTTAACTGGGTACTTGACCTCGTTCTTCTGGTTCGTGGTCTTCACTAACAGCATCGCATCAACGACAAGTTTTGCGAAGAAATCAGCATCAGCACCGATGATCTTGCTGGACATGGAAGTTTTTGCAATGTTAATTAAGCTGTCTTTGCCCAAGGTTTCGACCTTTGTGGTGATATTCTCGTTCATATATTTGACGGCCTCTCTGAGAGCTAGCCTGTAGCCGTTAATGATGGTTGTGGGGTGTATGCGGTTCTTCATCAGCTCGTTCGCTCGTCGTAGGAGTTCTGCAGCAATCAGGACGACAGAGGTGGTGCCATCTCCAACCTAGATAGAAGAGAGGGAAGTTAGCATGGTCTAAAAGGGGCAAGTTGGGTTGAGGTATCCCCCGCTCATACCTCCTTATCTTGCTGTTGGGCTAGATCGACAAGAATCTTGCCGGCAGGATGTTCGATATCGAGAAGACTCAAAATGGTTGCACCGTCATTGGTAACTGTCACATCCTAGAAGCTATCAGAATGGGGCAATTTCGCATGGCGCGGGGTCGGAAACACTGCGTACTCCAATATCGTCGACCATCATCTTATCCAGGCCCGAGGGGCCAAAGGAGCTCTTGACAACATTTGCAATAGCCTGTGTCGCAAGGACTGTATGACTAGTTAGCTTAAGTCAATCCACGAGAGGGAAATAACCCTCCTAGATCGGGCCATAACGTACCGTTCTGCTCTCGGACATCAGCACCGGTGATTTTCTGCCCTCCCAAGACTGTGCGAAGCTAAGTCAGTAACCTGATCAATGGTGTTGCGGGGACTAGAGCCAAAACTCACAAAGAGTATCCGCATTCCGCGGCGCCTCGAAAATTCCAGCCATTTTTTTCGTCAACGAGAGCGAGGAATAACTGCTGTGAAGAGAGCTACTGGTTTTCAGTGTAGACGAAGGTCGTGTTTGCACTAAAAGTTCTGCCGGGGGTTGGGCGGTGAAGTTTTTCCAGCAGACATCCCACTCTGACTCAATTCCCCTCCCCTCATTTCCCACTTTGTCTGCTTCTGGTTATCCCCGTTGCCATCTCTCAGACACTCTTTCTGGCTCAATCCTCTGGTCTCGATCAGGTCTCCCCAAAAATGGCTAGTCAAGCCCCTGTCGACACCACCGGCCCTTCTCAGACTCTTCCTGACCGCACCCAAAACCCCGCTGGTGGGGATGCTCCTCAGGGAGAGGTCTCGAAGAATGCCGCCAAGAAGGCTGCTAAATTAGCAAAGCAGCAGGCTGAGAAGGCTGCTAAGAGCGGAAAGTCTGGAAAGTCTGAGAAGACCGAAAAGGCCCCGAAGAAAGCAGACCCTAACAAGCCTGCTTTGATTGGAATTGATGTGACCAAGGAGGAGGATTTCCCAGGATGGTACCAGCAGGTTCTTACAAAGGGTGATATGCTCGATTACTACGATGTTTCTGGCTGCTACATCCTCAAGGTAAGCAAGTGCTTGCAGTGAGCGCTCTGGTTCTTCTTTTTACTAATATGCCTTAGCCCGCTTCATACACTATCTGGGAGGAGATTCAACAATGGTTTAACGAGCGCATCAAGAAAATGGGCGTCAAGAACTGCTCTTTCCCTTTGTTTGTGTCGGAAGATGTCTTGCAACGTGAGAAGGACCATATCGAGGGCTTCGCTGCCGAAGTTGCCTGGGTGACCCATGCGTAAGATCCCCCCCTTCCCCCTAGGTGTCGCGTGCAGCCACTGATAGCTGACTTCTATTCTTTCTTTCGGTTTTTTGTTATATATAGAGGCTCTACCCCACTCGAGAAGAAGATCGCTATTCGCCCCACCTCCGAAACTGTCATGTACCCATACTACGCTAAATGGATCCGAAGCCACCGCGATCTTCCTCTCAAGCTCAACCAGTGGAACTCAGTTGTCCGATGGGAATTTAAACACCCCCAGCCTTTCCTCCGAACCCGAGAATTCCTTTGGCAGGAGGGACATACTGCACATTTGACTGAAGAGGGTGCTCGTGAGGAGGTTTTGCAAATCCTCGACTACTATGCGCAGATTTATGAAGAGCTTTTGGCCGTCCCTGTGGTGAAGGGCCAGAAGACAGAGAAGGAGAAGTTTGCTGGTGGTCTTTACACCACAACCGTTGAAGGTTATATCCCAGCAACTGGTCGTGGTATCCAAGGTGGTACATCTCACGGTCTTGGTCAGAACTTCAGTAAGATGTTTGGTATTACTGTTGAGGATCCATCCTCCAAGCCTGACGAGAAGAAGCCCCCGATCCATGTCTGGCAGAACTCTTGGGGTCTTTCTACTCGTACCCTCGGTGTCATGGTGATGATTCATAGTGACAACAACGGATTGGTTATTCCTCCTCGTGTTGCTGAGATCCAGACCATTATCGTTCCCGTTGGTATCACCGCCAAGACCAGCGATGAGGATCGCGCGAAGCTCAATGAGGAGGTTGACCGTCTTGTTGGCATTCTCACTGCTGCTGGAGTCCGCGCTGAGAGCGACAAGCGTGATGGCTACTCTCCCGGCTGGAAATTCAACGAATGGGAACTCCGGGGTGTTCCCCTCCGCATCGAATTCGGCCCTGGCGAGTCTGCCGGTAACTTCGTTACCGTTGCCCGCCGCGATATCCCAGGCAAGGAGGGCAAATCCACCATCCCCATCCCTGACTTGGCCACCGCCGTTCCTGCCCTCTTGGACACCATCCACAAGGACATGTTTAAGCGCGCTGACGATCAGTACCGTGAGCACCGCAAGCTCATCACCAACTGGGATGACTTTGTTCCCGCTCTTAATGACAAGAACATTTGTATCATTCCCCACTGTCTGACAGAAGAATGTGAGGACCAGATCAAGGAAATGAGTGCCCGCAAGGCTGAGGAGGACTCCAACGAGCCTCAGGATTCTAGGGCCCCCAGTATGGGTGCCAAGTCCCTTTGCATCCCCTTCGATCAGCCAGAGGGCATTAAGCAGGGTGAGACAAAGTGTACTAACCCTAAATGTACTCGCTTTGCTGAAAAGTGGTGCATGTTCGGTCGTAAGTTCACCTTTCTTCCCCACCTCCAAAATTACGTTGCCGACTTTTCTAACCATTTATTTGGTAGGTTCCTACTAAACATGCTCAATTAAGCCTATTTCCAGGCTTATATTATCACTACATTTTAGAAATAAAACAGTGATAATGTTTTTCTTTTTACATTTTTAGATTATTTGTTGATATGGTTTCCATGACTTTGATGACTCTTTTTTTTATAACAAATACTTTTCAAAGACCAAAAAAATGATTCAATTAAGTTGAGGAAGCATGTTAGCGATACTTTCATGGGAAGGGGGGCAGGCTGGAGTGGGAGTCCGTTGTAGTCGGTTATTGAATTGAATTGAAATGAAATGAAATGAAATAATCATAAGAGGAATACACAAGCTTTTTTTCTTTCTCTAAATTATGTTTGGAGTGGTTTCTAGCTATCTTTATTCTTCACTTTACCAAACCCCTTATAAATATGTTACAGGGTTAGTTAGTGGTGGTTGTTCTATAGTATATAAGAAAGAGAGAAAGAAAGAGACGTTGTTGCTTTTCAAATCAAGAAAGTCTTAAGAGTCACTAATCACTGACTATGACTCTGGTCTTCGAATTCAGAGAAGACAACAGATGAATGAACCTATGTGCTTAATTGCCAACGCTCGTATGCAAAGAATGAATAGACCAAAAACAAGACCATGAGGAAACCCAAACCTGTCTTTTTTTAGATTGGAAGGGAAAAACAAAAAAAAAAAAAAAAAAAAAGAGGGACAGAGAGAGAGGGAGAGAAAAGAAGGAAGGGTGTGGTAGAGTGAGCTCGGTGAATTAGATGTATGAAAGAAAGGTATGCGAAAGGAGGTATGCTGTTAGTGAAAGTGCTCGAGTATGGATGATATGGCGTATGGTATAATATATGTAAAAGAGAAGAAAAAATATGGCTAGTGAGATGAAAGAAACCATGATCTTGAGGGAAGCAAGAGATAACGTAGGACGGTTTGCTGTCTCATCCGTAAAGGGCGTAGGGTATGAAGAAAAAAAAGAAAGAGTGATTATCCATTTCGAGGAACTCGAAACGTATTGGAGTCTCCTGCAATCAAAGCGCTTCGCAAGTTCAGATTTCGGCTAGATTTTCGTGGCCAGCTCATTAGTCGGTAAGCGTTTCGAGGGGTAGTGTGGTCGGCTATGTAGGAGACATTGTTCCCATCGACTCCCTGGATATGCAACCGGGGTATTGAGCCTATGCTTGGAAGTTGGATGATTTCTTCATCACTGTCATCCACAGAGGGGCTGGTGCGGCGGTTAAGAGAGGACGCAGATGATTGGGCTCGCATATACAGCACTGAGGGTGTCACACTAAGATTGTTGGAAGAGAGCGCGCCCACGGAGTGTGAATGACCTCTTCTTGGAAGGGGTTTCCTATGCTCATTCGGCTTCTCAGATCGGAGTATAAAGTCCATATAGGTCAGTTGCTCGTCTTTCCTCGGCTCTACTGTATCGAAGAACCCAGGCGATGGGGGCGGAGCGTCGGTGTGTCTCCGTCGGCTTGGGGTATCAGGGGCTCGCCGAAAAACGCTGGACGGTACACTTGTAGATATACTTTTCCGCTCCGAACCTCTTCTACTTCTCCGCATGGAGGTTTTCCTGATCAGCTTGGAGAACTGTCCATCTCTCCCGGAGATCGGCTCTGAACACTTAGGAGCGCTCATGCTCTTATCAAACGAATCTTGGAAAGAACACGGGGTGAATGGAGGACCAGGTGTGGGAACAGGTAAATTCTGAAAGGCTTCATGAGAGTTAATCTCACGCACTATTGCATCCTGTAGGGTCTCGAATGTTGGGTGCCTTGTAATAACTGCGGTTTGGTTACAAGCCTGTCGAAACATATCCATAATCTCAGCAACCTTTTGATTCGACGTGAGTAGGGGTGACGGGGTTGTCGGTGTTGCAACTGGTAGAGGACTATTCATGATTTCTGCAATACTGGGGTTTTGCTTAACTTCCAGAGCACTTGGAGTTGGAGGTTGTATGGCACGGTGCGCAATTTTTTTGGGTCTCCCCTTAGATGCTAGTTCTGTGTTAATTGAGAGGTCTCGTACATTCTTTTTGGAGCCGGACCGTGGTGATGTCGATGGTTTCCGTTCTCGCGAGGTGGCCCGTAGGCGTGGGCTCGGTGTTGAACCTGAATGAGAGTCTCGCTGTTCTTCCCGCCCATTGGGACTATCGCTGCCTTCTAACCTTGACATAGGTAATGTTGGACTGTCTGGTAGAGGTGTGTTACTCCATCGGTTACCTTGCTTGTGAGCTGGGGGCACTCCTAAGCGTCCCTCTGAAGACAGAATATCTGGTTCGGACGGGGCTTGCGGGGTAAGAGCGTTCTCAGAAAGAATAGTTGGCGCGGACCTTTGCAGCCGTAGAACACCATTATTTGGTGGGGGCATGTCATTCAAGCGAGGGACTGGTTTGTTTGAGTGATTATTGAAAGTGGTGCGCATCGTTTCCTGGGATCGGGTCTCCATGATTTGACCATCTCTGGTTTTGGGGCGGAGGCGCCTCCTCGGATCGTCCCTTACTGGAGAAGAGCTTGCTTGAGGGCTTGGAGAAAGTGCCAGTCGAGTAGTGCTTCGAGAAAAAGAATACTTTCTATTGTTTCGGGATATATTCCTATCCGCAACATCCTCCTGGTACAGTGTTGAGAGACTACGTGAGTATACATTCTGACTGTGGGGCTGTCGGCCTTGTAGAAAGGGCGCCATGTTGCGCTCCGCTATATCTTCGTTGTAGGGAGAAATTGGGGAAGAAGGGCTACCCGACGGTGGCCTCTGGTGTCGATGTATAGAGAAGAGGGCTTCGAGCAAGTCAATATGTCGTGCGCTTTTCTTTGTAAGCCGGCTGGAAGCACGACAAAGCGGAATATGACGAGGGGATCTTGGTTGGGACTGCAATTGCTCGTGCATCACTTCAAATTGCCGTTCAATCTTCTGGAAATGTTCAGTTTTGTGCAATGATGACGGGGTCTTCAATGTCTGACGAGAAGGGAGGGTTTGCTGGGGTGAGCTATGAGCTGAGTTTTCCTGCTCGCCCAAGACTTGTGAAGGAGGAGCTTTCTCCGTATGAAAGAATCGTCTTAGAGCAACCATCTTTAGACCAATTTACGTTGCGAGTGAGGGGAATAATGGTGCAAGGGTGAAATTATTCAAAAACCAGGATACAAGAAGCCCACAATGTCCTGCATATGAAGCTTCTAGCTAACGAGTGTTCGGGTTGTAGTCGAAGAATTGGTTTAATGAAGGTGGGGGAATCGTAGCCACAGAAATCAAAAAATTAAGATTAAATAATATAATGGAAAAAGAAAGCGAGGGATCAATAGCAGATCACTTGTCAAATATAGAGAATGTGTGTGAGAAAGAGACAGAGAAAGAGAGAGATTGAAGAAGTTCAAGTCATGGTAACATTTCGTTTCCTCACGATTTCTAGTACATTCATAGTTTGATGTGAATATTGGTGGTCTTTCCAAGGAAAAGAAAGGAAAGAAAATAAGAATGGAAGAAAGAAAAAAAAAAAGAAGAAGAAGAAAAATTACATAGAGCAGTAGTATAAGATTAAAAAAAAAGCAAAATTGAGGCAGACCGCAGTATGAAGGAAGTACTCCGTAAGTAAAAGGCGGCCGACGAAGGTAAGGACGATTTTCCTGATGCCTTCGTAGTTTGCAGATCGTGTGTGCAAATAACGTAACTAACATTTCACCCTCGATCAGGGGTTTATGAATATACTGGACAATGGGGCGGAGCCAACACGGACGGGAAGCTTGAGAGAGAAAAAAAAAATAATAATTAAATGAATAAAATAAAATAAAATACAAACTATGACAAGGGAAAAAAAAAAAAAGAAAGAAAAGAGAGCTGGTATTATTATTGTTGTTATTATAGGAGAGATAAAACGCCAATGAGATATCCCGTGGCGTTCCCCCGAACTAATCCTCCTTTTCGTCGGTTGACAGTAAGTGAGTGACACCTCTATCAAACCATCGTAACAATTTACAAGATATTATGTAGAGTTTCAAGGAATACATATTACTTATTGAAGAAGGATAAAGAGATGTGACAAAAAAAAAAAGAAAGAAGAAGAAAAGAAAATACTTGAGTGCCGTTGAGGAGAGGAGAGCTGAGGCCGCGTTGTCGAGAACGTGTGAAGACCAAGAGCTAACATCTTAATCCCATTAATGCCCCATTAATGCACGCCTAGAGCCCTCAAGACTCCACTTGACAGAAAAGCCTATTATTGAATTGGATCGTCAATCCACCCGACCATATCGGCAGTACGTACCACTCTTTCTTCCGTCTACGAAGCCCACAATCACTATTGCTAGCTGCTTTACTCGATCGGCTATAATAAGGGAGGGATTGAAATTTCTTCCTCAATGGCAAATAGCCATAATCTATAAAATTGATGAGCAGTCGGACCAGAGGGGGAAATAAATGGCTTCAGAGAGAGAGAGAGAGAGAAAGGGAGGGAAGGGGAGAAAAGGAAAGAAAAAAAAAGCAAAAATAAAACCAAACTCCCATTGAATGTACCAAGGTAGAAAAGAGGCTGACCAGTACTCGCCTTACAGAGAACTCCATCATCACAAGTGGATATAGAATAGTGCGATCATTGGTATATCGAAAGTGATCGCCAACAAACAATCAAGTATTAGTGCCTACTCTAGTGGAATAAGTTTGTGAGCCGAGTTCCCACCGACAGGTCAGCCTTGGGGAGAAAACCAAGAGCTAGGCCCTTTTCTCGCAGCGCCAGGGCCACAATCACAAGGATTTTAATTATTATTTATTATCGACATCTTCCAAGACACTAAAACCTACCTCGGACGATAGGTATTTTTGTTCTAAGCGGGGATACCAGGGGAGGTGACTATATAGTACTATCTACAAGGAAATCTTTTTTTCACTCTTCCATTGCACATCTCTCGAGATAATCAACTCTCATATATGAAGCAGTTATTGCATATTGAATTTATCGCGTTCTGTGTAGTTTCTGGAGGAATCATATCATACATAGACTTTGAGCTAGTCTCAGCTCTCTTTTGTCGATTGATCGAGCATCACAGAGGCTGAAACGCCGGGTTCAAATCGGCACGAACCAAATAAAAAAAAAAAAACAACAATAATAATAATAATAGCCATCGAAAATCAAATCACTGGTAGGTCAATACTCTTTTCACATTGATTTTAATCTTGCTCTGGAACTGGCGTCAGGGTTTCCCTCTCCAACGCAAAGAAATAGCCCGAGCTTTCTTGAGGGGCTCCAAGTCGAATCCAGGATAACAAATGTCTAGCAAATTCTCCGAATGAGGAAGAGCTCCTTTCCTGCCTAGTAGCAGTGCCCACTAACTACCTAGTACTCCATAGTAGCTATCCCTATCCAGCCCCTGAATCGATAAGTACCAATAGTTCATAGTTAAAAAACTCTCGGGATATAAGCCGTTGCACTAACCTTGCTTAATGCATACATGACAGCTCCCTAGCTAAGACATGCAACAATTACCCAAAAAGAAGAAAGGTGAGAGGGAAATTATTGCAATGAGAGGAAATTATATCCTACGGTAGGTACGTATGATCAGCTGGGTTAATGAAATTATTATTATTATTATTATTACACCGAAGAAGTGGATTGATCCAAGACTATCCACGAACATGATCAACAAACACGATCTCTCTTAATTCTCACGAACGCTTCCTTTTCTTGAACTTGCCAAAGGCTTTTTTTTTTGGAAGTATCACTAGTCATTTACCTTTGTAACCAATTACCTCCGTACGACATCTGTATTATTATTATCCCCCCTAGTCACCTTGCAAAACCACACCAAGTGGCACGCACTAACAAAAATCGGGCATGTCCAGCACCGATCCTAATCACAATGAGAAAATCCTCCCAAACCTCCCACGAAAAGAAATTGGACTCGATCCAGAGGGAACTACAATGTTTTTGCTACTGCGAAGTGCTACTACTATGATTATCCCCGGAGTATTAGGGGACTAATCAGAGTACAACGGACCATCAAAGCTCCCTACATAGGTACCTCGACCTAATTAACTCCATCGAGGCTAATTGGCAGAAAGGCATGTCGCACCCAAGTCCCAGAGATACTAAACCTCTTTGTTCCGCCTGAATAACAATAACAATAATGATATTAATAATAACAAGAACACTGTAAACACCGTTTATCTCCAAACTCATCAGCAACTCCGAAATTGCCCGTCCAGCGTTGGCTACGGAAATAAAAAGCGACCGTCGTTCACCGAGATAGGGTTAGTCGAGTGTGATACGTTCGCTCACGCCGGCAGCTATCACAGCAAAATAGATGATAATCTACAAACCACAGGGCCAACACGAGGGATGCCTAGGTCCTTTGATCGGGCCAAGAACCGCAACGATAGTAGTAATAATAATAAGAAGAAGAATAAGAATAATATGGGGTTGTTGACTGTTGGTTAGTGAGTTGGGGGTTTGAGGAACAACAAACTCGTATTAAGAGTTAATATTAACCTTGATACCTATCGTATTTAGGTACGATCTAATTAAATGGCTGTGTAGGTGTCGCGCGACTCGATGGAAGTGTGCCCAAGAAATGACAATGTTCGTATTAAGTTAGGTTATATTATTGATTATTGTATGGACAGAAGTACGGAGAACCTAAACCACTAATAATTACTCTCCAGTTTTGTCATTGTCCTCTTCCCGTCACCGCAAGTTGTATCGTGGACCGGGTAGGGGGCATGGACCATTCCCCGTGCCGTGCACATGCAGTAAATCAGAAAACGCATAAAAGCCAAAGTCGTCCGAGGAAATTAAAGGCTATTCGTGTTTATGTTGTTTCTGCTTTATATGCCTTCTCCGTAGGTAGATAGGTAGCATCTTTTTGGTGGGGGGGAAGGGGGGTTGGGGTTGAGGGCCAAGTAGCTGGGACTTGCACTCCATAAAGATCTGCAATGGTTGTAATGACTGCATTAGTGAGAACACTAAAAGTAGGTATCTAACTAGTCGGGGACTCGGGGTACTTTTTATGATCATGCAGGGGTAGATAAATTTGGTCATTATACTAATTATCATTCTTTATTTTCCCTCTTCTTCGACGGGAATAGATATGGGTGAATAATAATAGGTGGATGCATCTGTCAGGTAGGCAGCTGAGTCTTCCTACCTTAGTCTTGACCCTAATGCAGTCGTTGCAGATAGAGTAGCTCACATGAGAGAAGAAATTATCCAATCTCTTTGTTTTCCCATATACTCGATATGTTACTAACCCCAACGCTAATAGAGAAAGTAATGTATAAGTGAACTACCTACACAGTACGGAGTTTACCCTCAAAATTGTCAAAATGACACGGAAAAAGTTTCGAGACTTAAATCACCTGATATTTCAAACCCTCTATAGCTATTCAAGTAATAGTGCTGTGATACTCTGTGTTCTCAAATACAGATATCTAATTCACGCGAAACTCGGTTGTGATGTTGTAGAGAAGTAACGAGAATATTCAGTACCTTTAGTTTTTTTTTTTTTTTTTCAACACTTTTTTTCCATATAAACATTCCCCAACTCGTTGCCTTCCAAATGCGGTGTGACCATCATGCGTGGGCAACATGAATCACTTCCCCCTCAGACGCTGTAAATCATCACCACGGTTCATCTTTCCTCCAAATTGAAAACAGCCGTCTCTCATCCCATTCCGCATTCCCCATGATCCATCCATTGAGATTTCTTTCTTCCTACTTATTCAGCTTAGATCACAACAGTTACTAATACCTGTAGATAGGTAGGTAGGATGTGTGTCAGCGCAGTTGTATTTTGTGGAGGTACTTAGGCCGCCCCGTGTTTGACAGTTGTAGCCGTAGTAGTATCATCTCCTTCGCCGTTATCAGCAAACACTTCCGCATCAAAATCCTCTTCTACGGTATCTTCCACCTCATTTTCCTCCTTGGGCTGAGGCTCATCGTCGACTCTCTTGCGCTTGGTGGTACGCTTCTTCTTTGCGGGGGATGACGCTGGAGAACTAGTCTCGCCCGCATCGATGGATTCGGGGGAGGGCAGGAGGTTCACCTTGCCCTCAAGCATACCTGCGTCAAGTTGCTTCTTCAGACGGCAGAAGCGCATGCGTGCTGCAGGGGTATTGAGGCCCGTAGCTGCGCCGACAGCGGCGTAATCAATCTATAAGTAGGCAAAATAATCCCATGTCAATTCGACCGGTTACTAATTAGACGGTAAATTGTAAAAACAAAACAAATTAAAATTAAAGAATAGACAATAACAATGGGCAAATCAAATTAAAAGGAAAGAGAGAAGCCAGAAAGAAATGAATCA
The DNA here is from genome assembly GCA_027569155.1 of Aspergillus haitiensis. NCBI lineage: Eukaryota > Fungi > Ascomycota > Eurotiomycetes > Eurotiales > Aspergillaceae > Aspergillus > Aspergillus haitiensis. The sequence continues at coordinate 683,012 of JAPDEO010000006.1, read as the reverse complement.
CTGCTCTGGTAGCGTGAAGGCGGGCATTGATAGATTGTGTTATGCAACACTATGCTCTCTACCGCCTTTTTTCCCTATATATATTTCTTTTTTATACTTCTTGTTCTTCTTCTCCTCTATGAAAATATGCACATCACTTACAGTTTTGTAGCCTGAATTCAACAAACAAACATAAAGGAACATAAGGGTGAAATCTGGATTTGATCTAGGCGCCATTGTTGCCAGATCAGTGGTGGCGAATGCCAGTTTGAAGTTCTAGTGGAAAGCCTTGCTTCTGTAGGGTGAAATGGAATTGTAGATAGGGAAGAGTTAGATCGGAATAGAGCGAACGTTAGAGTAGAAGGGGGGTGGGATGAGAAAGGAAAGGGGGAGGGAAAAGCTATGGTGAGATGTTATGGTAAGCCCGAGACTAAATAACACAAGGCCCTGAGCAACAGGTCTCTGTCGGGAAACAATACTGGCTGCTGGTCAATTTATTCACTTGAGAAAAATATCTTTTCACTAAGGTAGCTTGAGTCATATTTTCACTCACTCCTCGCCTATCGAGGGAATTGATTGGTCTGATTATTTGTGTTCTTCCCTATTCTTTCTTAATATTCTTCTTATTCTTCTTGCCATGACTTTTTGATGTGATACGATATAGATATTAAGATACTTATAACCATATCTATACGATCTCATCTTGGGCATGTAGATTCAATTGTTCCTTTGAAGAAGTGGCTATTCGAGGCCTAAAAGCATATGTGAATTGACATCATAAAAATGAATTATATTTGATTTATTTCATAAAGCTCGCTCCCTTGTTTACCTAGATTTCCCCAGGCCTGCAAACCGCTCTGCAGACTCTCTAACTGCGTCCATCAAAACTGTGTGTGCGCCCCGAGCTGCATCTACCGCTGCATCGATCAGAGCATCATGTCCAAGGCTTTTATCATCGGTTCCCAATGAAGCCTTTGAATGATCTCCCTTAAGCCATAACTCAGTGATCTCATCTCGTGAAGGCATGTAAGCGACAACACAAGCTGATAAGATAGACCGATGCTCTGCCGGATCTGTGTCAAGCATTAACTTTGGAGCCGAGGACTGGTCGTCAGTAGGCTCGTCAGCGACCACAGCAGCCACTCCTCCGGCTACAAGGTCAAGACAGTCAATTCGCGCATCAGCAATAGCGGCAGAAGCAGCAGTAATACACCCAGCCAAGACATTCATCATCCCCCATGGCGCATCATGCGAATCGGGTGCATCGCCCCACCAGCGGTCATCCTCGGCTTCGAGAATAGTAATTGTGATATCAAGCCCACTTTTTGGCCATCTTTCAGCAACAATGACGCCCCTAAGAGCAGTTTCTAGATGTACGCCAAGATCACGTTCGCTCGCATCGCGGATATGACCCTTTCGTTTGCGAGCTGCAAACGGCGCGTATTTGACATGGGTTGTCAGAACGAGATTGGGAGAGAAGGTAGCAGAGCGCGGGAGTGGTTTAGGCCCGTGAACTGTGCAGGCTAGTTTCAGAGCTGAAGATGGTGGAATTAGAGAACTGGATGTGGACCGAGCGGCTGCAAGGGAAGCTGAAGGTTCGAACTCGAGATAGGCAGATCCGGAAGCAGATGGGATGAGACCCGTTTTTAGAACTGAACGCCAAAAAAAATTAGCAAATCCCACGCTAATGAGCTAAAATGAATATAAATAAGTGTTCGGAATCCTTACAGATCTTTCGGAGCTCATTTGGCTGCCTTTGACGTCGCGGTCTCTCCGCCGCTGCGAGAGAAGACTTGGTGTAAGAAGCAAAGACTGGAGGCCGTGTGCCGCTAGGCGGCCCATTGATTCTCCTTCTGTCAGTCATTACACATGACTTGACATTCCCTGTCAATCTCTTCACCGGTAGCTAATGACCGAAAAGAAGCTATTGATGGAGAATGCTGGCGGACGATTAACGAAGCTGCCTCAAAACTGGAATCTACAATTTTGAGGGATGTTTGCACTGTTTGTCGGACGGGCGGTGGAGCCTGACGCTAGTCTTTTTTTTTTCTTCCTCTACTTTTTTCTCTTCCACTTTTTCTTTCCTCTTTCCCTCTCTCTCTTCTTCCCACACAAACAATTTATCAAAAGTTGCCATTTTAAAGCTGAATGAGCTTCTTTTAAATTGTCAATCAAATACCCATTTCATCACTAACATTGTCACTGTAAGTTTGTCATCTTTACCTACTATCCCTTTCCACAAATCAAATGAGGAAAACGATCCAAAATCTTAGTTCTGGCGACAAATAAATGGGCCGTTGAACAACATGCACTACCATCTGAGAAAATATCTTAAACACTTTGTTTTTGCCATCACTTTTCCACAATAAATCAATTGTTGACTTTGTGAAATAGGTTCAGCCTTTTAGCTCAATTTCTTCATAACACTCACTCACTAATCAGGTATGTTAATTTTTTTTTTTTTTTTAATCTTTCTGTTTCCTTTTTTTCCCCCATAGCTTCTATGATGAGACAAATTTTTTTCAGTTCTGCTTCTGCAAAAATTTTGAAGAAAAACAAATACCTTACCAAACTGCCTGATGCTATTCAAAACTTTCTCAACGATTGTTCTTGCACCTGTTCATCTTCATCGTCTTCTTTGACCAGTTGCTAATAGCTTCATAAGTTTTAGGTACTCTGTAGACTACCTAGGTATCTTTCTTGGCAATTTGGAAATTATTATGATACAAATAGGTATGATTTGGGATTTCTGTTCATTTTAGCTCCCTCCACACCTGCATACTTTTTATGATGACAACTAGTCAATCCATTCAATGATTCCCGCAAGGGAAACCTCCCCTCGGGCCTGTATTTGTTGATGATGCAATGTCATAGAATACAATGATCCATCTCTGCCCGCCTCCCTAATACTGGACCTTGACTCTCTTCTTTCCGTTCCGGGGAGAAGAGCTGACACTGGGAGGATGGTTGTGGAGTGTTGGGCGGGTGGGCTCATATCGTTGTATTTCTCGCACTGCCATAGTTGTCTTCATTTACTACGCTTGACTTGTGTCAGTTCCTTTCTTTGAACTTGTTGTCCGTCTTGGATGGCATGTTTGGGGTTTGGGGCTGACAGGGGATGGGATGAATTAACCGGCTTGGCTGATTAATTACATGCGACAACCTTCGTCTTGATGACTCATTATAATGGTAATAATCTTGCTGATTATTATTTTCTAGATATAAATATCCCAGCTTTCCGTAGTAGTTAAGTTCTAATGAAAAATTTAATTATTTCATATATATATCTTCATATTGATCTTTTTATTTGAAACCTCGTTATTTGCATTTAATTAAAATAGTGTATGTACTATGAAGTTCCCAAGTCTGTATCTAATCAAGGGAACAGGACCACTGTACCCAGGGATTCCTGGACAAATTCTCCTTGCTCCTATGTCCCCCAACAAGATTGCTTTCAGCGCACCAAGCAAACATCTCGCGTCTTCCTTCAGGGATCTCCCACATAGAAATATTCATAGCCCTGGCTTTCTAGACCTGTCTATTGGTAACTGTCATGGCTCGTTTTCCGGCATGAAACAGGCAGGGGGGAAAATAAAAATAAAAAACTGCTTCCCTAAGAGTTTCGACTCCCTTTATGAGAATATCATCTTTCTTTGCTTTTCTTTGTCCCTTCTATGGATTCGATGGATTCTTGTCTTTCGTTCTTTATTTTTTGTTCTTTTCTTTTCGTTTTCTTCCGGTTTATTTATCATTATCATTTCTTTTTTTTAGTTATTCTTTGCTTGACGACTAGTTATTCTTTACCTTCTGTTGGCGTCGAGGCACCATTTCGTGACATACTGTAGGGTGCCTGTTTCGGTGATGGTTGTTAGACAAGCCAGTGAAGAAATTTGGGCACCTAAGTGAAATGTAGCCTTACCAAGACGCGCTTTGCGTTGCAGATTCTCCAGGCAAGGTTACGAATATTTCCATCGGCTCGGACAACCTCAGGAGCAAATTCAACACCAAACCTTGACGAAAGAATTAGTCTCTCTAAGATTTTGATAGGGGGAAAAGAGGGACGTGGGGACTCACATTTGATGAACGGCAAATACAACCCTCTTTGCATACTTCCCATCCCGCTCCACCAGGCCACCAAATTGCTCCTCAACAGTCTCTGGTGCAATTTCCGGATCCCGATCGAAGCAGTTGTAAATAAGAGGTAATAGGCTCATTTCCACTGAAGCCTGGGATATTCCAAGGTTGTTTTCGGCAGTTTCATCTTCATCCTCTTCGAATCGTGGGATACGGACCTCAAACGGTCTTGAGATAGCCATAACATTGTGCTTGCCGTTGTGGTGGTAACGGAATTCAAAAACGCCTTGGGTCCAGAAAAGTTTATCACCAGCGAAGACGATTTCACCTGTCAGAACATCATGGTTGTCGCCATTTTTCACAACAATATCGCTAGTCACAATCCCCTTCTCACAGGTTAAGTTATCGTAAGAACCTTCGTTTACAGCAACCCATCGACCTTGTGAGGATACCCGGGTGACCTCGCGAGATGTGTTATCAGTGACACGATACAATCCAATCCAATCTTTCTTGGTGTGGTTGAGAGGTGCAGTCCATTTCACCTTGATTGGAGAGCCATATTGGAATACTAGGTTTTTCAAATCCCCACGGCGATCAAGAGGCATGCGCGCATTGACACCTTCCCTACCGCTATCGCATTCGGCCAAAAACGAGTCAGTTCCTTCAATAGACAAGGAATAATCCCGTGAATTGTATCCAGCAAGGTCCGCATCAATACGAGAAATAGTAACGCGAGCAGGGTACTTCTGGAACAAGGCAGTCGTGTCCTGGACAAATGTATTAACACCAGCAGCAAGTTTTGGGCGTGCTGAATCGATGATATTATCGAGGAATTCGTATGAATCATCAAATATCTTGTCCACACTTCCATGAAGTTGCTTCAGAGACGGGGGTAGTGATCGCTTCAAACTCTTAACGAGACCAGCATCTTGGCGCAGGCTCCGTCCGTACAGCTTTTGCATGTGGGGTCTTTCAACGAATTGAATGAACCCCAAACTTAATATATGGCTCAAGAAGGCCAGGAAGGCGATTACTCCGCTAGTGGTGATAAGCACTGCGCCCCACACACCTGCTAGACCTAGAACACGCTCCGGGTTATTCAAGAAGCGGTAGATACCATTGTAAGTCAACTTGGGTGACTCGTCGAAAAAGAAATCTCCATAAAACCAGCCGAACTCCCCTAGTGAATCATAAATGCTCACGGATGTCCATATCTGTAGGCTTATAAGCCCCGCGCCCAAGACATGGCGGAGCAAGACCAGACCATAACCCCAGTCAGATGGTAAGGTATACATTTTCCATACGGCAGCGATAAAGCTTGCGTAGCACATAATCATACTTAAGTGGTACGTGCCCTTCCACTGGTTCCACGCCTCCCCAGGTGTTTCACCATATTTGACAAAGTGCCGGGTCCAGGCCTTACAGTTTGATTGACCATTGAGAACATATCCGAGCCCAACCGAGTACCAGAGCCTCCATAAAGCCGCATTAACGACAAAAAAGAACTGGTACCAGGGAGTTGACGGTGTCATGATAGTTAAACAGAACATGAGTAATTGGACGAGTAGAGAAGACGTATCAGTTGTCCTATACAGATCTAGATTGTGTAGCCCTAGGAGATTGTGGAAAGACTGCGGTGGGCTGCTCGAGAATGTTGGTGCATAGGGCATTTGTTCTTCAACCGGAGAGGGCGCATTGGGAGAGTCCAGAGGTTGTAACGATGTCGTTGAGGCTGTGTCCTGATCCGTAGTACGTTTGCGTGGTGGAGGGGGGTTGTACGTTTTGTCGATATGGGGGTTTTCGACAAACACCAGGAATGCGAATTGAGCTGCATGGGCGATAATAGAAATGAATAGGACTTTATAGCTGGCTGCCATTAGTGAAATACCGTAGTAACCCGCATAACCAACCGAATACATGGGATGTGGTGCCATTTCAAAGACACCATCAAATGTTAGCTCCTGGTCAATGAGGTAGAAGAAATCCCCCCAGTACCACGCATAGTCCTTCACGACTCGATGCGCGTCTAATTTAACCCAAAGGTTGAACAGTACTAAGGCAATACCGGAAGTCCATCGTAAAATTGTCATCAACACGCTCTCGTTGGTGGGATGGTGACTACAGGCTATCGCAAAGAGACAGTAAGATGTGAAGTCGCACATGAGGATCAGATCCACCACTCGTCGGAAAACAAGCCAGGTATTATACTCAATTGGCGCTTTTTCGAAGGAGTAGTCGGCGGGAATTTTGGTTTCCAGCTCGCGCTTAATCAATTTGTACAGTTGAGGATAAGGGTTTTTGCCCGTGGATGGATCCACGAAGATCTTGGATTTCTCTGCCCAACGAACGAGCGTCTTGTGGTTGGACTGGTTGTGAAGTAACCAGCCGATACCAGCATTGTAGCCAGTCCGCCAGAAAAGGTAAATCACCGCGAAGACTGGAACCTTGGCTCCAGTGGGAAGTTTCCAGAGGAGGAGAAAATGGGCAGCTAAAATAGCCAAAACAACAACATCTGACAGGTTCTTAGGCTCGGAGGGCGACAGGAGCTGGGAGACCATGTCATGAGTTTGGGGTACGGTGAAGACTATCGAGCGGCATACCAAGTTAGCAGGCGAATAGCAAGGTGGAGATGATAGGAGACGCAAACAAAAGATCAATTGGAATTTCGACTCTCATTTACTTCATCATCACCATTGAATACAGAAAAGACCTACTTGTGCCATCTGGAGTTCGCCCAAACGTCTTGCCCGCTTTGTCCTTCCCATCCAGCTCACCTGTGGCCACGAGAGGCTCAAGGCCGACGTTTAGGTCAGACTGAGGGGCCACATTTCTCTCTCGAAGCCCATCAGTTGCCTGATGGGTGCCTGTTGAAAGGCCACGATCCATTATTTCGAGATTTGTTGAGAAAGAATTTTAAGAAAAGACAAAAGCACGCATGTGACAGGGCAGCAGCGGGAGGCTTTATTTAAGAAGCTCAACGACTATGATTGGCCCGTGCTCATGTGAGGCACCAATCCTCTTTTAGTTAAGGTGTTCGGAAGTGCCAGATATGCCGGGCAAACGGGTAGAGGGAAGCAGTTATATGTAGGTAATGTCACGTCACAGGTTGGGTATTTTCAAGTTCATCAGAGATGAGTCCCTGATTTGAAGGAAACTGGGTGAGGATGAAGTCGGAAAGTTTATATTGTTTCAAGTATGATTATGTTGGATGGGTATTTCAATTATAATTATAATTATAATTGATCATAATAATAATGAGAATAATAATGCAAGCTACTATTCATTGTGATCCCTTGTTAGAATCCTACCTTACCTACCTAGTAATACCCAAATTGTTGAGAGCTTTCCCCCCTCAATTGTCCGTACGGGTGGAACCTGCGGTGGAGGCGCCAATTTTCCTCGCCCAGGCCAATCCAATCGTGAGGGTCGGCTCCAGAAGGAAGAATGAGCCGGAAGGTAAGAGAACATTTTCGTTTCATTATTCTCTTTGAAAGCTAGGTGGGTTAACTTGCTCTTGATAATAATAAGAATAACCTATTCTAGGGAGTCCCTTCGCCATAAGACCAAATCAATGGACAAAACCCCGCCATGTACATCATCATCATGACCCTGGAGGTCCACAAGATACAGCTGGAACCTTGGCTTTGTGTGGGAGCATAATCTCAATCAAGTTAGTTCGCCCTTGGGACAGTGCGGGTGCACGAGCACTAAGCGTCAATTCATCATGACTTTTTATTTCTATCCTCATGATGGCGTGGGGGATCCTCATCTTCGCGCGCACACGGTCGGGTTCTAGAGACTGCAAAGTAAGGAGTTTACGCATGGATGTTATTCCTGGTCACCAGGTCTTAGGCGGTAAAGGCGGGTTGAAGATATACCAGTTTGGCATGCCATTGGGGCCCTGTCACATCATCCTGTGCGGTTAATAGTTCTAGCTGCAAATGCAGTCTTAGTTTGAATACGTATGCTTTTTTTTTTTTTGGGTTTGACGTGCCCATGCCAGAAACACCGCTACTTTAGAGGTCGGATTTATCCTAGATGCATAAGACGGGGCACTTCATCCGGCAAAAGTAAGAGGAATTGGCCTCCCTTCTGCGGGCATGCCGTAGGCCAATGTGGCTCTGACTTACTTGCACAATAGAAAAGGATCCATCCCATTTGCTTGTTGGCGACCCATATGATAACTAAGCGAGTGCTGGGTGTGAGATTCGAGTGTCTTCTGACTTGGTTTGCATTGCTAGGAGGGGCTGTGTTACATGGAAAGGCATGTTCTCAATAAGCATGATTCCAGGAATAGATGGACCAGGGGGGTACTCTAAATTTATTGCTCTCCATTATTGAATCTTATGGAAATATTCCTCCTGTATATTTTACTTGTAGTGATAATGCTATATTTTTTGGGTCAAATAGTGTGTGTCAACCCTGAGTGAAGCCTCAATCGTCCTGGGCCTGGAGGGGAAGATGATATCATCGCGATTATCGGATTTCCTCCAAGTGGAATATTACCATCCTAGCTGGAACAATAACAGGTTAAAGTTCTGACTGTGCATAGTAACTGCCTCTCCACCCCCGATTCCCCGTTTACCCCTCTCGAGATTTGTGCCCTGATGGCGCATCGTACCCCTGTCGGTTTACGGAATACCAGTTTTGATCTTCCTGAGAGAGCCCGGTTCTCGGTAGGAGCTTCCACCGAGGACGATTAGTACTCCTTCATCGTCAAAAGCATCTAGGCATTGTTTATAGAGCATCTCCTGTGCCTTTATTTATCTCGATCGTATTGTTAAAATATGGTCCGGCAGCTAGGGATTTATATATACCAAACTTCTCGTTTACGACTCAGAAACCTTTGTACCAGAACCACCAAAGGTTCTGATCACTCCGCACAGCCATCACAATGAAATAGAGCTATGTTGTTTCTACCCATTGAGTGAGGATAAAGGCAGAAGGGTTCTCGTATTCAAAGGGCCTGAAAATACCACCAGATATATTATTGCTCATCTAGGTAGTCAGTCGGGACCTGAGTTAAACCACAGTTAGATTGAGTCCACCAAAAAAATAAACAAATAAATTTTATCATGCATGGATACATAGATTAATGGACAAAGATTGCCAGCATGGAACTTCTAGGAATTATATTACATGCAATATTTATCTTAGTTGAGTAGGTAATAAATAGTCTTTCGGCTTAATCGAATTATTTAATCTACCCTAAACTATAACATATTCAATAGAATATAATACTGTTCAAAAGAAGATGGTGATTCAAATAGTTAAGCTATTAATATGGGAAGAGCTTATACTTCTCGCACAATACCCTATTATGTAGGTGGTGGGGCTGTAAGTGAATAAGATGTTTATTTATGAACCTGTACCTTAAGTCTTTGCAAACAAATTCTGTATCTATTCAGCCAATTAAAAATTTCAAACCTTTGCTTCCTAAATCAATATTCGATCCCGAGTGATTGCTTTCCCTTCCTGTGCTTTTGGGATAAAAGACCCTGTTTGACCTCCGACCTCGCAACAACTTAAATGTTCCTCCCCGACAGTGCGCCAATCGCCACAAGAGAGTTTGTCATTCCCGCCCCGATAACGAAGTGTGTATTATCAAGCAAGATTATTTCCCCTCCGCGGACTCATCGCCGCCACTTCCATCTGACTCTTTTTTTTTTTTTCCCCTTGGGAAGAATCAACTGAAATACATCCATCAAATCCAAAGAAATAGTGAGATATTCTGTTATATACGAGCTGATTCTGGTTTTTGCCTCTTTTGATCGATTATCAGTGGGTGTTCTGCACGTCATGGCACCTTCTTTGGAGGAGCCAACGGCTGCTTATCTCGAGGCCGCTTCGAAGATGACCCCGAATCTCGTCGCTCCAGAGCCCGGTAGGCTTTCCCAGCCGTTGTTTTCTTCTAACCGGTTCTCCTTAGCATGTTCTAACCTGTGATGTAGAACATTGTCCTGGACCAGAGTCCGAACAAGCAGGTAAAGGCGATGCTTGTGCCGGCTGTCCGAATCAACAAATTTGCGCCTCTGCCCCAAAAGGGCCCGACCCCGACATACCTGTCATCACTGAGCGTCTTTCACAAGTCAGACATAAGATATTAGTGCTGTCCGGCAAAGGTGGCGTCGGTAAATCAACTTTCTCCTCCCTTCTCGCGCACGGTTTTGCCTCGAATCCCGATTCTACTGTCGGAATCATGGACACAGATATTTGCGGGCCTAGTATCCCGAAGATGATGGGCGTAGAGTCGGAAACAATTCACGTCAGCAATGCGGGATGGAGTCCCGTGTGGGTTAGTGACAATCTGGGTGTTATGAGCGTGCAATTTATGCTCCCGAATCGGGATGACGCGGTGATCTGGAGAGGTCCGAAAAAGAACGGATTGATCAAGCAATTTCTGAAAGATGTTGACTGGGGCGAGATGGATTATTTGATTGTCGATACACCACCGGGAACATCAGACGAGCATCTGTCAGTGAACTCATTATTGAAGGAGTCAGGTGTTGATGGTGCCGTTCTCGTGACGACTCCGCAAGAGGTTTCGCTGCTGGATGTTAGGAAAGAGATCGATTTCTGCCGCAAGGCAGGGATTCGAATTCTTGGATTAGTCGAGAACATGTCCGGATTCGTTTGTCCGAATTGTGACCACGAATCAAAGATCTTTCGCGCCACCACGGGAGGTGGAAGACGGTTAGCGAAGAAAGTGGGCATTCCTTTCCTTGGGGCTGTCCCCCTCGACCCAAGGGTTGGGATGGCATGCGACTATGGTGAAAGCTTTGTGGACAACTTCCCTGATAGCCCGGCGTCGATGGCGATCAAGCAGGTCGTCCGCTCCGTCGGTCAGCTGGTTGGGGAGGATCCCGATAAGGTATTGCCAAACGATAATATTGAATAGGGCTGTTACGAATTCTTTGCCTTCAACTTTGCATGGGAGAAGCAAACTGGGAATTTTCTGTTACGGAGTCTTTTGGGCGCATTTGGATGAGTTTTCGTTTATTAAATTTTGATACCAATTTTCATGATTGCATTCTAGAATAATAGCATATCTACAGCTAGCCTTTTCCCATACATACTGTTTCATATAATGCTTACGGGTTTACTATGTGACATTTAAGACAACTAGTAATGTAGTGTCCCATTATTCTCGACACATTTTTCGTTTATCTGCAACACGTAGTACGACAGATATTTAGTGACTGAGACTTTCAGTCTTGTCCAGGGATGGGAGATTTATCAATCTGTATCCCAATTATTTAGTATCAATACCTGAAGCCCCAAGCGTCCTTATAATGAAAAAGAAAGAAAAGAAACAAGCAAGAAAAGATAAGATGGAGAGAGCATGTGAAGCAATGATTGGCGTGGCTGATCATACTGGAGTTTCAGTGACAGGCCATGACTTATCCTCAAACAAGGCTGCCTACCTACTCGTCTGTTGTTGTTCTTTTCAATTTCAGAGGTAGTAGTATCCATTATTGCTGGATTTCTTAATCTTTTTTTTTTTTGACTATCTCACAGGACGGGAAGAGGAAGGCTTGTTTGAACCCCTTGAGAGCTTTGTTTCTTTCAGGATCGAAGGGGGAGGGTATAGATGGCACCTATTATGCCTTAAGGTCATGAAGTGAAACTTTCCATGGGTTTTATTTAAATGGTAGTAAGGAAGGAGGGAGAGTTTTTCATTTTCTTTTCCTTTATTTTGTGGTTAAGGAATGAGCTGTTATAGAGATTTGGGGTATGTAGTTTTCAGGTTAGCTAGAAATTATAGATACCTGGTAATGTATCTGTAGAATAGTGACCTGCTACCAGAAAGAGGCAACTGGAATTGTGATCTATATATGTACTTTCCTACCACTGTATTATTGAGCGCAGATCAGAATTTTTGATCTGCAATGAACGAACTCAAAAGGAAGAAAAGTAAATAGTTATCAATAATCTCCGAGTGGAAATTAAACCGACATGACCCTCGTCCCTCTGGTGCTCTCCTCCTGTTGTTGACCAGACCTAACATGCAATGTTCCTGTTTCAGGATGGTCGGTTTAGTTGGGCTGTAGAGGTTTCGGCGTTTCACGTCTTCCAGGGGTTGCTCAAATGCGCCTTTCCCGTTGGCTGAGAGTGTTCTAGAGCCCAACTGCCAAGCGCTTAAACGCAAAAGATCCAGTAGCTCAAACAGTGATTCATCAATCCACCGTGTCAGCCAGATGAGCTGGCGCTGCTTCTCTGACTCGTCACTGGCTGATTTATGAGCCTATGGTGTTACCTAACCTCCAGCTCTTTTTTTGTGTTCCCTTTTCTAGCTTGTTGTTTTGAAGCTCCTGAAGTCTCTCCACTTTGTCAGTGTCCAAACGAGGTTTTCCAGTCCGCTTTCTTTTCTTACTGGACCGGACTATGTGGAATATTCTCCATGGGCCCTATCTAAGGCTCTGGCGGTTTGGGGACCAGGGGTTCGCCAGGATTCTTGGTCAAACCGGCGATTTCTCTGCTCTCTGTCTTTTGTTAGTCTGCTAGGAAGCTGGGCGTTTCAATTTGATCTTTAAGCTAAACATTGCTTCTGGTATTTTATCTTCTGTTTCCTTTTTCTCTGTCGTCTTTCTTTTTGGGTTTCTCTCTGTTAATGCATCCATTCTCTTCACTCCAATAGGTGTGACATTTACTCTGGGAGGCTTGTCCACCATCTTTCTCTTTTAACGCTTATTCTCTCACTTTTCCTTTACCATTCTCTTTCTGTTTAACCTAGCATTCGCGGTTATCTAGGTCTGGACCTGGATCGATATCATTCTTTTGTTATTTGTCTTTTTTTTTTCTCTTAATTTTTCTTTCCTCCTCACTGTGGACCTTTCTACCTAGTCGCCTGATAGCTGCGCAACTAGTATCCTTCTTTAAGCCTTTGAAATTGCAGTCAATAAACTATCATGAGGATCTTTCAATCCATTCTGATTGCACTATGGTTTACCCATAGTGTAGTTTCTGCACCTACGCCTTCTCAATCTCAGCATACAGGCAGGTCCTTTAAAGTTGAGAGAGTACGGCGTGGAGGCAGTAGCGCCGCCGTCTCTGGTCCAAATGCTCTCCGCAAGGCCTACCAGAAATATGGCATTGTCCCCACGGACATTGGTGTTGATCTGGACGACTTTGAGCCTAATGTGAAGATTTCCACCACCGCCGCCACATCAACCAATGAAGATGTTGCTGAGCCAGATCAAGTTGGTGCTGTCAGTGCCTCATCTGTTCTAGGCGATGTCGCATTCGTCTCACCTATCAAGATTGGTGGTCAAAAACTTGTGGTGACCTTTGACACAGGCTCATCTGATCTGTAAGTGCTCCGCAATCTCAATCATTTGATTGCGCTTACTATGTCATTTGCTACGCAGTTTGCTAACAGTGGAATACTTTTAGCTGGGTGATGAACAAAAACTTGCCTACAGAATTCACCAAGGGTCGTACAGTCTTTGATCCTACTAAGTCGAGCACTTTTCAAGCATTAAAAGGTGCTACCTTCGATATCTCGTACGGAGATAGCTCTTTTGCCTTAGGGCCAGTTGGACTAGACACCGTGAATATTGGTGGTGCCACTGTTACTAGCCAAGCTATCGGTATCCCGACTGAGATATCCAGCTCTTTCATCGATGACACGTACACCAATGGCCTCGTAGGGCTCGGATTCTCCTCGCTTAACACCGTCCAACCGCAGCAGCAGCTGTCCCTCTTCGAAAATATTGCCTCAAGTCTTGATGAGCCCGTGCTTACGACATCACTGAAGACCGGTACCGTCGGAGAGTATGAATTCGGCCGAATCGACAAAACTAAATACAAGGGCAATATGGTCAATGTGAGCATCGATTCCTCCTCAGGATTCTGGTCGTTTCAGTCACCCTTCTACCGTATCGGTGACGATGGCGCCCTCCAGACAAACACCGCTTCACCGACGACGATCGCCGATACTGGAACCTCGCTTATGCTTCTTGACAGCGAAATTGTCCACGCCTACTACAAAAAAGTGGAGGGTGCCCTTTTTATCGGAGATGCTAGTGGGTACATTTATCCTTGCAAAACGCAATTACCAAATTTTGCCATTGCAATTGGACCACAACATTTGGCCACAGTACCTGGTGAGCTGCTCGATTTCTCAGTTGTAGGAAAGAATACCACAACCGGAGAAGAACGTAAGTTTTGATATTTGCCCCACACTCTCAGCATTTCTTCTTCAAGCCCAAGTTCCTTGGCTAATGATTATTTCGTTTAAAAAAATTTAGTCTGCTACGGTGGAATCCAGTCCAACCAAGGTATCTCTATGCAAATCCTTGGAGATACGTTCCTAAAAGCATTTTTTGTCGTGTTTGACCTCCGCGGGCCATCTCTGGGTGTTGCATCTCCTGCTTAATAGATTCTTTGGGGAGAAGTTGTACGAACGCGTGCAGTATTTGATTATTTTAATTCTAAATATAGTGAAAGAGATGGAGATAGAGATTTAAAAAGAAGGAAAAAAAGAAGTTTTTTCTCTTCTAGAGTTGATCTATTTGTAAACTGTTATACATACACAGCATCCCCTATGAGTTAATTTTTTACATAAATCGCATAATATTATTTTACCCACCTCCATCTCTCACCCAAAAGATCGAAGCCTTATAAACAAGTTAGCCATAGATTCACCACATGCGCTGCAAGCCTGTAACAATGAAACTCCACTGAGACTAGTTTTATTGCTATCAAATGCATAATAATAGAATGTATTAGTCTATTCTTCAGTATATATATAGTAAGTGTTTCTTCAAGAAGTGAGAGGAGTTGATAGTAGTGGCCCCGCATACCTCATCGGTTCTCCAACTTTTTCTCTCCCTATAGCTTGAGGTACTTCCATCCTAAGCTTTACCTTCATTTCCCCCTCTCGTTTACCATCTGACTTTCCCGTACGATCATTTCCAATCAATCTAAATTTCTCTATTTTTTATCTATCTTCCTTTTTCTCCGATTGAACCCGTTAAAAAGCGAGGAGAAGAGGAGAAGGTCGGGGAGAAGGGGGAGGAAAGCCCCGCAATTCCACGCCGGGGAAATTCCGATAATCTCTGGGGGAGAAGTAGTTGCACACCATGGGCAGCAGCCGGCTTCGGGCCATCAGAAGTATTTATAATGAGGATTAGAGGCCTTCGGTAGAGGCTAGCTTTTCGTTACTTTTCTTCTTTTTTTCCCTTTTTTTTTTACCTTTTGTCTCCTTGTCCTTTCAGATCTGTCGAGTATTGTTGTTTTATGATCAACTGAAATCCTTCACCATGAGAGCTGTTCGTTTCCACGCAAAAGGTGATATCCGGGTAGATGAAATTGACGAGCCAATTTGCGGGGAAGGTCAAGTTAAGGTTTGTGAATTCTGCATTTCTACATCTATCTATCTATCTTTTTTTTTTTTTTTTTTCCTTTTCTCTTGAAACAAAGATCTCATTCAATTCCTCGTGTTGGAGGAGTGGATATTATAGATTCGACCGGCCTTTGCGGGTATTTGTGGAAGTGGTGTGTATATGTACTTGGTAGTATATCTCTTCTATACATGATCTAATACCGGGTGGCAGATTTGCATGAATATTTAGCAGGCCCAATCACAGTTCCTACCAGTCCACATGCGATTACCGGGGCCAAACTTCCAGTGACATTGGGCCATGAATTTAGTGGAACCATTGAAGAAGTCGGACAAGGTGTGACATGTGTGAAAGTGGGAGATCGCGTGGCTGTCAAGCCCAATCTCTCGGATGGAAGTTGTCCTTCTTGCACATTCGGCAGGCCGAATTGTTGTCGCAACCTGGGGTTTATTGGTTATAGTAGTGAGTTTTCCTTTTCTGCCTTATCATGCGGGATTTTCCAGGAAGAAGAAGAAGAAGAAGAAATGAAGAAGAGAGCCAGGTTTTTTTTATTCTTGTTGCTGGCATCATTTCCTTTCCATATGATGGCTAATGGTGGTATTTTTTTCTCTCTCTCTCCCAGGCAATGCTGGTGGTCTTTCAGATTATGTGGTCGTACCAGCGAAACATGCAATATCTTTACCCAACTCATTTCCTCTTGATATTGGAGGTAAGTTATAGGCAAAAGGTTTCTTCTTTTGTATTAGCAAGTCTTGAGCAAAGAAGCCACATTCGATATGATAATTAACGAAAGCTCTTTTTTTTAAAATCAGCACTTGTCGAACCTCTTACCGTAGCCTGGCATGCAGTGAGTCGTAGCCCCGTTCAAAACGCTCGCACAGCGCTCGTTGTCGGGGGCGGCCCCATTGGTCTTGCCGTCGTTCAAGTCTTAAAAGCCCACGGAGTCAAATCGGTCATTGTTGCCGAAGTCTCTACTCAACGGCGGGAGTACGCCAAAATTCTAGGCGCCAATCATGTCTTCAACCCTATCACAGATGATGTCGTATCGCAGGTGCGCTCCCTGACGGCCGATGCGGGTGCAGATATCAGTTTCGAGTGTTCTGGTGTGCAACCTGGATTCGATACCGCTTTGAAGGGTATCCGGGTCCGCGGAACGATGACTATTGTGTCGCTGTGGGAAAATAAGCCTGTTATTGATGCATTCGATGTGGTTTCTTATGAAAAACATGTTATTGGAGCCGCGATTTGTGAGGAAGGGGACTTTGAAGCTGTTATTGAAGCTATTTCATCCGGTATGTTGTCAGCTTGAAACTGATTGGGAGTGAGCAAGGAAAAGGAAAAACGAGAAAGAAAAAATAAAGAGGCTTCACTAATGAAAATTTTAGGAAAACTTAACCCCCGACCTATGATTACCAGCAAAATTTGCATGGAAGATGTGGAGGAGAAGGGCTTCAAGGCTTTGATAAATGAACGAGATAAACATGTCAAGATCCTGATTGACATTGCTGCTTGACGATAATATAATCATATCTAGTTTTTCCTCCGCCTTTTTTTTTCAATACGATTCAAGCATGCTAGGGTAGATTTATTTGTCAAAGGTTAGCGAACCTGTACATGAACACACAGTCGACTTGGGATACCCAGCTCGGAGGTACCTAGGTAGGTACCCCAACTCTCGGCTGGAACCCAAACGCTATCAAGAACCTATCAAATGAATGCAATGATAATATCAGTGTCATACCCGATATGTCGGACAGTCACAAATACCATCATTCAAGTCCCGTATGAACCCCCCCCCCCGGGGACTGCAACACCCCCCGCCCGCGTCGTCCATTGTCGATTCTCCCATTAGATGATTGAGAGATGCTACTACATTAGGATTTTTTTTTTCTTTTTCTCTTCCTCTCTCTCTTTCTTTTTTTTGGAAAGTTTCTGACTGCATACAGTGGCTGCTGATATTCTTCTGCCAACATGACAACTAGGTTATCTCTGTGGATCATGTTTCTCGTATTTTCATGTTGAATGTCTCATGCAGCACACGTGTGCAGTTGAAAGTTGTATTGCTAGTTAACTCCGTACAGTAATTGTAGAACTTAGGGCAGAAAGGCCGAAATATGGGAACTGGGGGGCAGTACGAGGAGGGGAAAGAGGCGCTCATGAACGAATTGTGGCTTGCATAGCGTCTGGATAAGCGAGGTTCGTGAGTCCGTTCATAGTTGCACTAATAATAATAATACAAGTTAATTCGGAGAAATAGAGGTCCCTTCTGGAAACCATGGATTGTCTAGCATGGGGTAGTAATTAACATAGGAATCTAGTAAGGTACCTAGTACCCATCTAGTCTACTGTACCTACGTATGTATGCATACTCCGTATTAGATTTGGGGATGAATGATTGATTCAGGGTATTAGTTCTAACTCTAGTATACTACTGAACCGTCATTTTCCGATTCTCCGACAGCGATTGAGATTAAAACAAAATATATGTTATGTATATACTTAATTTTTAGATTTAATAGGAATAGTGTGGAAGATTGAATTGATGGCTGGGCTCTTGATTCTTCTTTTGTCAGTTATTATTATTATTAAAAGTTTGAATCGAGAAAGATGACTGGGTGTGTTTTTTTTTTCACTTACACTTGTCATTCTCCTTGGCACTCATTAGAACCCCAACTTGGTGGCTGCAGATGACGAACATGGCGCCTTTTTTTTGTTTTCTCCAACTACATGGGAACTACGGAGTATGCGAGGCTAGCCAGGCAAGGTAGAGATAAATTTGGTATATCTATGTTGGGCGGTAATTTCGAACATGTACAGAACCACTTGGATCAAATCGAACCGGTTTAGAGTTTCGAGTTTCTTCTTATTGCATTCTTCCCTTCTCTCTCCCTTCTTATGAGGTTGTGTCTACTATCCCTTTCACATCCCCTCCTCTTTCCTAGGGTTTTTTTATTGAGATTCTCCTAAATTCCCTTGATATTTACCGATCTGTAGAAATTTATCTTGGCTAGATAGGGAGAGAGAGTTGTACCTCGTATTTTCGGTAATAACCAAGTACGGTCTAGGGAGAGTTTTGGCTCAGTGGGGTGACGCTATTTATGCATTCGCCTAGGATGGGTTTATCTTAATTAAATAACTTTTTGTTTTTGTTCCAATATTTATTATTTTTATATCAACTTCCCTTCCCCCCCACCAATAAATTTCCAATTCCTACCCAGAAGACAAAGAGTAATTAGTAATGGACCAAACATTCAATTCAGTGAGAATCACATTAATATGGAGAGTATGTATGCCAACACTTGGCACGCCTCCATATTAATATCTCTGACGAAATTCTTCTTTCGAGACATATCTATTTACTAGGCTACCTCCCTACCTACTTCAGCGTCCAGTAGTTTGGCTGGCAGCACCGATTGTGATCCATCTACACGTTTTTCGTGTTGGTTGATAATAAACCTGGGAGAAATTTTCTCTCTCTTTCTTCCCCCCTCACTTGTTTAAAAGAGGGTCTCTTCTGCAAATAAGATTTACTATTCTTAGGACCTTTGATCGTCGAGCCGCTGGCAGTCTGCTTGCTTTTTCCCGCATATATACCTAATATTTTTTTTACTATTGCCAACTTTCATAGGTCACTTTCCTCTTACTACGTGCGACTCCTTGTGTTCTTTATTCTTTATTTTTATCAATCTTATTCCCTTTATTTCTTCCCCTTCTTCGTCTCGGATTGTTTCTACTGGATCTTTGTCTTGAAAAACCCCGCTTCCAAGTTTCAGTATTTAAATCTGAGCCTCTAGAACTCGTCTGGCGCATCTCGGACTCTTTAAGATTGGTTCTAGTTTTGCCGCCTCGAATCATCCTGGTGCAGATCTTTGTGCCCTTGTCCTTCCCCCCCTGCCTTTCGCACTCTTACTGGCAAAGGTATACGTGCAGGCTGTGGATTTATACTGGTCTGCCCAGTACCCAGAGAGATGTCTACCTTTGACACCTTTCTTTGCACTCTGGAAAATGTTTAGCTTTTTTGGTAATTCACTCGTTCTTTGTTGAAAAATTGTTGCCATTCGGACTTGATACACACCCCCGAAGCACATCACGGTCGTTCCTATTGTACATTGCTGTCGTTCATTCCCAATATTTCTTCTTCACGCTCACGATTACGATTAATTCGGGCATTTATTTATTTATTTATACATTGAAAGGCCACCACTAGCTCTCTAATGGGGACTCCGCTCATTGGTACCGCCATCATCACTGGAGGAAGCGGGCTACTCGGCTCGGAGATAGCGATTGCCATTGCAAAAACTCAGCCCTTTATTCACCTGCTACTTGTGACGCGCGATATCAGATCCGATAGTGTCAGGAACCTCCGAGAGAAGATTCGACTGATCGGTCCCAGGTCACTAGAGGTGGTCAGGGTAGATCTTGCTAGCTTCAGCTCGGTCGTGAGCTTTGCCCAGGATACCGTCCAGAGGGTTCACATCCGAGAAATCCCTCCAGTAACCCTATTAATAAATTCCGCCGCGATCTCGTCATATGTTACCGATCAAGTCACACAAGATGGGCACGATCCCGTGTACCAGACAAACTGTGTCGCTCCGTTCCTCCTGACGGTCAGCTTGCTCGAGGCCTTCCGAGCTGGAGATGGCACCCCGAATGGTGGTGCGAGGGTGATCAATATTGGATGTTCCTCTATGTCGAAGGGTTCGTTGGACTACTTCGATGACAAAGATCCAAATATAGGTCCACGCCCGGGTACACCTCTAAGTGCAAAGGAGGCTTCTATCCGCTTTGGAAGTAGTAAATTGTTGATGAGTGCAGCCATGTATGCCTTGCGAAGGAGTTTGGTACTCGTAAGTTCCTGAATTTCTGTCTCTCTATTTAAATTTGGGTGACACCCACTGACAAAAAATTACCCAATCTAAGACTGGCAGCATCTCTTTGAACATTTACACCCTGGATCCTGGGGGGATGGTGGGAGAAAGTCATTTGGCCACCGACCTTCCTCTGTCAGTTAGAATGGCCCATCACACGCGAGCTGGCCTCAGGCCTTTCTTGCGGATGTTCTCTAAAAGCGCTATTAACAAAGCCAGTGTTCCGGCGAAGGTAGTCGCGAAAGTTGCATTCCAAAAGGACACAGTGGAGAACTGGGGCAGAGAGCGGTATTATATCCTGGGCAGTGACTACGAGGCCGGATCCGTCATTCCGGTGCTGCGAGACCCTTCTAAGATGGATGCACTGCTTAAGAAAGTCATGCAACAAATTGAGGTTGGAGTCAAGGGCATGGGATCTCCTGATTCACGGATCTCTCGGTTGAGTGCTCGATGATAAAATTGACGTGATCATTGACTGATGATTTAATTTGTCGATCTTTTTATTTATATTATTATTGTTATCATTATTGTAATAATAATTTCTCTTGGCTCTATTTATCTTGATTAAATTTTTTTTCTTTCTTTCAACACCATTCTGTTCCTTTGGGATCAGAATTCTCTTATTTAGCTTGCATTTTAGGGGCGTTTAATGTCTTATTTTTTCTTTCTTTTTCTTCTTCTTTTATTCTGTTTATCTTCTATTTGGGTATGTATTGCCTAGGACACATGGAAAATAAGGAACAATCTGTAAATAGACAATCACTTATCAATACAAGTTGGAGGAGTGAACCGTACCAAAGGTGACATGGCTGCAAACGGCTATATGTGGTTCATTGCCGGATTTGGAGGAAACTAAGCGTAGGCGGACGGCAACCTGGCGTATTGACCAACCTTGAATTGCGGGCGACGTGAAACCGACGCAATCAAGCAATGCTACATACGGCCAGACTTGCTTCACTTCAGATTTAGACTTCGTCACTCCTTCACTGTATCTTTTTTTAATTCTAATTACCTAACCTTTTGACCGTACTCCCTCATTTTTTCACTCTCGTTCCATCGTTTAACAATTGCTCTTGATCCTAAGTTCTCCCTGTCTCGCCGCTCCCTTCCGATTTGATCTCCACTGATAATTTGGGCGACACATCCTTTCTTTTTCTTCTTCTTTTAAGCTTTGCATCATTATTTACACCTGGGCGCTCTAGTACTGCTCGGGGGCTGGGTTGACTGCCCACATATGCAGTATCCCCTTTAAAGATGAATAGGCACCACGCCTTTGTGAATGGGTATCCTGCCTACCCTCGAGGGCAGGATAATACCTTTTCTATCTCGCCTCATCGGTAAGCCGGTTTCTTTTTCTCCATCACTTCCTCGTTATTGGAATTAGTCTTTACTAATTACAAGGCGTTTGGTCAAGTTTCCAACCACGCCCACAACCTGCTCTGCGACGACGAAAACAGCTTTTGCAACGACTCTTTATTATCGGCGCAGTCTCCCTTTTCCTACTCGTCCTAATATTTCCCTCTTGGAGGGCTTCCATTCTCCCTGTGATATCTCTTGGTCTCCTCTCTTCCGCCGACAATGCACACGTACAAACGATACGATACTATGATCTGTCCAAAGTTCAGGGAACCGGAGATGGTTGGGAACATGAGGAACGCGTGCTTATGTGTACCCCTCTTAGGGATGCCGCGTCCCACCTGCCCATGTTCTTTTCACATCTCCGAAACCTCACATACCCCCATAAGCTTATAGACTTGGCTTTCTTAGTGTCAGACTCGAAAGATCATACTATGGAAATGCTCTCCGAGATGCTAGATGAATTACAAAATGATCCGGATAGAGATATGCCGTTTGGAGAAATTTCCGTCATTCAAAAGGATTTTGGACAGAAGGTGACACAAGATGTGGAGAGCCGTCACGGGTTTGCTGCCCAGGCTGGGCGAAGGAAGTTGATGGCTCAGGCGCGCAATTGGCTTTTGAGTGCCACGCTTCGCCCAACTCATAGTTGGGTATACTGGAGAGATGCGGATGTTTTGACCGCCCCGGCTACTATCCTTGAAGATCTCATGAGACATGACAAAGATGTTATTGTTCCTAGTGCGTCCCTACTAGCGCCCTATTTTCCTGATTTGTTCTAATATGATTCCCTGTTAGATGTTTGGCGGCCCCTTCCGGACTGGCTTGGTGGAGAGCAACCATACGATTTGAATTCTTGGCAGGAGTCAGAAACGGCTCTAGCACTTGCCGATACCTTGGATGAGGATGCCGTAATTGTTGAAGGATATGCGGAGTATGCTACCTGGCGGCCGCACCTTGCATACCTTCGTGATCCCTACGGGGATCCAGATATGGAAATGGACCTTGACGGCGTAGGGGGTGTTAGTATTCTTGCAAAAGCGAAGGTTTTTCGCTCTGGAGTTCATTTCCCGGCCTTTAGCTTTGAAAAACATGCTGAGACCGAGGCGTTTGGCAAGGTAAGATCTCATCGAATGCGGTTTTCGTTTCCCCTTTGGAATAAGTATAGCCAATATATTTGTCATTATGCTGACACCCAACCAGATGGCCAGGCGTATGGGATTTTCCGTTGTTGGTCTACCTCATTATACAATTTGGCATCTTTACGAGCCAAGCGTGGATGATCTCCACCATATGGAAGAAATGGAACAAGAACGAAAGGCACGCGAAAAAGATGAGAAAGAGCAGGCCGAACGGGCTGAGCGCAACAAGGCACTGTTCCAAAATCCAGGGCCAGAAGTGGAAATTGACAAAGCATTCGTTCAGGACTCGATCGAACAAGAAATGAAGCAGCAAGAGGACCAAAGCCGTTCGAAGCCATCTCCTAAGAATGACTATGAGAACGAGAAGGAAAAGAAAGAAAGTACTAAGTTGAACTCGAAAGTCACAAATGATGACACTGCTGCAGCAGCAAAACCAGCCACACCAAAAGATAGTGTCGGTGAAGAACAAAGCGCCAAACCTGGGAAAGTAGGAAATTCACAACAAAAGCAAGAGTCGAGCAAAATTGCTGGGGCTTCCAGCTGAGTGACCCGATAGATGCTATGAGGCCTAGACTCCGTTTCTGATCCAAATTCTCTTGCAATCCACCAAGCCCTGTGCTGGCCACTAGGTCTTTTTATTTATCTTTTTTTAACTGATGTATTGAAGTGCACGGCCTGTCAGCTGTCACGTTCTGTAAATTTATTTATTGCTTACTGAGTTATGGCTCCCTATTCCGATTGATGCCACTTTAGGTGATATTTTTGTAACACATCTGATGAATCTTCACTATTCAATACATGTTAATGTGTGGGTAAGGCTATGCCAACCGAATTCGATGTATTCATAGAAGGAATTAGTCGCTCTACTAAAAAAAAAACGCCATTGCTCTCCTGATCTGAGTCTAAGAGATCCTTCTGAGGCTGACTAGGGTTACGCCAACCCCAAATGAAAGGAATGAACTAAAGAGTGAGGAGAAGGCAAATATTTATTCATAGATTTCATAAAGATGCAAAGTCTGTTTTATATACGATAGCAACCCAATTGACTGGTATAAGTCAAGCTAACCAGGTGTTTTGAGAAAGTATGTAAGTACCTACTGCTCCTTGTCAAATTAATTAAGCAGTGGTCTGTGCGTCCATTTCTTGCACGCCCCACGAATTCACGCGTAAATAGCGTGTTCGACAAAACCTCCCCCTCCTAAATCTTTCACCATCTCCCCAACAAGCGATGAAATTCTAATTTACTAAATTACCATGATTAATAAGACCTAGAAGCAAAAAGAAAAATTACCGAAAGACAGAAGAAGTCATCAAAATGTCAACTCAATCAGCTCCCAGCATCTTTTTTACACATACAACACCTCAACAAGGGTTCCGATTATTAGAGCTTCCACCTGAGCTAGTCGAGTTACTCTCTTCTGAGAATGCACCAATGTAGGTAACTTTTTTCTGTTGGTTTACTGCTACTAGTATCAGCTCCCGGCTACCTTTCTCTCCCCATTGTTCCTCTAAGAGCCATGGGTATTAAAGGAATACCAATTCGTTATTATGAGATGAGACTTTTATACACCTTCTAGATGGAAGTAACCGACGTTTGCTAACAATTGCCAATTGCGAGTTGATTACTTCAGACTCGAACTCAAATCTTCCCCTGCCCCCTCATCACAAACAACTAGTAGCACCAGCGCCGAATACGTCAACCTCTGCACCCCAACAAAAACGTACCGAATCCGACAGGTCCAATCATCCAACTCTCTACATATAATACAACCTAGCGATGGGCATATCACGCAGCAACAAGGCAGGGTGTTGCTGAGTATGGTCGGTGGCGGTGGTGGGAATGACCAGGACGGTCTCGATCTCTCTGAGACTGTAACCGCGATCGCGAAGTGCGGGTCAACGTTAGAGTTGCACACGCCAGACGATGGGTTCTCGGGGGTTCCGTTTCTCGTGGATATGTTGTCTGTGTATGGGCTAGAGGATAATAATACTCGGAATGGCAGTTCTGGATCGAGGAGTAGGACAATAAGGCAGGACCCAACAACAATGATGACTATGGAGACGGATGATGAAGAAGATGAAGTAGTGGCAGAAAAGAGAAAAAAACAGGTCGTCCGTGAAGTTTTTGCAGATATTCCAGTGTCTGAGGGGCAGTGTGAGAAGGCTTGGGTGGAGATTTGTGCGTTTTTACTCAAGTCGGATAGTTATGGTGATGGTGGTGAAGGAGTCCTGTCTTCCTGTCGACGACCCTCGCCTGGAATGAGGCTCCAGGTGTGGAAGAGACTATTGGAAGGTGCTGTACTCCAGGGGATCGATTTGGGGAAACAATTTCTGGTCAAGGATCTCTGGAAGTCAGTGGTTGATGATGAGGATGAAGTGGAGGCGCCGTTCCCTCGTCCACTTTTTGAAGCTATTGTACGACGGGTGTGCGAGTCCGCTGATGCTCTTCCTGGCCATCTCTTTGCTGAGGCACGAATGAAATGTAAGTGTGTGTTTTTTTTTTTTTTCTTCCTCAGAGGGATATCCGGTGCCTGGACTAATCATACTGTGTTAAAAATGTTGCAGGGGCAAGTATCGACAGATCGCGTTGTATTAAATGGGTGGGAGAGACATATTTAGAAGCCATCGCTCCTAATACAGGCTCTGCTATAAACCAAGCGGAATTCCTCAGTGCCTGGAAAGATCACCTTCCAGATCCATGGAGAGATGACGTATCACTGTCTAATTTAGCGGTAAGCGCATGTGCTAGACTTCCACCACCACTTGGAGTTTTATCTGGAACATTATCGTATCATATATTATTCTTAATTGGGTACTTTTCTTACGAAGAAGATATCTAACTCTGCAAGTAGGAAGCATGTTACATGCAACCCGAGCCCAAAACAATATGCTTTACCTCCGAAACTGATCACCAGAATGCAAAGAAAAACCTTCCAGCAGACGCTAGCGCCGCTATGGCAGCTAAGAAAACCAGGAATTGGCATGAGTTGTTCAAGAACCAAAAGAGACAGAAACGATAGGCTGAACACCAAGTACATCCGATTTCTAGCCGGGTCCAGCCGTGTCTCTCAGCACCAAGCATATTTTTCGTTCCAGAACCATTCCACGTTATCTCCTAATTCTTTTGCTGCCCCTGTCCATTTGAGACAAGCAATGCTGCTCTTTTCGCGATGAACTACCTGGGCAAAAGGGTCTAGGAGAGCAACGGCCTTCTCCAATAGTGGGGTCGGATTCCAGAAGGTGACATTTGCCATGTTCCATTCGTGCGCTTCCAATTGAGCACGCATCAAGATGGATGCCATTGCCTTGACTATTCTCGCTGTTTCTTCTGGTGTATTTGGCTCGTCGTACACCCACCGAAGAATGTAGAGTGTGTTTTCCTGTGGAGTTTCCCCGAAATTTCTGTTCCAGGCACAATACACCCCAGCTATTTCATCGCCAGCACCCTTTGCTTGAGGGATACCCCGCTTGGGGTAGAGATTTTGACAGTAGAATTCCTCTCTTGCCCAATGCCACACGAAATGGTCATAGTCGGGGGCTATGGCCACCTTTGGACCAGGGGAGCTCAGTGATGCCACTCGCAAAAACTCTCGGTCCTTTTGAACAACTTCGTCACTGCACATACACCGTTCAACATCAGCCGCGAGTAAAACTCTTGGCTCAGGCAGATCTGCCTCGGCAGTCTTCCGAGTGTATTCACAGTGGGAAATCGGAGAAAGAGAAAAATGTGAAGAGGGATGGGGCTTCCAGCCAAATTGGGCATAGAACTCCCTTCCAATGTCAGAGTATAGGATGCTAAAAAGCGACTTTTCCCCACTCTTACTTTCTGCTTGCCATTCATCGGTTTTCAAGCTTAGTTCTTGAATCATTCTTTTCGCATAGCCTTTCCCTCTAAACTCGGGCCTACAAAAGACGCTTCCAACGCCGTGAGCGGAGACGTCTTCCACGGAACCGTCGACAGCTAGTATTGCCTTTTTCTTGTACGTTTCACAGGCACTTAGAATCGTCCTTTTGTTCTCCGGTTCCCGACGGTCCACGAGAATCCAGGAAGTCAACGCATTTTTGGTCAATCGCTGCTGGCATAGCTTGTCCTCACGTGCGATATACATGTCTAGATCCAACGGCCCTTTCCACTCCTTGCTATTTAATTTTATAGTCTTGAGTCGTTCCTGGTGAGTTGCCGGGACTAAGACCAGGTCAGGAGAGTTGCCCTGTGGCAGAGTAGTGGGGTCGCTGTAAGAAGGGTCGGCGGCAATCATTGCGTATGTACAATATTGATGATGGATTATCCTGGTATTCGACTTCCGACGAAGGGGGTCAGTAAGCGTCAATTATTTGTTATAGAACTCAGAACCTTTGGCGGCAGTAATAAAGAGGTGGGCGAGCCAACGGGAGAGATAAGATGCTTTATAAGTCAGTGCACGTTCTGGGTAACATAAACCCAATTGAAACCGCTCAAGATAGCAAGTAAGCAGACAATGGGACGTATTTGAATTTAATAGATGGCAGCAAGAGAAAGGGTTTAAAAGAATATCTGTTGGCAATTTGGCATACATTGAAGTTACCTAATCTTGTGTTACAAGAAAGGGTAGCTGAATGATTTCCATTTGTAAAGGCCGATGGCAAGCGATGACAAGCGTCACCATGTGAACAGCTTGTACCTGCTTTTTCTGGCCAATATGGTTTTGGGTGTTGGTATGACGTCAATAGGGAGGAAACACTTCCCACCGCTTAGGTAAGCTGTAATGTCCTGTAAACTCGAACGGGCTCGCTGGTTCCTTGCATGTAGATTTGGGGGTTTGGGCTGTAATTTATAGTAATGTGTGGTTCGTCTGGAAAATGTTGTGTCAACTACCACGTTAAATGGGAGTATCAGGTTTTACACAGTGGTTTACGCATAAGAAACTCATTATTTAGATAAAGTAGTAATTATTATTGTTATTTATTTATCTCCTCATGAAATTAGTAGGATACAGTATCCTCATTGGATAATCCAATTTGAAAAGTAGGTAAATACTATTGTTACTACTCCCTAACTTGTCGATATCCAAGATAGATCTAGAAGGCAGGCAGTACTCTCCGCAGCTTCATACTTACTCTAATATTTTACTACGTGCCTACTAAACAGGAGGGCAAGTAAGTCCCGAATAAGGAAATTGGAATTGGTATATTTGTTTTTAGCTAATAGGTAGGTAGGTAGCTGGGTCACAAGCATCTTACCTAATTTTTTACCAATAATCTTTCAAGGCATGACTTGCAACTACTATGTAGGTACCCAGGTAGGTAGTAGGAGGGTCGGTCCTATGACCAGGCTTCCTACCCTACATTACACCCCTGTACGACTGATAATAATGTTGATTTTGGAAGAGGTAATGTCGGCGGTTGGATATTCAATTTTCATTTATTTTGTTTTTGTTTTTATTATATTTTTCTTAAGGAAGTTTAATGTGTATACATGTATAAATCTATCTACCTATGAATGCGATATTACTGATTTATTATTCAATACTTTATTTATGTCTTAAATATTTTGCATGGGAGATTATTAGAATTGCCATTGCCATCACCGATCCATGCTTATTTGAGAGCTTATCGATTACAGTAGAATCCTACTGTTGCTCTGTGTTGTGTTGAACTGCATACTCAAGAACGATATCAAGTTCATGTTTCATATTATCCACAAGAACAGCCTCGAAAATTTGTCCGACTGAGTGTCCCTCCTTTTGTTTGGTCACTAGTATATCTCACTCGATGCCATGGATTACTCCGTGCTCGAAAAATAGTTTCATCAACGGGAAACACACAGGCTCTCTTATACCATGATCGGTTTGGTTCCGGAAAATCGTAGTGAGTAGGGAATCTCGCAGCTGACATTTCCCTTTCAGTTTCATCCCATCCCCAATGAGTAATGCGAGTGTCTTCGGGATCTCCTCATGCAGAAGACCCTGGGAATTGCTTGTTAAAAACTTTCTTGTAAGCTATAACATGGGTATACCAGCACGGTTGCCCATCGAATGCCTAGTTCACATCGGCTCCGTGGCGGAGAAGTGATAGTGACTTGTTAAAGATTAGAAAGTGAGCTTTCACACTATCCTCGCTGTGCTGTTTGTTGCATTTGAAGGAGTTTAGGTTTAGAAATATGATGAGTGGCAGTGGCTCATGGGCACTCGAAGCCACCTGAAATGCAATACTCATCCTTTTCCGATACACTTTATCGACAGACTTGATGAGTTTTTCAAAAAGAATCTTCTAGATCACAGAGAAGCCCTAACAGTCATTTGTGCAACACAACAATGTTATCGCCGTTAGTAAGACCCCTCTTGCAGTGATCTGATAACCAGGCACACCCAGATGAAAGCTTCTCCGCTCGCTCCTGCGACATGTTTCTGATCCCTCAAGTCATTATTTCCCCACATTTTCCACCCAGGCGGGGTTTAGAATTTGTCGTCTTTTGTGAATCTTGGAGATAGAGCTTCTGGCTAGGATTTTGACTAAAAGCGTCCTCAAAACAAATCCACTGTCGACTTGAGACGCATAGTTCAACATTTTTCAACTCTGCGAGATTCTGACTTGTCTCGATGAGGTCAAAATTACCCTACTGTATTCATCTAAGCCAACAACAAAGAAACGAAATTTTTACTGAGTCAAGAATTTGCTTGTCGGCAGCTTTGAAGCGCTCAAGTGCTTCGTGTAAGCTCATATACCACGCCTACCCACCGATTTGAGCATATCACGGGAACCAAATCTGGACATGCAATAAGGATCTTAAAGAGTACCCTCTCAAGAATCCCCTGTTGAGACCTCCGTAGCTCTGTTCCTGCAATCCAAAAACAGAAATTTTGGAAGAATAAGGCGTGCTCCTTGTGCCCAGACTCGAAGGCAGCCCCAGGTTCTTTCTGAGTGACCCAGGTACTTCATCAAAGTCAATTTTCCTGAACTGTCTTTCTACAAAATCCAATATATGCCATTACCATGTCTCAGCCAGTGGTAAAATTTTATCTGAGTGGGTGCATCTGACGATTGCCACCCATAGAGTTCAAATATCCAGTCAAACGTTTCACAATGGGTTTCCGATATGAAAAACTGCCGCGCAGTCACGCCTTCAAAATGGAGGCTTCTGAGGATTTGTCGCTCTTTGTTCAATTGCTTTGTCTCAGATTTAATATATGATAATCTCCCTTCGAACTACTTCAACTGCATCTGGCTAATTTCCTCGCCCGTTCAACAACCCCGTGTAGGGAGACCACTAGGGACTGGATTCGATATGTTTGGTTCAATTCGATTTCTGTGATTGTTCTTGAAGGCTTTTCAAGAAGTCGAGCGCTATCGCTTGAAGTGTACTATTCAAAGATTTGTCCCCAAGTTTTGAGGACAATCATGATAAAATAGGATAGGCGCGCTGAGACTAGAGCCAGTACCTGATATGTTGAACAATATGTATGGAGAGTTATCTGCACAATTCGAATAATTTCTGCTTGAGACCGATAATCCCTTCCCTCCTCCACAACCCCTCCAAAGCATGTCGAAAACTTCCCCACTGGCGCTATGCTCGCGTCGAGGTTTCCGTGACTTTCATGCGCTAGACGCCGAAATCAGTTCCTCCGCTACAGCTTTAGCTGAAGAGCAATCTTACTTTCTTTTCTTCTTGTGAGTCTAAATTTGGAGCCTTTAGGCAATTTCCAGCAATTGGGCATAAAGTCATCAGGCTCAATTCCTACGGTTGACCATACTCGGAGTAAAAGGGATACGATTTTCTAGCCAATGAGAGATCAATGTAGCTCCTAAATAAGTTTGTCTAAGAGAACAGAGGATCGTGGATGATTATCGGGTATTTAGCTGTCCTGCATCTCGCCTTGAATTGCCCAAAGCATAGATACCCATACTTGGCTGAAGCTGTTAAAAAGGATCTTGTCGATAAGAACTTAGTTAAGTACCTAAATTTCGGTGATAGAAGTTACCTTGATAATGGGGGGATTAACCAGAGGGTATACTTGAAAAAGCACTTCTATGTATACTAAATTTGTGATCAAGGTGCCTTGTATATAATCTTTGGTCATCAGGGTTTAGTGAATATATATGATCAAAAATTCATATCAAGTTTGAAGCACTATTCAGAGCAGGTAGCTCCAATATCTAAAGTAGAGAAGGTACTAGGCGTTTCAATATTGAACTTAATAAAAGCTTGTATAAGTGCCATTTTCGATACACAACAGACATAACTGTTGTACTACCCAGGAACCAGGTAGCCAAGGTTACCCAGGTAAACACGATAATCAATCAAGGTGATCGAGATGGGGGCACAAACTAGAGGAGTAACTCTTTCTTCACTAATAAGTCCCTCACGAAACCCAAGGCTACACACGATGTTATTTTTATAGATTATTGATAACACAGACGAATATCAGGATATAGAAATAATCTAGGTCTTGTATCTACATACGCATAGACAAGTAACTTACCCTAAGATGACGAGGGGGACTTGGGCGATTAGTTTCCTTCGCCTTAGGCTGAAACTAGATATCTCACGTGGAGCCACTCGA
The DNA here is from genome assembly GCA_027569155.1 of Aspergillus haitiensis. Lineage (NCBI taxonomy): Eukaryota > Fungi > Ascomycota > Eurotiomycetes > Eurotiales > Aspergillaceae > Aspergillus > Aspergillus haitiensis. The sequence goes on along the minus strand of JAPDEO010000006.1, from coordinate 651,708 downwards.
CTCCGCTTGGGGGGGAAGTAAAAAAAGGCGATGAATCAATCCAACAGCTAGCCTTCCTTAGTGTTCAGTATCGATCAATCAACATCAGACCATCCTTTCATCGCGGCTACCACTACCCAAAGAGCACGCAGGTCGACACTCCAACCCAACCTCACTGTTGAGAGAGTTGATACTGGCTCAAGACAAGGTTGATTGAGCCCCACTTGGTCCAATCCATCCCGACCCGCACCTTGCGGCGAGATCCACATTCGCTCTTTCTCCTCTTTCTTTCCCTCTCCATCCATCCCATTGTCACCTTCCTACCTTACCCATCTTGTTCTATCTTGCTCTCTTCTCTCTTTCCGTCAGTCACCAGGTGACTTCAAGAGCGCTACCTCTTCCGAGTTCCTCTCCAGGGATAATTAATGCAACTCTCTCTTACAATATGCAGATATCTCATACCTAATCAAATGACCCTTTTTACTTGTTGACATTTAGCACAGTGAGGCGCACTAGCTCACTTTCTCATGGCATTACCTTAATAATTCACTCATACAAGGCTTTTTGGAAATTGAATCACTATTGTCATCATTCCTCTTTAAATAGCTAGCGTTACTCATCTTTTGTTTTAGGGAAACTTTTCAAGAGACAACAGACAATTTCTTTATATGTTATCTTTTCTTAACCCCCACCCCCCTCTATTCTCCTCTTGATTCATACCTAGACCTCCCCCTAATCAATACCAATCTCGATATCTATAAATTTCTTTTATCCCCCGCGATTTTTTTTTATTTTTTCTTTTTTTTTCCCCCCTGATTTTCCTCATCTTTTTTTTTTTTATACATTTCCCTCCTTTCTTCGCATTACATCATTTTCAGCAAATCCCCCAACTCTTTCTCTCTGTCACAGGAAGTTGGATCCGCAACCACCTAGGGGTTTCTGGTTCTCAATGGAAACTTCTCCAATTTACGCCCCTGACCTACCCTCAGTACACTTGGAATTAGGAAATCTAGCTGGCAACAGTGGAACCATAGATATTGATGATGGGCTCCTCCTTGGCGATTTTAGACAGTTCCCTTGGGATATGGGTGGCCAACTTGGCTTAGGCGATATGGCTGTTAGACCGGTGAAAAGAAGAAGGCTTCATCAAGCAATTGGTAGCGCGGCTCCAAATTATCAGCCTGCCTCCCTAGCCTCGAACATACCTCCAACCCCTCCACAAGTAGTAGCACAGCCTGTGGCACCAGTTCAAAATTATCCTAACCCCCTCCCAGATACTGTCAACTCGTTACTGCCCCAGATTTTGGAAATCTTTCCGGATGTACGCCATAGCTACGTGGAAGAGTTAATTTCTCGCCAAAAGGAGGTCATGTCACAGAGTATTCCAGACGACGTGAATTCCCACGCTCCAATTTCTGATCAAATGGTGATCAAAGATATCATTATCGAGCAGATACTAGAGAATGGTCCCTATCCGAAGCAGGAGAAAACAAAAAGAAAACAAGTTGATGAAGATGAATGTGAATGGAAACCCGATACGCCATACAATGGGAACTCTGTTTCGTATTGCCAAATCGCGTGAGCTCTCTCCCCGCTTCCCTTTTAATTCCGGGACCGCGTAACTATGAACTAACCCGTAGGTGAAGCACTCAAATATTAGCCAAAGAGTTCCCCTCTATTCCAATGCAACATATCCGTCAGGTGGTTCTTGACAAAAAACGTCTTTACCATTCCTATCTTGCCCTATTCTCCGAGGAGAATCTTCCTCTAGAGTCAGAAAGGTCCTATGATAGGTTAAAGAAGAGACGAGCTTCTGGAGCACTGAGTTTCATGCCGAGTAATGGAACCGAATTTGTTTTCATGGATGATTTAAAACGAGAACTGAACACTGCAAGAAGGAAAGTAGAACGGGAAGCTGGTAAGTATAGCTGTGTAAGACATCATCATATTATTTCTTCTTTCAAGTACTAATTATATGAAAAGCATTTATTCGTAAGCGTATGGAGGAAGAAGAGGCAGAAAAGCGTAATGAGGAGGAACATACTCAGGCAGGAAATCTTATTGAGTGCCAGTGCTGTTTCCTGGACGTCCCTATGAACAGGTCAATTCCCTGTGAAGGACTCAATGTACATTTTTTCTGCTTTTCTTGCATCCGCAGATCTGCGGAGACGCAGGTCGGTCTCATGAAATATAAGCTACACTGCTTTGATGTCAGCGGCTGTGAAGCCATGTTTGCTCGCTATCAGCTCGAAGAGGCATTGGGATCATCACTCATGGAGAAGATCGACTCCCTTCAGCAACTGGATGAAGTCGAAAATGCGCACCTGGAAGGACTGGAAGATTGCCCATTTTGTTCATTCAAGGCCGTCTACCCTCCAGTTGAAGAAGACCGAGAGTTCCGTTGCGAAAACCCGACATGCGAAGTGGTTAGCTGTCGCCTTTGTAAAGAGAAAAGTCATATTCCTCTAACCTGCCAAGAAGCCAGGAAAGAGAAGGGCCTATCGGAACGCCATGAGGTCGAGGAAGCGATGAGTAAAGCCTTAATTCGGAGTTGTCCAAGGTGCCAGGTGAAAATTGTCAAAGAGTTTGGTTGCAATAAGATGACATGCACAAAATGCGGATGTATGATGTGCTACATTTGCGGGAAAAATATAACACAGGAAAAATACAAGCACTTTGGGCACGGTCCTAACGCTTGCACCCAAGATGACCCTCATATGGAAGACCGTTATCAGAGGGAGGTCCAACAAGCCCAGGCAACCGCCATTGGCAAGATCCTAGCAGAAAATCCGGGGTTAACGGAGGAGGAGCTTCGAGTGCAGCACCCAACACCCCCTTCAAGGAATCTAGAGAAAAGTCCCCACCCTATTCCTGTCAACCTTGCCTTCCCCAGAATTCATAGACCAGCCATTTATATGCCACCCGCTCAGGTAATTCCTAACAACCAACATCAACCTTACAACCAAGGGCCACCACAATATGAACCACCCTTTATGAATTTCCACGTCCCACAGCAATATAGACCCGCGCAGGAGACCGCTCCTCACGAGAACAACCGCACTCTTAACATCACTAGGCCTTTTAATGGGATGACCTTACAGCCTAACTCTACCGTCTTCACACCCCCATATATGCCCCCTAACATTCCTCAGCCGCAAAATTTTACTTTCAATACCCAAAGATTGCAAGAGTGGAATCCCCCACAGCAGAGAACAACGCGTACGCCAATGGACCCCGGAACCTTCTACCCTTAGAATATTTCAGTTTCTTACAGATCTAGTAACAAACACAATCAGTCATTCTCCGCTTGGATGGTTGGATTCTGCATTGGTTATGTTAGCACTTCTATTTTATTCTCCTTTTTTTTCTCCTCTAGACACTCCGCACTGTCGGGGAGGTCTTTTCCTAATAATGTTAATATCTCTCTCTTTAAATGCTTTTTCCCCTTTTCTTTTGTTTTCTTCTCACATCTTTCTTTCTCCATTTTACAGAGAAGAAGTGAAACAATGATGGTGAGCGATTTAAATTGGTTTGATAATTTAGCTTACGACTTGCCACGACTTACTCTTGGATTATCAGCGTTTCTCTCGGGTTCTTTTCTGATCTATATTCTTGCTTTACAGACAGACTTAGAATGTTGCAATTTATTTCAATATTAATATACCGCATTGCATCGAAATACAGGTTTGCTCTTTGCTTACACTTTTAGGAATTTGTAGTAGTTGTAAAGTGAGTGAATATCAACCTAATTAATCAATAAATTAATTAATCTAGAGTATTATTACCCTTCAATACCTAGAGGAGCTAATTAGTTGCTAGGCGTAATATTCCACGGTAATTTTCATAGTTGAAGACCCGACCACGTAAATTTATCCAAGACTACTCGTAGACTAATTCAACCTAGTCTGCAGGATTTCGCAAGGATTACGTATACAGTAAACAATAATTAGAACCAACTAATTACTACCGATAATTTCTGTTATTTTTCTTTTTAACGAGGCATAAGCAAACAGAAGCAAGTGACATAACCTTGTATAACTTAAATGTGCGAGTTTTCAGATGGATTCACACTTGATAATCAAAAATCCAAGCCATTCTTTTTTTGTATCATTAAATTTGAGGTGAGAGTAATGGTCCTGCATTTTGTTATCAGCTATGTTCAAAAGTAAAGGAAAAGTGTAACACGGTGCACTTCTCTGGCTGAACCTGCCAATGGAGCGGCAAATATGCAGTATTTAATAACCAGCAAAATAAAAGAACAACTGTGAAAGCAATAATCGAAGGCATTTGTGGGAACACATGAACCTGAGTAATGGAATGGTAAATTAAGAGAGGCAAAACAGGGTAATATTATCAATTACGGACAGGACTCGGGCATCTCCACTGATAAATGGTGGTGACGACACTGGTGACCCTTGGTAGCTAGCTACTCAATAATTGAATTGGCCAGGACCATGTGATTGGAGGGTTCAACAAAGGAAATTGAAGAAATACAATAGGCATTGGGATGATGGGAAGAAAAAAATATCCGATGGCAAAATAAATGAAGCAAGGATTTGGGGGTTGTTTAGAAGCAAAGAATACAGGCAAGAGAGCAGAAAGGGTAGTAGAGAGATAAATAATTGAAGTAGATGAATGAGAAATTTGGGGGAGAAAAGAAGGGAAAGAAGGAAAGGAAAGCCAAATCTATGTAATGCCATGCGAGTCCCAAAATCGTCCGCTCCCCATTTTATGTATTTGCGCCACTTATTTGGACGACGATTCCTAATTCCCTAATCCCATCATGTATGTTCGTTCATTGGTCACGCTAAAACAAGAATAAATAATTTAAGAATCATCAAAAACAAGAGAGGATGTTTCAGAAGCAGAGAGCATGACGAACAGTATAAAGAAGAAAGAAAGAAAGTATATGTATAATAGATATGATGAAATTTCATGGTGGGTGTTCTGATTCCACGGGTTCATTAAACTTCTGGCGTGCTTCTTCAACCCATAATTCCAAACGAAGCTCACCGGCTTCAACCCGTCGCACGGGTACGGTTTTGGCACGGCCATTGGACACTCTTGGGGGTGGCTGTTGCGGCTCACCATTCCTCAGTTTGGAGACTGAATAAGGGGCAGTACATGATCTTAGGTGTACCTTTCCCGGTTCTGCCACGATCCAAGTCTGCTCCTCTGTTGTAGTACCAGCAGGAGGTAAGGCGTCTTCTCTCACTTCTATGCAGACAGTAAAACTGAATTCATCATCCCGAGGTAGTGGGGTTAAACGTGCACATGCAGACGCTAATCTGGCAAGGCAGGCACGGAATTGGGCCTCAAGGTCGACGGTTTGCGGGGCGGAGCCTCGATCTGCCATTGAGACACCAGACTTGGACGGATCTTCTTTCCGGTCTTCGAAGGAGGTATTGACCTCTCCCGCTGGGACACGAGGGAAACCTGACAGGTCAAAGGCATATCGTTCGAGAGGTTGGTTTGTGCGAAGAGATGAAATGATAATACTGACAGCAGTTATTGTGCCTTTCAAAATCTCCGTCCCGACCGCAAACGATGCATCGTTGATGTAGTCACACACCTTTGGGTGACGAGATTGTCGAACAGGGTAGTTGTAAGCCCGAACCGGCAAAAAAGTGGCTCGTGGGTAAACCGATCGTAGAAAGAGGATCTGGTGTATAGAAACAGTAAGAAAACTGGTAAAGGATGCTGCCAACGCAGATTGATTGTTGGGCAACGGTTTAGGTGCGGTCACAGGGGCGGAGAACGTTGTCATGGTTGTAGTCATAGAGTTGATGGTAGTGCTCTCACTGGCAATTGGCATTACCGTCAAAGGCTCTCGTATCGTAGGTTCCACGGGTAAGATGGTCTTGTCGGGGTCTCGGAGAATCTGAGTGCTGCTCCACCCTGAGGCTAATCATCGCTCTGCCTTCAGCCAGATAAAATGTCAACAACTGGTTTTGCTTAACATGGGTTGAGTATATATCCTTGGTCTAACTAGCGGATTGAAAGGAGTGGAAAGGAACGAGCGGGGTGGGCAGTGTTTTTTTTTTTTTTTTTTTTGGAAGAGGGGGACTCAGAAAATGAGTGTGGTTTGGGCGTTAAAGCAAATGAAGCGAGTGACTAAATCACAAAGAGTGTATAAAGGGGGTACAGTGAGGTGTATCCAGAGTTGAAGTTTAGAGATGGCTGTTGATACACAAGAATCTAGTGTAATTTAAGGGAAAAGTATTGTTGGAAGAGAGTGTGTGAGTGCGAGAGGGGTGCATTATTGATTGGATTGGGTAGAGTAAGTGGCGCAGAAGAGGGGGGGTAAGACCTCAGGAGGTGAGCGAAGAAAAAATTTTAAAGACTCAACATACGTTGGGTGGACAAGATGGAACAAGCAAAGCTTCAAAGCATGGATAGAAGAATAATAATCGCTGAATCGTGATAGCTTGGAAGAATAGATCGGGGAAAAGAGGATGGTCCTCGATTGACGTTGGTAAATTTTCCCTCTTTTTACCCTGGCCGGGATTCCTCTTTTGTAATTATTTTTTTTTTTGGTCCTCTCTTTTTGATCCCTCGGAAGTTTTGTTCCTGGAAACCTTGTTCTTTTTTGTTGGTTTCTTTTCAAAATGTAATATGAATATAAAATACTGATTTAAAAATATAAAATAAAATAAACAAAATAAAATAAAATAAAAGGGGGGGGAGATAAAACGAGCAAATAAATAGAAAATTAATAATCTGAAATTTAATGTTATTTTTTTTCCGGTCTGGGGAGGAGGCGGGCAAACAATAATAGGTAAAAGAGAACCAACCCTTTTGGGGAGTAGAAGGGGAGAGGTCAGTGGTGGAGTGGAAACTAAGTATTTGGGTGAGCCGGAAGAAGCCGCTCAATCCCAAAATGAAAGAGAGGAAAGAAAAAAGAGAGAGGAGAGCAATAAGAACTTGAGAGTAAAACAAAGAAACTAGAAAGAGGGGAGGAGAGAGTGAAAGAGAGGGAAAGCGAGGGAGGTGGAGGAGAGAGAAGAGTCGCTGGTGGTCCCTGGGCGTGTCGGGCGACGGACGGGTTGTCAAGGAGGCAGTGGGAACGGAGGCCCAAAGTCACCACTCAAGGGCGTCACGTGTGTGGATCATGTGTGGATTAAACACGGTAATCTTCATGAACGAATAATAATAATAATCATAATCATAACGATACCGATGATACCTCGCGGCTGTAGAGAACAATATTGATGATAGAGCTTGAAAGTCTGATCCCGGAGCGGAGTCAAGTCTACTCCTGTGCGGACTGGAAGCTGCATATGAAAAAGGAATTCATTAACCAAATGCTATCTAAGGAAAGCGAATAGCCAAAGCTACCCTAGATGCCTACCAAGATATGATGGTGTTTAAACATCATCATTTGTTTTATTATTATTAATATTGACTTCCCGCTAATATAGGTACCTTAAAGAGGGGATCCACTCTGTATGTACTGAAACTTTTGCAGTACGGTTCTGTATTTTAAATATTAAACAATGCCCGAACTTGGAAAAGCCTGTGTTATACGCACGGCAAAGATATCCGGAGACCTATACCATCTCCTCAATTCGCTACTCTTTATATACCTTAGTTTTCATTTATTCAGAGCTCTCTTCCAGAGATAGCCATCATATAAATCGATAGTAGCAACCCCAAATAGAATCTATATCGGGCCATCAGATCTATGGTCAACGTATGGCGGAGGTACGAAAGTACCATGCATAAACCCTACGAAAATCTTGACTATTTGGGTAACTCCGAGAAGTGAATTCTATCAAGACCCGCCTACTACGACGATGAAAGATATTTGCCCTAGTTAATGAGATACACCGTAAATAAAAAGCATAGTGATTTAATGTAAGTACTTACAGGTCCCATGTCCCAAGCATCTTGTTCTTCTCGACGATAGACAGCGGGATTCATCTGCGGCAAGCAAATCCAGCCACATGTGCTTGACCCTTGAAGGATTCTAAAAATAAATAAATAAACAAAAATCGAATAAATCGTCGCCAGAGTGGAGTACACATTACCCTGGTATCATCATCGGAAGCGGCTAATGACATGATTCAGTTCAATTCTTGGGCGGTCTTGACTTTTCTCGTCCTCATTCTTCACCGCCTGCCGATAAGTCTGCCCCTCTTCTCAACGCGACAAAATCGCGGCGCATCGAGAACACTAAACTCTTACAAAGAGGGGTCCTAAGAGACCAGGCGTCACGACATCCTGTGCTGACTTACCCTGATACTTAGGTCAAGACTATCCTCTTCTTAGACTTGAGCTCTGCCTATTACCGTCCTAATCCTCCATTGCCTCGTACACACCTCAGCAACTTCTGCCCACCATGGAGCAAGAGCTCCTGTCGCTGCTCGCAGACACCCAATCGCCGGTTGCTGAGACCAGAAAGGCGGCTGAAATTCACCTACTACGCCTCTACTCCAATGAAAATTTCCCCCTCTCCCTAACTGCTATCGCCTCTCATGACTCAGTTCCTACCAATCTCCGCCAGTCCGCCCTCTCGGTTTTGCGTACTTTTATTGCCGCCTCCTGGTCACCAAATCTAGATGAGTTTAAAGGTCGCGTTCTCGTCAATGATACAAATAAGGCCCAAATCCGAAGAGTTTTGCTAGAACTCTCAACTACTACAGAAGTATCCGAGCGGAAAATAAAAGGATCCGCCAGTTTTGCTGTCAGCAAGATCGCCAGTGCCGACTTTCCTGAACAGTGGCCGGAACTTTTGCCATCACTCCTTCAGGTCATTAACGATACCAATAGTACCCCCGGCGCACTCCATGGGGCATTGAAGGTTCTGCTAGACTTAGTGGATACTGGTTTCAATGAGGAGCAATTCTTCAATGTTGCCAGAGATCTTGTTACCACACTTTTCAACGTCGCTACCAACGAGTCAAGAAGACCTATGCTTAGAGCCCTAGCTGTTGCGGTTTTCCGTTCGTGCTTTGATACCCTAGAGATGGTACTCGAGCAGCACAAGACTGCAGTCAAACAATTTATGGATGAGGTTCTGAGTGGCTGGTCTCCATTTTTCATCTCCACTCTAGAAGCTTCCCTACCGCAAGCTCCGACTGAACAAGAAGATTCCAAACAAGGGGAAATCCCTTCTCAATGGCGAGGCGTGATTGCATTGAAATTACAAGTGCTCAAGGTATATGCCATACCGCCTCACCCTTTTCGATCTCTTTCCCCAATGCTAACAAAATATATTATTATTAGACCATAATGAAGATTCGGATGGTTTTCCCAGGTCTCTTAACAGCACAAAGCTCGGCTTATTTCTCCACTATTTGGACTGAATTATCCAATATTCAAACTTCATATCATGAATTCTATATTCAGGATGAAAGACAGGGCCGTCTGGAGGATGTGGATGGACTCCCTTATACGCTAGACTTCTTGGTATTAGAGGAGCTGGATCTAATTCAAACGCTCCTAAAGGCGCCTCCAGTCAAAGCTGAGCTTCAACAGCAGCTGCAAAATTCTGGACAGTCAGCAACGACTGCAAGCTGGCTGCCTCAAATCCTGAAGTTGGCTAGTTCATATGCTCATATCACGATGGAGGAGGAAGGTCTGTGGGATATTGATGTCAATCTTTTCCTTTCAGAAGAAACTTCTATCACTGCAAATTGCACTCCTCGTACATGTAGTGGAGACCTCGTGATAAAACTTGGTGAATGGATCAAAGATGCTACCGTTGAAAGTCTTTTCGCATTTTTGAACAGCGTTTTCTCGGACTCTTCGTCTACGTAGGCATTCCCCCACTTCACTTACCCTTTTTGATTGTGAACTAACGGTATCTGTTGCTTTCTTTCTTTTCTTTTTTCCTAGGTGGAAATCTCGCGAGTCATCTCTCTTCATCCTCAATCAGCTTCTTCGAGACCTAAACGAAGTTTCCCAGAATATCTCTCTAGAGCTAGCTAATGGGTTCAGCAATTTCATTCAATTTTCTATCCAACAAGAAGAAGAGTTCTTGCGGGCCCGTGGTTTTTTGGTCGCAGGAGTTCTCGCCCAGGTTGCTGGTGCAGCATTCCAACCAACCGCCACGTCTTATCTCGAGGCAGCCTTGAAAGCAATCTCTGACGATTCTTCGGAAGTCGTCAAAGTCTCTTGCATTCGGGCATTACAGGATCTTGTTCCCTCACTTCCCGGAAATGTCACAGTTCCTCTCCAAGTCCCCATCATCTCATCGATCTCAGACTTTGTCTCCGCCCATGATCTTCGCGAATCATTTGAGAGTGATGATCTCAAGGTCTTAATCGCCGAAGCCCTCCGAGATGTGATTATGATTAACCCCGCCGTGGTCTTATCTTCTATCGCTATCGATGTCTTGTTTAACGTTGCGAGCAATGGAGCCACAAACTACCAGCTCACAATGATTGTCACAGAGGCTTTTGAGGACATAGCAGAGTCTATTTCAGAGCAAGGCAGGGACGCTTTCACCCGCCTCTGCGAAAAGGTTCTTCCCTCACTCACGGGGGCGATCGATGTTGGAAATATGACACAGGAAAATGCATTGACAAATTTTGCTGCTGATCTCCTACGAGCGCTGGTAGAAAGGGCCCAAGAGCCCCTGCCAGCTGGCTTTGTGGAGACCGTTATGCCAAAGCTGAATCGGCTCCTTCTTGATTCAACCGATGGGGAGCTAATCCGCCCTGCTACCGAAGCTGTTAGGCATATGCTATCCCACGACTTCGCCCAATTCATTACTTGGCAGGATCCACAAAGTGGCAAGGGGGCAATTGAGGTGGTTCTGATAATAATAGATCGACTCCTCGGTCCGTCAGTAGATGACAATGCCGCAACAGAGGTCGGTCAGCTTGCAGCCGAATTGGTAGAGAGGGCAGGGTCAGACAGGCTTGGGCCCTACCTACCCCAACTCCTTCAAGCTGTCGCTCGGCGCCTGGCTACGGCAGAAAAGGCCCAATTCATCCAGAGCCTGATTCTTGTTTTCGCACGGTTAACACTTATTAGCGCCCGCGAAGTTGTGGACTTCTTGGCGCAGGTGGACATTGGTGGCCAGAGCGGACTACCCATCGTGATGAGTAAGTGGCTCGAAAACTCCGTTAACTTTGCCGGATATGACGAAATCAAGCAAAATATCATTGCCCTGGCAACCTTGTACAATCTTGAGGACCCTCGTCTGTCACAGGTTCAGGTCAAAGGGGATCTCATTATCCAAGATACCGGGCGCATCAAGACACGATCTCAAGCTCGTAACAATCCAGACCGATACACCACAGTCAGTGCCCCTTTGAAGATCATCAAGGTCCTCGTGGAGGAGCTCGCGGCGGCCTCCGGAAGCAAAGAAATCGATGCCGCCGCGGCCGCCGCTCTCGAAGAAGAGGGCAGCGACGACGATGAATGGGAAGATCTACCTAGCAACACGCTCGATTTGAGTCTGGGGGTCACGAAACAGGAACTCATGGCATTTGGGGAGGGCGGAACAGAGGGGGTATTTGGGGTGCGCAAACGAGACGATGAGACCCAGGCATTCTTGCTCGAATTTTTCCAGAATGCCTCTACTAAAGCGGAGTTTCAACAGCTATTCGCCGCCTTGACTCCAGCAGAGCAGGAAAAACTTCAGAGTCTTGGATGAGAGGGAACACCGGAGGGAAAGATTGTGCCATAAGGGAAATTCGTGCTCTCGCCTTTGATTCAAGGGGAGTAGAAGGTTAACAAAAACAAGAAAGAAAAAAAAAAAAAAAAAAATCGAATAAATACAGTACGAGAGATGCTAGAAATGAACAGATTTCAATTATTGATCATAGGTCTATCATTATGCTAAGTACGTAAGTAGCTAACTAGTGTTGAACATGAGCTTGGTCAAAGAAAAAGAAAGGACATGGCTCATGATGAAACACGTTAACCTTGATCCTACTTCGACGAAACGTGCAGCGCACGCACCGAGTCCCGACTAGGGGTGGAAATTAAATCCCGAATAAATTAAGTACGAATTGATCGGTAGTGTACCGTAGATAATAGAATAGGCCTAAGAAAAAGAAAAGGGCAGAAAGGAAGAAAAGCCACCATTATGACCTGTAGTATTTTTCTCTAAGTCGATAGCACATCTAGTTCCCACCTACCTTCGATTGTAGAGAAGAATTAAAAGAGGGTGGTTGGGGGAGGGGGCGTAAAATACTATTACTGTAGTTCTACCACGTGTGTAAGTAAACCCCCAAGTCGGTAACTATATCAGCTAATCCATCTATGGCAAGTGTACTTTCTTTTTTTTCTTTTTTGCTTTTATTTGAGAAGAAGAGGGGGAGTGAAAGAGCAAATGAATAATAGAGGAGGAGTGAAATAGCATGCATGAAAGGAATCTCATCAACCTACATAGCAAGTACCACGATGATGCTTAGGTTAGTAAACTACAGGTACCTAAATCTCGCTAATCATGATATATAGGCTAAAAACCATACAGGTATCATCATTTAACTTGGTTGGTGAGAAATGGTGCTGTACCTATTAATTAGTGCATGATAATCCATCCATGGATCCGAGCCATACACATGTCCCTCTGAGAAGCTGTGTTCTTATCTCTCTCGTCTGTCACCGTTTCCCTCTCTACCTGGGTACTTGACTGTCGACTAGCTCTTTTCAGGCTAGTTGGAGGAAGTGAAATGGAAAAGAAACAAATCTCAAATTAGTGTAGATGATGATGAATCAATATTACATCACTGGGGGTAGGTACGTAAAAAAAGAATGAAAGAACAGGAGATTTCAAATAGAGAACTACCATAATTCTGGGAAAACGCGACAGTCATTGGATTCGTGCGGTTACTAATTAAAAAGAGGAAAAGTATAAAAAAAAAGGGTCAAGTGCGGAGAGAGAGAGAGAGAGAGAAAGGGAGAGGAGAAAATCGGTGAAGGAGGGACAACCGATAACAGGGATCGACCCGGGAGGGGCAGCACACCGGAGATAGACGATGGCTTTAATAAGATCTCCTGCTAATAACTAACTCAAGTTAGCAATAAGAACAAGACGATGAGAAGAGTAGGACGGACAGAGTCTTAACTTTTCTCTTCAGGGGGTTAGAGCGGATTAGGTATTACTTACGCTTTGTACCCATCAGTCATTAGGTATTATTATTATTATTATTCGAGGCCAGTTGGACCACCAACCAGCCGGGTCCAGCCGTGCGGGGCGGAATTTCCATTGGTGTGACTGTGGCCCCTTCCCAGCGTCTTGGGATTGAGCTGGACTACCACTTATTCGTCCATAGTAGAGTTATTATTCAACCAGCAAAGCAACACCTCCTCATCCCAGACTGAACCAGCCGACCCAATGCCCTCTCCCCCGGGACCAGAATCCCTGCGACTTTCTTCTGCGGCCTCCCTTTTCTTTTTCCAGATTCTTGCTCATTGGAGATGCGAGTTCGTTTTAACCGTTGAAAGTGCTTGAAACAATCACCACCACAAGAGAGAGAATTTCTTCTTTCGACTAGGTTGTCTCGTTTTTTATTTTTTTTTTTCTTCTTTTCTTTTCTTTTCTAAATGAGTGTCCGTGTTTCTTGACATCGATCTCCACGCTCCCTCTCCATTCTTATTTTATTTTCCTTTTCCTTTTCCTCTCTCTCTCTCTCCCCCCCCCCTCCTCTTCCTTCTTCTCTCCCCCATCTCCCCTAAAATCCCGGCAGTTTGGGTCGTTTCTTCCCTCCAACCTCTCCAGACCTTGTTATTGGATCATGCCGGGCCCAAACATCAATGAACATATCCAGGTCGATGTAAGCTCCCTCCCTATCTCTCTTGCTTTTTTTTTTTCTCCATCTTATTGTTTTTCTTCAAATTATTTGCTTCTTCGTCTTCGTTCGTTTGCTTTGCTTTGTTTCATTCTTGGTGTTCTTTCTCCCTTAGAGAGGGATTTGGGAGCTCTCGAGACCCCATCCCATACCCTGGAACAGGACTCCATCGGGTGATAAATCCAAAATTGATGGCTCCTGGTGTAGACCTTACTAGGTGTGATTGACTCACTTTCAAGTATGGCTATCTAAAAGGCAATGCAAATGACATTCAAACGCCACCTGTGTTCCCTTTGCGACTCCAACAATTCGTACATCCATTTAATTGGAGGTTGGAGCTGGTGTTCCAGAATCTTTCTCCACCTCCCTTTACCCCTCCTCTGCTCTCTCTCCCCAACCGCGATTGATTGGCCGGCACGCAATGAAAGATTGCCTGGTACTGATTCTCTCTTTAGACCAGCGATGAAGATTCGTTATGCGATGCCGAATCTTTAGTCGATTCAAGCCTGAGTTTTGCCTCGTCGGTGCGCGACTACTGTTATGAAAATGGTCGTCGATATCATGCCTATCGATACGGCCAGTACCCCATACCAAACGATGAGGAAGAACAAGACCGTCTCGCAATCACACACCATCTCTTTAAACTTATCCTCGGGGGCGATATCTATCGCGCTCCACTATCCCGACAATCAAACCCTCCCAGGCGAATCCTTGACATCGGCACTGGCACTGGCATCTGGGCCGTAGAGATAGCCGAAGAATTCCCCGATGCGGAAATCGTGGGAACAGATCTAAGTCCTATCCAGCCCAACTGTGCTCCGCCAAATTGCTCTTTTATTATCGACGACGCAGAGAGTGACTGGACATTTACGAAAGATGAAGCTTTTGATTACATTCACGCCCGGAGTATGGGCGGCGGCATTAGTGATTGGGATCGCTTCCTAAAACAAGCCTACGACCATCTCAAGCCAGGTGGGTGGCTAGAGGTCCAAGAGTACGCAACATGGATACACTCCGATGACGGCACCCATGAACAAGCGACGATGATGTTGGATTTACAAGTACGACTCGATGAGGCCAGCAAGAAATTCGGCAAACGGATAAACATTGCCTCCTCGCTTGCCGGGTGGATGGAAGAGGCCGGTTTCTCGAACGTGACTGCTGATGTATACAAGGTAAGTTGATCAGGAAAGGTATCCGTGTTCTAGAGGGGATGAGATTTTTTTTTTCTTTTATTTTTTTCCCTTTACTCACAGAATGCATACAGTGCCCAGTAGGCTCCTGGCCCAAAAGCCCACGGCTAAAAGAGATCGGTCGGATCGGCAAGTTAGTGCTTTACGAGGCTATTGAACCATATACACTCGCGCTCTTCACACGAGTCCTCGGATATTCTTATGAACAGGCACGCGAATATGTGAATCAATGTCAACACGAAGTCCTCAACGCTTCCTACCATATCTATGTGCTGTACTATTTTGTGTATGCACAACGACCTTTGGATAAATAATGACGTTATGACTATGTGACGGTTTCTTTTTGTAGATGGCCCATTGTTTTCTCACACCATTCTTTCTTTTTTTTAGATCTCTTTTAGTTTCTTGATACCTCACTGTCTTTCTCTCTCTCTCTTTCTTTTTCCATTCTACAATTCTACTTACTTTTCTTCATTCTTCCTTTCCCCTACTCTTCCTCTTCCTTCTAGGTCAAATGATGCTATTTTCTTTCACTAAAAAAAAGGAGTACTCGTTGATATTATATACAAAGATGTTAAATATCCCTTTTTCTTGAGTGTTTAATTAATTTGGAAATGACTCAAGAATTCAAAACTGTTCAAAATGTTTATCAAGCTATTGAGATATTATTCCTCCACCCTTTAAAAAAAAAGGCTTAGGGTAGAAAGAGAGAGCGAAAGAGAGGATGGAAATGGCCTTGCCTATCCTTCAAGTGAGTATCCAACCCCCTCCCCTGTCCCCATAGCGATCAAATTCGCCCTCATCTTCTCTGCTCGTTCTCCAATCCCAAAGGCAGCATCATCCCGATGTACCCAAGCACCCACCCCATGTTGCAACACCGCCGTAGCTCTCACCTTTGCCTTATTACCCTGATCCTTCTCTGCATCCGCGCCAGCGCCCGCACCCGCATCCGAAGTTTCCTTTAGCCCAACACTTCCATGCAACGTAAGCCTTGACTCCTCCCCTCCGACCTCCGGATTCTGCCGATACACACCCCGATGCAAAATATTACTATCATAAAATACAGCATCACCAGGCTGCAACTCAACCACCAACTGACCCGGTAACGAAGCCTCGTAAGGATCCGCATTCCTCTCCGTCTCCGTGCGCGCCCGACGATGCGACCCCGGAATCACAATCAACGACACATCATGGCATAACGCCAGATTATACTGCGCATGCGATTGCTTCCCCTGCGGACTCTTCGCATGCAAAAGCCTCAACTCTTCGTCCGCCGAGACCTCCGCGGGAATATCATCCCTGTGCCATCGGAGCTCGAAATCACGTCCTTCGGGCGCCACGAGGAGGTTAAATAGTTCCATGACGAGGGGTTCATCTCTGTCTCCTCCGTCTAGACCTTCCCCCCCTTGCTCCTCGGAAGGGCGGGGTTGATGAAGATGAGGAAGAAGAAGCTCCTCCACCACGGCAAGCACTTTCTCGGAGAAATAGAACCGGGCAAAGTCAGTTCGACCGGGCATATCCGGATGAAGTAGGTGTTGAACACCCCAGATCCCTCCTTCTTCGGAGGTAGCGGTTGTCGGCCATGGTGGGAATTGTTTAGGCACGGTCCGGATGTGAGGCCAATTTCCGGTCCGGGCGAGCGTGGTGGCTTTTGTGGCGATTTTGCGGAGATGGTCGGTTTCGGCGGGGGTTAAGAGGGAGGGGATGTGGATGTAGCCGTCGCGTTGGAGGGTCTCGAGGTAGGTAGTTGGTTTCATTTTTTTTTTTCTTTATTTATTTGATTATCGGTACCTGGGTAGGAATGGTGGGATGGGTGAATGAAGAGATGGTTGAGAAAGTACCACCTAGTAGTATCGGTTATAGTTGAGTCGGTGATTTGAGCGGGGTAGATACATATACATGTATGTAGCTAAAAGAGGGTAGATGTAATTGCAATGATATTAGTTAATAGTATTGTTGTCATTCTTGTCTAACTGATCTACAGAGCATGCGAAATTAAGAATGCTACCCAAGAGATGCTACTACTACCTAGGTAAGAATGATTATTATTATTATTATTAACTCCGAGCTCCACTAGGCGCACGAATGCGCTATCTGCACTGGCACCTGGATATGTTACCCCGCTATCATAACTAATTGCATCCCTACAGCGAAATAAGATAGACAAAACATATCTATCTCCTCAAGGGAGATGTATTTGCTCGGGTGTCTACCGACTGACAGAGTAGGTGACAATCAATCAGTCAACTCCAACGACTCCCTCCTCCTCTTTCATTCCCTTCCCCTTCGTATGCCTGAGACTTTCATATGGATAACTTGTCTGTGTATCGCACCACACATTCCTTCATGCCCTAGAGAAGCTATCCCGAAATCAGCCTGGTGGATAACATCCACTCTGTCTTAATGATACTCTAAAGAATGACCGGTATCAAATGTTCCATAAATGAAGGTTCTCCGCTATATGGCTTACAAATAATGTAGAGTATGTTGCGTCGAGTACGTTACACATATTGCTTGTGTATATTGAGGTGTATTTTTTTTTTTTAAAATATGCAGTAAAATAGAAAAACCAGTGGGGTTCACGAACAAGCATGACGGCGAAGAGCTCCCAGGGACCTTGAGAGTTGCATAACCTACAGCTATTACGGAGGCATTATCCATCAGAGAGTCCATCTGCACGATATGTTGTTGAGCTGTTAGACTTGTTTGCGCATCAGGGACCCAACGGAGCTCACCAACTCGAACTGCTAGGTCCGTCTGTTGATACGGTCCAAGTGACTACTACAACTTGGGAGATATCCTCAAGCCAGAGAATATTCATCGCCTTTCTAGAGGCTATTAAGTTTATCCACAATGCGGAGATGGGGCTCAGTGGTAAGTTTAGTTTCTCGTCCCTGCATTCCCCAGGGTCTGTATGTCCATGCATGCATGCATATATGCATACATACATTCATACATATATACATTTTCATGCCGTGCCGATATAAGTGGCGCGAATATTGCTTTCTGCTATAGCTGCCTCTGAAATATAACGAAGGAGGAGATTTTGACAGTTCTTGGGCCACCTGAGATAGAAGAATTAGTTCGACTCGAGGGTAAGCCACTTAACGCGAGCTTACCAAAGCACCTGGTCAAGACCGCAGATTGACATGAGTGGACTGGGGCAGATGAGGAAGACCTTTAAATTCTTGACTCTGGAGAAGAGTTTTCTCAAGCAGAGAAGCCAATGGCACCAGCTTATCTAGATTTCTTGAATGTTCCTGAGTTGGGCTTCACATATGTGTTTAACCATCAAGCTAACCTGTGGTGCGTAGGCTGCATAGCAAATGACTCCTGGAATACGATTTGTGCTCTATGTCAAATGGTATTGTTGAATTTATTTGATGGCAGCTTTATATGTTCCAATACTTTGGCAATGATTATGGCTCGGTAGCAAATGTGATTGGTTTTGTGAAGGATGAGTTGCCACAAGACTGGCAGTCACAATAGGAACGTATGCGGTTGAATACAAATAGTAATTGAAAGTAGACGAAAGTGGGTAGAATAACTACTGCCCATATCAATAATTATGGTATTAGCCAAGCTGCTGATTTGTTTAAGATTGTAAGTTAACCAAATTAGAAAGTGCATGACCCACAGCTCTCCCGTCTTGTTCTAGTCATTCAGGGACTGAGGGAACTTCTTTCAGAGAGCCGTATGGAGGCTTGCGAGGCTCTGCGTTACTTGAGATCGGAAAAATCAAATGTTCGGGGAGGAGCAGCAATATAGTAGTAGCCTTTCACCTGTTTTGAAAGAGATTCCACTGTACTGCTATAGATAAATTGTTCTTATGCGGCTCACAGTTCGTGTTTAAATTTGTATTATGTAGGTATAATACTCACTCTTATATTCGACCACAGTTGCAGTTACACACTAAAGGACATGACAGCTGACCATACAGCGAGACTGACCCATTCATTTGCCAAATAACTGAAATACGGTAAATACATACACAGTAAGTTTGATGAGTGTAAATTTCTAGTGGTTTAGCAAGGACCAACACCAAAATCGTATACTAACCCAAATTAGTTTTAGTGTTATGACCCACCCATTTTCAGGTTCAGGATTTTGCAGAACGTTCGAGTAATAATAGTATTATGACGTGCTAATTAATAATGGATAAAGTAAATAAATAAAAACCTGGTATGGAGTTGCCTTCTCTGTCGTAATTATTCGCTACTAGTTCCGACGACTATCCAGCCACCCCCGGTGAATTAATTACGTTGCACCAGGCATAGGGCTGTGCGATCGAACGGCCTCCATCGGCTTGTGACCTCCACTAAAACCACCTAGGGTTTTTAGTCTGTCATCCACCTGAGCTGAGCTGATAGCGGGGCCATCCGAAATCATCTCGTGAGGGAAGTTGGGTAGTTGTTTTGAGGTTTTACCCCTCTTCATCCTTCTCTCTCTCTCCCCCTCTATGCATCACAGCCTTACGTTGACGATTGTCTCCCTCAACAGTACCCATTTATCTAGGTAGATTTGCTCATATCCACTTAGTCCCAAGAGCCAATCGGAAGAAAAGTATCCAGTTCCCCAGGTTCTGCATGCACCTCTAATCTATTTTTTCGCCTCACAAGATCCCATCAAACGCCCATGGCCCCTCGGATAAGCCTGGGCCTCAGTGCCCTCCTCACGTTAGGACTCGTATTGATCATCCTCCCTGGCCAAGCGCATGCGTTTGGCGCTGGTAGTAAGTCCAACTAACCCGCTAGCTCCATCCACCAAAGAACTCTTAGAGAACGTCACTTATACCAATTAGACATTGCCTCCATCTCCAAGGTGGAGGGTAAGAATTGGCGCCATGGAGACATTGAGGATATGCTTAAAACTATCGCTTTTATCAAAGGCCAAAAGTGGACTTCAAATATGGTCAAGCGAGTCTACTTTGGAAATTGGTTACGGGATTAGTGAGTTTATTTAGCCTTTTTTTTTTTTAGTGGTGGTAAATCTAACTCTCTTTTCTCCAGCTCGCAGGCTATGGATGTTGGCACTCTCAAAAGTCTTCCTGCTGACACTATCCGGATTCTTGTATGGATCTTATCGTTCTTGACGTTTGGCTATGCGACAGCGGAGTTTGAGGTAACCGCCGAGAGGTTGGGGGTTTATCGTCCTGAGGAACATATCGAGTATGTTCTCTTCATCACATTGTTTCCCTTTGATGTTTTGACGACTAGCTAACCTTTTCCTCTCAGTAATCCCAAAGACTACGCCGATAATCTAGATGCGCGCAAGTATGACGCAAGACTACGCGGTCCCATTCGCCAAGTTGAACTCGATATCGATCCACAGACCGGCATGAAAAATTATATTGCGAATGAAAGGGGCGATTGGGCGACAAGTGCAGCGTACATCAAATACAGTCTCGCGCGCAGCATCCATTTTGGGCGCATGTATACCAGTGGCGGACAAAGGAAAGGAAATGAGGAGGATTTGTTCGAGGCGCTCCGATGTCTCGGCCAAGGCCTCCATACTCTTGAGGATTTCGCTGCGCACACAAACTACATCGAGCTTTCTCTTCGTGAAATGGGCTTCCGTAATGTCTTCCCTCATACTGGTTCGAGGACCGAGATCAATCTCCACGGTCACCGTGTCTATCCGCTAGTCACTGGGACATTTGGCATGGTTGATTTCTTCCACTCTGTGCTCGGAGAAGCCACGGATCACTTTACCCAGTCCGAAATCAACGAGATGGATACTGCACTTTGTGATGCCCAATCAAACTCGTCATCCAACTCTCTCAATGCATTGACAGGACTATTGGGAAAAGTACCAGGCTGTGGTGATCTAGTTGCCGAGGCTCAGGCCCTCAAACGTCGCTCGGAGGCTCAGGCTTCCTCCAATAAATATAACGGCGCTCACGCAGGATACGCTGCTCGTGAAATAACTCGTGCTTTCAATGGGGATGAGTCAGAACGTAGTCGCAGCCGTGGTCCCGGAGATCACCAAAATATGGGCGCCAGAATATCCAATGATAACAAGCCTTCGTCCGATATGGCGGCGAATTTCGACCCTGCAAAAACTATCGCCCAAATTTACCCCATCCTTGAATTCAGAGACAAGGTTGTTAGGAAGATTTCGTCGATTATTGAGAAAATCCCAGGTCTAGAGTCGCTGGTTGAAAAGATTTCCGAAACGGTGACTGTCTTTGTTATGTCTTTGTTGGCACCATTCATACGGCCGATCATCAATCTCGCCTCCAAGTCTCTGCAGGACGGCTCTGCTGGCGTGATTGATGCTTCCGGAAAGCACCAATTCGAACCCTGGACAAATCCATCATGCACTGATCCTACCCACTCGATGCTGTCTAAGGATCACTTTACCAACATCCTCAACGAGCCAGCAGGCCATGTCGCATCTGCCATTCTCAAATATGTCACACCCCGCGTCTTACACGCATGGCAGGACATTAGTATTCCGGAACAACGGGTTTTGGATGACTGTCTCCAAGTGTTCCACCATCCCGCCTTGCGTAACATGCATAACGAAGCCCACCGCACCATGTTTGAAGCTGTGCAATCCTGGGTCCATGCTATGCCAGACCGGGGAGCCAAGCTCAACAACATTCTGAGTTCTGATGGTGTCAAATCTGGTAAAAACAACGGGGGCTCAACCAGCCATACCCATTCCCATGGCGGGTTTCCAGCCTTGGGAGGTGCTGCAAATACTAATCACGGTCATGGATCTTCTAGCCAACAGGGCCATTATCAGCAGTCATCTCATTTTACATCAAACTCGCCACATCAGCAGCAGCAGCAGCAGCAGCATCAGGGAGGTTCCGGCCTTCCTTGGGAGAAGTTATCAGGTCAATTAAACAATATCAATATCCCCGGGATTGGCGGACTCGGCAAGTTGAACAGTGCATTTTCCGGTCTCGGGCTAGGTGGATCATCAAGGGATCAGGATAATACCTCCTCTGCCTACCAACCCCCCGCACACCACCAAGATCAACAGCCTCATCAATACCCCCCTTCTTCTCATCCTCCAGGATCAGGCTACGGTGACTATCATGCACCGCATCCCCCAGGCTATGATCAGGGATACGGTCAGCATCACCCTCCTCCGCCTCCTCACGAACAACAGCAACCGTATGGCTACAGCAACACATCGTCGTATAATCATCCACAAGGTGGAGGATATGGCCATGGTCACGGACATGGATATGGACATGGGTATTGATGTGTTTTAAAATATTGTTAAATGGTTTTAGATTGTTACATGGCTCTTCTACCGACTTTGGGAGACGATTCTTACAATGTACTCCCCTCCTCCTATTGCTAACTAAATTGTGCATATACGATGAGAATTAAAGAAAATGGGTAAATTAAGGAATCTAATGTCATATATGTAGATACATAACCCATGCAGACGGCATAGAACATATATCTTTATTCATACCAACAATAACAACCAATAGTGAGAACGTTTGTAATCAAATAGGATCCTAGGTATATAGATCAGATTATTAATCCCGAATCTCAAGCAAAGCCGGGCTAGCTCAATCGGCAGAGCGTGAGACTCTTAATCTCAAGGTTGCGGGTTCGACCCCCGCGTTCGGCTCTTCTTTTTTTTCCTTTTTGTGTAGTGAAATTAAACAAAAATAAGTATTTTTTGGTTCTTTCATCTCTCTTAATAAATAAAATCATGTGAGATTTATTACATACATATTATTATATAAAAAATATATATATTTTTGGTGCTGATCGGTACTATATATGCATTGAAAATATATGAGTAGACAAACATATATATATACGATTGTGGAGGAGAGAACATCAATGCGTTTACTACCTACTTACTACCTACAGCTGATTCCACAATTAGTATGTAATTAAAGGATCATGCAACTCATACCCAAGAACAACGAGGATTGCACGAAGGATAAGATAGAATCAATGTTTTATTACTCCCCCACAAATTTCATGTGGACCATAGCACAAATATAAATTAACCAATGCCATACCCGAGAGAAATATACATGTAGAGTCAAAGTAGCTCTAATCTTCATGGGAAGGAAAGTGGGAAAAAAAGAAATAATAATAATAAAGATCTATTGCAACATGGTATAGTATGGGATCATTACTCGTCTTGTCATAGGTAGTGGAAGCATTCTTGAACGACCACATAAGGATTTACTGTTTGATTAGAGTTTTGTGCCCTCGCGTCCACTATCACTTAGCCGACGGGGTCTTAATAGGCCAGGAGATGGTCCAGCACTATTACTGGGCCCCGGAGTCGGAGAGCCCAAGTGAGCGGTTCTGGTGTCGTTGGTTTGGGCATTGTTGGCTGTTCGCTGAGCGTGGTGTATACGAGGATTCATAAGCCACTGGACTTGCATGCGAATGCTACCGACTGCCGCATTTGTATGCGCCATGTCCTCTTTGATGCGGAGACATTCGTTCATAATCGCCATGCTAGCTCGGGCATCGAGGTCTGTAATTGCATGCGATAATTGGTTGACTTCTTCCCGGAGGGACTCATGAAGGGAAAGGAGATAGGTGGTGGCATTAGTGAATACATTGGAAGAACCATCCAACTGAACTTGGTCGTCTACACTGCGTGGTGCTGTCGGTGGTCTCTCTGAAGGATTGGATGGATTAGATGACATATCTGCGATATGGGTCGATAGAACACGAGAGGACTCGACAAAGGTCGATCGAATATTGGCGAGCCCGTCTTCGTAGATCTCGTTGCGTTGCTGGAGATGTCGAATCTTTAATTCCAGCGATTCGAGTCGCGAATTCTGGGCTTCAAAGTAGGGGCTCATGGTGACCAACTGACAATATTGCTCATGGGCAACCAACTCTGATCGCTTCAGCTTGACGGGACAGCCATATTTCGATGCTGCGCAGGGGTGAATTGTCTCGGGGCATGTCTCCACATGCTCCTTTAGCACCTCTCGAGGAAGTTCGACCTGACAGTCGGGACATGTTGTTTTGAGACTCGGACATAGCTCCTGAACATGTTCCTAGAGAGGCGATTAGCGACAACTCAGACCAAGCTTAACCGGAATAAGACAGACCTAGTGACTTACTTGATAATCCTGCTCCATGATATCCTCCTCGCAGCGAAGGCATTTGTGAAGCTCGTGCATGCAATTTCCATCGGGATGCAAGTCCTTCTTCCGCGTCTTTTTGTCGCACGATTGGCTCGGACAATCCATGGGCTTGTATTGACAGTACTTGTCGGCATGGGATTGCACATGGCCCCTTGGGATGATCTCATCACAACCTTCCCCGGAGAAGGGGCATCGTACTCGAATGTCATCACACATATTTATCAAAAGACGAGGGACGTTGAGATAGATGTCTCGGGAGGGTGTGCGGCAGGTAGGACAGGGGAAGTCTTCCGGGCGAACGGCGAACCCAGTATGGGTGATGTTGATGGCAGTATTAAGGCAACTTCGACAAAAAACATGGTCACACTCTAAGCGGACAGGATGAACGAAGGGGCAGTGGCATATTGGGCACATGAGATGGTCATCGTAGCTGGACACACAGTCGAGGCCGCGGAGGTCAATAGCGTTCTCGTCGGCATCACTACTTGCCTCCATGGCGAGAAATTGCTCAAGATTCATGCTGCACGATGAATTTTGAAAGTACAGGAAGCTTGGATCCGGTTATTTTATGAGATATCTCGTAGTAAGACCTCTTGGGGGGTTATTGGTAAGTTATTTTGCAATCAGGTATAGGGAGGAGGGTTATCCACAGGTTATCGGTCGCTCGGCAGTGGAATGAGGGGAGGTGGTGAAGCAGGAATAATAAGCTCAAAGGACAACCCATGAGGGTTATACGGTGACGCCGAAAATGAACACGGTGAATATGACTATATTATAAGCTCAACATCGTCAAGAATGAGAGTCCGACCTGATTAGGAAGAAAAGGAAGGGGATGGCGAGTTCGGGAGTGGTTGGAGGAGGTCGGGTAGAAGGGTAAGTGATTGCGGGGAGAAGAGGGAGACACAGGGCCAGTCTGAGCTGAGATGACGGAGTATTTTCATCGGATGTTTGCGTATTTATATTATTTACCCTGCCATGCGGCCAATAATTATAAGAAAAAGATAATAGCACTCTCCGGGCTAAGGTAGAGCGAATTCTAGTCCAGATCTCTGTAGAATAGCGTTGGTTTCTGCCTGATGGTCGATGATGATGATGAGACCAACTCAGGAATCAACCGTCATCCCCAAGACGAATTGAATTTCTATCCCTTCCACTCTTCTTCTATAGGAATGACAATCTCTTTCTCTCATCTACCCACTATTTACATCAAAGACATATTCCATTTATCCTCCCTTTTCTCACACCTCGGTATCTGCACCCCAGCGCACGCTATCCAGTGTGTCTTAGCGCTGATTTCCCCTCTCTCCCTCTCTTTCCGCGATCGTCGCCACCTTCACCTCCTCCTCCGTCGCCCCAAATTGCAGTCTTTCCTCTTCCTTCTCTTCGCCATTCGGACAACTAATCGTCACAACCTACCTTCTATCCCTCCCACAATGCCCAACCCCTCCCAGCTCTTCCTTCTCGCCGATCACATCAAACTTTCCCTTCTAGAGCGACAACGTGCGATCTCATTAAATCTAGAGCCCAACAGCCAAGACGGCGAAATTTCCCGCTCCCTCGAATCCCTTCGAGAGGGTATTGAGAACCTTGCTGCGGAACATGCGCGACTCGAAGAGACGAACAACGACGAAGCAGTCGATTTAAAAGACCAACTAGACCATCTCCAGATTCAATATCGAGATCTATTAGCTCAGTTTCACGGTCCAAATGCTGCCGGCGGCAGCAGCTCCCCAGAGTTCACAAATGTCAAAGCGTCCGCAACCCCAGACCTTAAACAACCGGTTCCGCAACATCCGTCGTCTAAATCTGTTCGCTTTATGGACTCCGCAGCAGCAGAGGAGGATTTAAATCGACGCAACCTCTTTCAGCCGTACCGCGACTCGCCGTCGCCGCAGGGTGTAGACACATCTGACATGTCCAATGAGCAGGTCTATGACCATCATGAACAGGTGATGCGGGACCAGGATGAGCAGCTCGATCGCCTCGGGGAATCGATTGGGCGGCAGCATCAGCTGAGCATTCAAATAGGGGATGAATTGGACGGTCATGTTGCGCTGTTGGACGGTATGGATGGGGATGTTGAGCGACACCAGACCCGGCTGGACCAGGCAAGACGACGACTTGATAAATTTAGAAGGAGTGCGGGCGAGAATTGGAGTCTCATGACGATTATTGGATTGATTATTGTCTTGGTCATCTTGATTGTCATTTTGAAATGAATCCAAAAAGACAGTCGGAATATCTCTCCTAGATTCGCTATCCCCCTCCCCGTTGATTTTGCTCCTTTATAAATTTTTATAGTGTTTTTTTTGTCATGCCCAAATACTCTGGATGAGATAAGTTCTCAAGGCGACAGCGGCGTTTTTTTCCTTTTATAATTCCCCTCCTTTCATTCCTTTGTGGGCTGGAGTTACCACTTCCTGGAATCTGCTTTGTTGGTTGGACTATGGGCGTTGGGACGAACGTGAACTTTGTATGTGTTTTTTTTTGAGAAATAATACGCTTCTATATTTCTTTCCTGCATGAATATATCAAGTAATTTTTTATTTGTGCTTCTCACTAGTTAATTGTAGTAGCTCGAGACTATTATAATTAAATTCAATCTTCTGGCAAATTTAATATGTATAGAAAAGAGAATCAAACCATCACTCCTACATGCATCAACAGATCAACAACCAGTATAATCATCGATGATAATATACCATGTCATAATATGTAGCCGGGGTAACTTCCAATTTCCATTTCTCCCTATCATCCCTCTATATTTCTTATTTTATTTTTTATTTGCATCATGCTTCGTCCGGTTTTGCAACTCATTGAAATCCTTATCACTGTCCACTTCGCCTCGATCAGCCTTGACCTATTATTATTATCGACCGATTGTCTCAATGATTAGCATATATTCTTCTTCCTTTTTTTTTTTTTTCTTCATGAATATCTTGTTTCTGAATATATACAGGAAGGAAGGAATGAAGAAAGGAAAACATGTAGCTGTTTGTTGTTTGTGACAAATAACAATGACTATGACTTGACTATGGCCCAACTCACCGAAGCTTCACTGTTACTTGCGAGATCACCGCTCCATTTAGCCTTTCCCTCGCGACGGCTCTTCAACTGGTTATGTTTTTCCGCCTCGTAGACTTGGTCCATGTTTTCGCGGCCTGATTTATTTTCAAGTTTGGTTAGTATAGTAGTATAAGTGTTTGAATTAGAAGGGGAAGGCATTGAAAAAAAAAAAAAAAAAAAAAAGGTGATGATGCAGAAGAAATAAAGAAAGATATAAAAAAAAAAAAAAAACACACCCTGGTCCGACTCTTTGAGGCCTAGATTTGTGCTTGAAGTGTGGAATGCTGAAGAGGGATTGGTGGATGTAGCAGCACTGTAGGCTTGTCTGAGGAGGGTGAGACGGGGGACAGTATTTGCGCGGATGGAGGTTAGGAAAGACATTGTTGATAGATTTGGAAAAAAAGATGAAGAAACGGGAAAAGTAGTGAGGAAGATGATAGTTTTTTTTCAAGTCTCACGTCTTAAGTGGTCAATATCAGTTGTGTTGTTGGCTTCAAATTGTAAGAAAAGTGCACACTTGAAGGGTTGCAAAATCAACCCCCTCCCTACCCCCCCTCTTCTTTTTTAAATTAATCTCCAGCATCACGTTACTTTCATTACTTTCATGGGTATTCCATGACGGTGATGATGAATTCTCCATAGATGGCAATTATCTTACTGTCAAGTGAGCCATTATTGGATCGCCCGTTATCCATGAGTGACGTCATAAATACTTCATTGTAGGTAGTCTAACTCGGTACCTACCTCCCCAATGATGAATTCGGGGAGATGTATTCCGATTCATCAAGTCTGTTTTGAGTACCTAGTATAATAATAGGTTCTGGCAATTTTCAACTCTTTCTTTACATGACTTGAATATTTAATCCAGTGCCAGTAATTGCCTCTTATCACTAACTCTGAATCACTAGGAATGTCTAAATCAAACCGCTAAAGAGTGATTCTTGAGTGAATGGAATTTGCTTCTTCCTTAGTGGAAGCGTTGTTGACCTGACTATATATGTTACCCATATGCCCAAGGCAGAGTGCAGAGCTCGATCGTTCTATCACTGGAAGCGGACACCATTCATTACCTTGCCATTCGGTGGGAAGGCAATAGATTCGGAGAATATAGCGAGCGTCCTGCAGAGTTTACCTCTGAGCACTGGTAGATGAATTCCAGAGGATCATTCTATCGAAGGAAACAGATACTATTGTTTTAGCACCAAATAGTATGATAGCAGTATAAGGTGAATGTTCATGGCGCTGCAAAGTTTGCCTATTATGAGCATTCATGACTGCATCCCAGAAGCGGATAGTTATAAAGATTTATACGTATAGTTTATTTCACAGTACCTTATCATCTGATACACTATGTAAAATAATGAGTGCCATAATAATATTTAACATAGACGGGTCCTCAGATAAGGTTCGGCTGTTGTATTTATATAGGCTGTAAATCTTACTCAGGGGCAGGTAGAATAGGGGCTGGTTTTCGAGCCAAGAAGGGTCAGTAGATGCATAGGTACTAGGTTGGTTTGCTTGTGAAATAGCGTGAGAGGCTTGATTGGTGGCAGGCTGTTTGTTTCTCTATCTATCCATCTATCCTCCTCTCTACCGATCTTTCGAGTGGTCTTGGCTGATATTACGTCAGTACTGGGTTATGATTGAGGACGGGGGAGGGGGGAACTGGTTTGCTAATTGGTTTCTGATAGACCTGTCAATGGTACATAAGATCTCTCTCTCTCTCTCTCTCTCTTTCTCTCTCTTTCTTTGGTGTCTATTGTCACGGGTATTTTCTCTTTTTGCCCGTTGGCGCGAAACAGGCTATTGCTGGTGAGAAACCTTTGCTCCGTGCTTGTCTCGTCAAACAGATTAGCTCCTTGCTGTAGCTTGATGATCTCAATTTGATACAACACTATGTTCTCGCAAGCGCACTGCAGTGTAATCCACAAGTGAACTTGACGGTACCAGCCTGACCAAACGTATGTTGAAGAGGCCGGTACCGTCTAGTCTTGAGCTTGAGCTTGAGCGGCAGACATTGCCTCATTCAGAATACCTCTTGCAAAAATGAGAGCAATGTTTGCCGCTCATCTTTTGGTTGACCACCTAGTCACCTTGTAGACCCCAGGGTATACGTGTAAAGGAAGAAAGTTGTCGCGAGCGCCTGGCCGAATAAAATCATATACAATAATAATAAGGGCCTCTAATTTCCCCTCACCAGGTGGCTGGCTAGCTTCTTCCTCTGATACCATAACTCGGTTACCCGCAGTCTGCCGGTTATTCAGCCATGAGTCTGGGTCGGTGATATCACCAGGAAGGCCGAGATTTTTGCCTCCGGGAGCCCAATCTTAGGGTTCGGACTCACGGTTGGCACGCGCGCGCGTGTGTGGGTGTAGTATCATTCAGGACTTCTGCGACGAGGAAAACCTGCTCTTAGCTCCCATTGTCCAGTTCCTCAGTCAAGATGCCGTCCTCTAGAGTTCTTGTGACCGGGGTGGGATAAGAAGACCCCCTTTTACCACTGCCAGATTTTCAGGCTGATCGGAGTTCTAGGGTGCTGGTTTCCTGGGCTACCATCTCACCGAGTCCCTGCTGACATCTGGGCAAGAAGTGACTGTCCTCGACACGCTCTGGACTGGGTCGAGGGAGCGAATGAGAGACTTTGGAAGCAATGACAAGTTCCATTTCATTGAGTAGGTATTCTTCCCCTCCTTGGCCAGGGGGGTTTTTTTTTTTACAGTATCTAACAACATGAGGGGACCAGCCACGACGTGGTGAAACCCTTCCCCCATGATCTTCCGCAGTTTGACGCCATATACCACCTAGCGTGTCCTGCCAGCCCGATTCAGTTCCCCGATCATCCTCGCCGAATCCTTCATACGTGTTACATGGGGACGAAGAACGTCCTGGACCTCGGTCTCAGGTGCTCTGCTCGCGTTCTGATCGTGAGCTCCTCTGGTAAGGCTCCTCCCCGTTCAAGTGGGTTTCCGATTGTTTTGAGGCTGAAAGGCTAATTCCGTGCGTAGAGGTTTATGGGGATTCCCAGGTGTGCCCGCAGCCCGAGGTCTACTTTGGGAACGTGAACTCGTTCGGTCCGCGCTCCTGCTACGATGAGGGCAAAAGGGTAGCTGAGGCTCTGGCGTATGCGTACCAGAAAGAAAAGGGAAGTGAAGTACGGATCGCCCGTGTCTTCAACGCATATGGTCCCGGAATGCAGCCCAACGATGGCCGCGTGATCAGTAACTTCATGATATATGCCCTGCAAGGAAGGCCGTTGGTGATCTACGGGGATGGCCGTTCGACCCGCTGCTTTCAATATGTGACTGATTGCATCCGGGGATTGAGAATGTTAATGGAAAGCACTGTGGATGTTCCCGTTAACATTGGAAATGACCACGAGATCACCATGGAGGAGCTGGCTGTGGCCGTTAGGGACTTGGTGAGCTCTCGCACGGGGCAGAAAGCAGTGGAGATTACCTTCACAGAGAAGAGACCAGATGATCCAGTGAGAAGAGTGCCCGATATTCGCCGGGCGAGGCAGTTACTGGGCTGGATGCCGAGAGTTAGCTTTAGCGACGGCTTGGCGCAGTCGTTTGTATGGTATCACCAGTGGTATCGCAGCCATAAGACAGGGAGCAAGCTGTAAACTGTAGTGGCGGGCGGGTTTCGGAATGGGATGGGCAAGGAGCTTAACCAACACCATGTGGC
This sequence comes from Aspergillus haitiensis, assembly GCA_027569155.1. Classification (NCBI taxonomy): domain Eukaryota; kingdom Fungi; phylum Ascomycota; class Eurotiomycetes; order Eurotiales; family Aspergillaceae; genus Aspergillus; species Aspergillus haitiensis. The sequence goes on along the minus strand of JAPDEO010000006.1, from coordinate 620,935 downwards.
CTAAAGTGAGAAAAAGTCTTTTACGCAATAAATTGTGATCTAGATGGCGTGTGCTGATCATCAACCCGGTAGAGCTCCATGCGAGAACCAAGGAAACGGAATTTTCCATCCATAAAACGCATACCGGCCCAGCAGCTATCCTCAATCCGTTACATTAGGTCAATACTAGGCACCTGGCCAGCAGGTATGTGTGTGCCTACTCTGGCTTTCGTCCTGCTGCAGCGTCGAGTCCTATCCAAGTTGTGTACTGACGATTTAAAGGGCACTTGCGGGGTGAGTGTCTAACTCCGCATATATCGGGCTTCTGGTTCTGTGCTCGGCACTCCATACAACTGTTATTGAGACGCGAATCTCAACCCTGCCGAAAGAACAGTCTCCTTTGAAGGGGGAGTCAATGGTGGAAAAGATCTGTTGTGTGGGGGCTGGCTATGTGGTAGGGTGGCATACCTACGAAGAAGAGAATACATCATGCTGACGACGATGCCGTCAAGGGTGGGCCAACCTCGGTGGTCATTGCCAACCGATGCCCCAACATCCAGGTGACGGTGGTCGATATGAGCGAGGCCCGGATATCGGCGTGGCGGTCGAACACCCTGCCATTCTACGAGCCCGGCCTGGACGACATGGTGTTTTTGTCACGCGATGGCGTCCCCGGTCGGCGGTCGCCAAATCTGTTCTTCACGACGGATCTGGACCCAGCAATCTCTGAGGCGGATCTGATCTTCCTGTGTGTGGACACTCCTACCCAGACCTCTGGCCCCGGGGCAGGATGTGCGCTCGACCTGGGACGAGTGGAGGCCGCCGTCGCCCAGATCGCCCGCGCGAGAAAGCAAAAGGGTAGGGTGATCGTTGTAGAGAAGAGTACCGTACCATGTGGCACGGGGGACCGGGTCCGTGAGATCCTGGCCATGCAAGCAGCTCCCGGAGTCCAGTTCGAGGTGCTTTCGAATCCAGAGTTCCTCTCCCAGGGGTCAGCGATCGTAAACCTCCTCCAGCCTGATCGTGTGGTGATCGGATCGTATCCCAGCCAGGGTGGTTCCGAGGCTGCTGCCTGCCTGGAAGAGATCTATGCCCGCTGGGTGCCCCGGTCCCGGATCGTCCAGGTCATCCTGAGGTCGTCGGAGCTGGCCAAAGTTGTGGCCAACGGCTTCCTGGCCCAGCGGCTGAGTAGCATCAATACGATCTCCGCTATCTGTGAACGAACTGGTGCCGATATTACGGAGGTGTCTCGATGTGTGGGCCTGGACAGCCGAATTGGGTCCCAGATGCTGCGGGCGTCCGCTGGATTTGGCGGGTCTTGCTTCCGGAAGGATATTATGGGCCTGGTGCATCTCGCAGAGTCTCTCCAGCTGCCTGAGGTAGCTACATATTGGAAGCACGTTGTGGAGATCAACGAGTGGCAAGAGCGCCGACTGGTGCGTCGGATGCTCGCTGCGCTGCCGCGCCGTGATAAACAGGAGTGGCAGCTACGCATCGCCGTCTTTGGCTTCACGTTCAAGCGTCACACTAATGATACGCGCGAGAGCCCTGCGATTTCCGCCGTGGCCGCGCTGATCGAGGAGGGAGCACATATCGCTGTCTACGACCCCATCGTCGCGCCACAGCAGGTTTATCATGACCTCTATCGCGCTACCCGAGATAGAGCCCACACGGCCCGATCATTGACAGTGACTAGGGACCCATACAGGGCATGCACCCATGCCCAGGCTATTCTGATTCTGACCGACTGGGAAGAGTTTCGAGTTGATCCTGCCTACACACCAGACGCCCAGGCTCCCATGGATATCCCTCCCGCCACGCCAGCGGGATTGAATTGGGCCCGGATTTCCCATCTGATGACGGAGCCCAGGCTAGTTTGTGACGCGTGCAGCGTGACGAACTCACGTCTCCAGGAGCTGGGATTTCGTCCTCTGAGGGTAGGGCATCAAGATCCCCCGGCGTCTCGGCCTAGTAAACTATGAGCCTTGCTGGATGGAGGGATCGCCGTCTGTAATCTGTGCTCTCTCTAGTCGAAATATATGTATGAGGGGCGAAAATGTTCCCAGGAGCGGGGCACACTGGCCTATAGCTCCTCTAGTTTACCTTCTTTACTGAAGTTGCCGTCGTCAGCTCTTCAACCGCGTGGAACTAGTTAGGCTACATCTATGCGCAGCGCCTATGTACGCAGGGAATTAGAGCATCTACTTCCGCAGAGAAACGGCATCCCGTCCCGGTGAGATCATATTTAAAATAGGATGGCTGAAATAGATGGTCAGTAATGAGGCCGTGACCGGCCTCCATGGCTAAGAATGTGTTGCATAATTACCATAAGGTCCACTTACCTTGTCACGGTCATACCAGGTTCGAGAGGTGGTCATTTCCCCGGAATATCCAATCTGTAGCATATGGTGCAAATAACGATTCTTGGATAACTTCAGTGAAGGATCCCTACCATCCGACTTGTGTATGATAGTTTGACATACATATTTCCCAGGGACAGCGGCTGCATCTCATCTTGAATGCCACCCACTGGCCATAGGAAAAAAAAAGAGGAATATATCCCAGGGGTTGTGAATACTTATTATCTCTCCAGTCGAAGCCACTTGTCGTACATCAAAAACTCGTCTTGGCGCTCCTAGCGGCTTATAACAAGGCCTAGCAGAGGTTATCATATCGTCGTATTCAAATCGTCATAATTTAGGTCACGTTAGAGCAGGATGGCTTAACTCCCTTACTAATTAATATATATATATATAATTATTTTTGGTACTCCAAACACCTGCAAAAATTCAAGTAAATATTAATGATTTTCGGCGGTTCAGCTGGGATTCACAATAGCTAGTTAACGAACGGAGAAGTCTATGAAAAAAGTGCTCTCTCGATCACGACATGGTGATCAACCACACAATCCACAAGAATGCATTTATACCTAAGCATACAGAATCACACATCCACAGGCGGTGAGAAACCGACCAGTAGGAAGAACTGGAAACAGGAAAAAAAAAAAAGGAATATCTATGATAGCTACTTAGGTACTATTGCGGCCATGACGAAAAGCTAAAAAAGCATCCAAAAACATACAAGAAAAGAGATGAGATCAAAAAGGATTGAAGCACGAGGCTGGCGCTGGCTTTACAGATACTCGCCGAAACCACCATTAAACACTACCATCCCTATTCTTTCGTGATATTCAATTCTCCTGTAACCCAATTGTGCCCCTGGCCGGTCTCTGGTCTCTGTAACGGGCAGTCGCTGACCGAGAAAGGTGGAATGCAATGCAACGTGACGGCCTGTCGGTCTGTATCGTTGGGGGTGGATGGTATGGCTGCCATATCGCTCTAGAGCTCCATAGACATGGACACTCCGTTTCTCTCTTTGAGAAAGAATCCCAACTGTTCCGTGGAATTTCAGGCAACTTTGGTATCCGCCTCCATAGGGGTCCCCACTATCCTAGGTCCCGGGTAACCCGTCAGACTTGCCAGGAATCGTTCAATAAATTTTGCAGCTACTATCCCGAACTTATCATTCCTCATGAGCAGGCAATCTATGCTCATGGGAAGGTGGATGCCATGGGGAACGCGTCCAAAGTGTCCAAAGAGGTATTCCGAGACGTCTGTTACGAAACCGAAGGGTGCACCACATTGGATCCTGAATCAGTAGGATTAAGGGACGTGACAAGTGCCTACAACCTGGATGAACCCAGCTTGGTCGTCGGTGACAGGCTACGTAGAGCTTTTGAACAAAGGTTATCCAGGACTTCGGTCAAAGTGCATCTAAATTCCGAAGTGCGAAAGATTGAGAGCGCCACACCGACTACAACTCGAGTGAGAGTCCATGATACAGAGCACTACTTCGATGTTGTCATAAACGCCACCGCCTATGCAAGCCTGATCCCAACCGACATCCTCCAGTCGCTTCCTTTAGATATTGGAATTACCTATCAGAGCACCATTGGCGTGGTTTACGAGGATCGGTTCCCGCAAGAAAAGCCATCTGGGTGGATTATACTAGACGGGGCGTTTCCCTGTATCATGCCTATGGTCAATACACATGCGGCAAAGCAGAAGGAATATCTTGTCATCCACGGCTGCTACACCATCCTAGGCTCATTCGATCGTTTCGAGGATGCCCGGGCGCTCCTCTATCGACTCAACGACAGTCTCATGGAAGAAAAAGTTAGGCCTCATATTAACTGCGAGTTGGAATGGTATTGTCCTGGATATCATGACCAGTTTTCCTACTGTGGCTGGAAAGGCTGCATTATACCTAAACTGAAGACGACTTCGGAATTACGGAGCTCATTGGTGTTCGAGAACGAAAGGATCATATACGTCTTTCCTGGCAAAATCAATAATGTCATTACTGCATCAGAGGAGGCCATCAGCCTTATTAATAATTTGATAGATCGGAGGCGTGGGACCAGTTCCAGTTCTTTAACTAACAAAATTTGCGAATTAAATGGCGTGTGTTTTACTTCCCGGAGTTCGCTTGCGACTGCAACTGAAGATTTAAAAAACAAGACAGCGCCTGGGGATGCCCATACCAGCACCCTGCAAACTTTCTCAAACATATAGGGCCTAACAATCATGCAGATACATACTGCCATCGGTATCATGGTACGGCCTGAAGACACAACCTTCTTATCTTCCATGGTTTCCCTGTATATTAGTATGACCTGCGCTACGTGTCATGAACTGAATCTATTGCGCCGCAGCTAGCATTGCGACAAGAGCTATGGACTGACTTGCTTGTACAGCTAAGATACTATCATAGCAATACAGATGTTGAACGTGATGCTAAAAATACAGCTATAGTAATTAGAGCCAGAGAGTCTTGGATGACTATAATCAACGTCATAGGTAATATAGCTACAGAATAAGATTTAATTTTTTTTAAGAGTATTATAGTTATTACCATACTTAGTTTGGTTCATAGTACTAAATCTTCATAGCTTGATGTTTTCATTTACCTTCCTCTGATTGATTCCTTTACAAGACAGTCTCCCCAACCCATTAGATGATCAATCATCAATGGTAATGACGGAACACTGCAGGTCGGAGAGTATTATTCAGAATTACTGAAAATGAATGTACTAGAGATAGATTATCCATATAAACAAAGGGAATATCGATTCAATAATGATGGAATATCGAAAGGTCAACTGAATATAATAAAATCATACACCATATCAATACCACTCCCCGGGAGTACCCAGAAGAAAGTAAGTAATAAATGAACATCCAACCGAATCAACGTGGAAGCAATAGTAGCGAGAATTGAAATATATCGTCGGCCACCGACGAGATAATAACACAGTGGTTTTAACTGCAAAACGGTCTATCCCCCGCAAAAAAAGGCAGGCGACCCCAGAAATGAACTCCACATTCAGTCCATGGACTTTCACAGCCGGTTGATCGTAAAGAACAAACACCACATAGTCAACAATCCACAACCCATGTACACGAAAAGAAAATAGAAGAGATGTCAATCGAACAGGACACATGCAAGATATCGATGTCAAAATAACGAAACAAACCTTCCGAACAACAAAACCCAACCAATGCAGACGTATATCGTTTCCGCCTTTCTAGAACCCTGAAAGCATGAATATCCATCCCGCCCAAAAAAGTGTCAAAGAGTATCAAATAAAACAAAATTCCAAAACAATCGCTGAGCTGATCTGGCATAGCCGCCAAAATACTCCAAGAAGCAACTCCGTACCGAAACACAAAAAGAATTAGCGCCCAATAGGCAAATCGCTGCGCTATCTATACATCATCGTGGCCAAAACCAGCGGGGCCAGATATACGCATTTTTTTTTGTCCCTAACCGAAAGATAGAAACAAGGTATCGTTGGTGATAAGAATGCAAAAAGTCGAATCGCAGGCGCCGTCGCTCGCAGAAAATCGAAACCATCAGTCTAGATGTAAGCGAAGTCGTGATCGGAATAAGGTGTATATACAGAAAATCACTGATGTATCCTTTTTAAGTCTCGTGAATCAAGAAAAGGGTATTTTCAGTTTAATCGTAATAATTGAGGGGAGGGAAGCCGTGTCGAACAAGAAAGTAAAAGAGAAAATAAAGAGCAGTGAGAATTAAAACCCGCGGTTAGGGAACCCGATGATGCAGAAGCCAAACGAAATTTGAGGAAAGTGTCATGGGCGACCGGTAGATGCCCCTCGCCAGGATAGTGGCGACTTGTCAGATCGAAGGGTTCACCAGCGACGTTGGACATTCTGCATCGAGCCTGGAGAGAGAGAAGTAGGTGGGCTCGTCAAGGTCATTCCAGTATTAGGATTAATGATAGGAATAACTTTGCGGGTGCGGGTTGCAGATGGCTGTTGGAAGCTCATTTGATTAAGATTACCACTAACCCCTGAATGGATATAAGAGTTTGAGGAGGCGGGCGACAAAGAAATAGAAGGCGTAACTTGCTGAACAGGCTGGATTTGATGCGGGATGGGTGACGAGTCGGGGGAGCCACTGGAAAGAGAAGATCTATCCGAGGAAGCAGAGTGGATTGAATGCAGCTGCAGATGGGTGTTAACAAGACCTGTGCTGTTGATCTGGCAAGGGGTATCATAATAATAAAATAGGGCCACCCGAATCTGACGAACGGAGGGATTCAACCCTAGATTAATGAATACATACATCGTCCTCAGTTAAGAGGCTTGGACAGAACTCCAGGTCGTCGTCAAGATCAAAAGATCGTCCAGCCTCGAATCTCGCTCGGAAAGCGGTTACGGCAGGAGCTTCGGCGAGCTCCCTCATACTCTTGACACCTCGAAACTGGCGTTGAGCATTTTGAGATGGCATCTTCGGTCCTCTTCTCGTGCGTCCTCCATGGTGAGCATTTGATGTTGGCATATGGGCGGCGGTAGCGCCATGGTGGGGAGCCTGCTGATGCTGGTGCTGGTGTTGTCCGTAGAAAAATGTCGACATATTGGCGTTATCGTATAAAACAGTGGAGAAGAAGAAATCGAGGCGTTATATCGTTCGGAACTCAATGTATACAGTGGGTACAAGCAAGGACAAGCAGGTGAGGGATACTTGACAAGCGGAGTACTTTTTTGTTTTTTTAGAATCGAAGAAGGAAATAAAAAGGTAGGAAGAATGACAAGGAGGTAGTTGGAATGCGAACTTTTTTAGAGAATTTGAGTGAATTATATTAAAGCAGGGAGCAAGATAAAAAAAGAAAAGTAAAAAGTAAATAAAGAGGAGTAATAATGGCAGAGGAGAAAGAGAAAAAAAAAAGGTTGATGTGGGAAAGTGAATGCTGGACGGTCGGGTCGAAATTGCGCTTAGGTTGTGGGATGGGGAATTATCTATCGATGGCGGGACAAGAGAAGATGAAAAGAAGAGAAGAAAAGCGCCAGGACGGAGGCGAGAGGGGCTTCGGTGTTGGTCGTGGTACCGGTGTTGGGGCTGAGTTTGAGTGGGAGTCAATCCCAGAGTGGAGACACCGCAAGGGCTCTCTCGTAAATTACCGTACGGGATTCCATGCAAGAATCCTCCTTCACAGCATTGGCGCCAATTGGAGTTCTGTAAGTTTTGCAATGCACTTGTTCCACAAGCTTCCGCGCTAACCAGGTCACGCACCAGATTTAGGGCAGAAAAGGACCCAACCAGAACTCCAACAGCGGCAGCTCAGTGGCAAGATAAATTTGCATGGCCAATTAGAGATATTTTTACTGCGCTAAGTGGGGTATTCTACAGCCACCACTAATTCTGACCAATTGAAGCGTTTCAGAAAGGCTGTGAGCGGCTGCTAAGTGGACTCTTATGACGTCTATTAAATAATAACTAAACCTCTTTAGGCTAAGAGATTTTCTCGAGCACACCACTTCAGAATGGCCGTGACCAGGCTCTGGGTTGGCTGCCGTATCATACACTCTCCTGCTTCGGAATGGAAAAAGGAACGATCGCATTATCCGCTGGGCTGCATCATAATAATACGATAGAGTAGACTATCGCCCGCTTTTGATGCATACTTCCATTCACACAGCCTCTAGTCTATTAATTGGATGAAAGTATTGGCAAGGAAAGAGGGGAAGGTGGAGCTGAATGGGTTTCCTTCGCAAATATCATGTTTGTCCCTCCAAAACAGAGGAGGTAAGCTGTTAGGACCTACCGACTGTAGTTTAGTGTGAATATTTTACTTTTGTTATGATAATTAATATTCCCTTTTCTAGTAAAATATGCTGTTTATTATTCTGGGTGGAACGTTGGAAGCTTTTGATGAAGAAGGGAGAGGAAGCTGGAACCTGCGTGTGGCACCCATTTCCGAAGACAGGCATGCGCTGGCATCCAAAATTCTCACCACGACACCTGCGGGTAATGATTTGCAACCAAATGGTGTGGAGCTCCACCTCCACCAGCGGTTTGATTTGTTGTAATAGCTCTTCGTACCTTTCTCATGAACCGTGCAACTGATTTGATGCTCCTAACTTTCCAAAGAAAGGAATAGTGTAGTTGTACTAGTCAGAAAATATCATGATTATTATTATTATCTTCATTATTATATTATTACTTATTAATTGTTCATTGTTTATTATTGTTGTTAGACGGCCTCGGCCTTTCCGTCTGAGTATTCATTGTCTTTAACCTTACTTGTTAAGGTAATAAAATCAATAACCCGCCATAAGCAGCGATAGTATTAATTTAAAAAGAAAAAAAGAATAATAAATTTCTTTTTCCGCAGGAAGAACCGGAAATCCGCCTACGGATCCTGTTAAGCCACAGTAATAATTGTGGTCCCCATGGACCCTTCAATCTTTGACATTTCAACCTTTTGAAGGTAGAGAAATGGATTTATCAGATGATAATGATGATTGTTTGGGGAATGAAGCCATGGACGTCATCATTCTTATCGCCCCTTGATAATTGCAACATAATTGTACTGTTCCCGAATAATAATATAGAGTATAACAACAATATTGACAACTTCCCAATTTCCTGGAAAAGGAGTGTAAGCATTTCACATTATTATTATTCATGAGTTTCCTTTTGCCTTTTATTTATTGAGGACAAATCGAGATGTCTGGCCAACACTTACCCCCCCACACTTCCCTACCTAACCTATGAAACGGGGACTAGACTGCCAGTTCTAGAGTTTAGCTATTTAACTAACTACACAATGTTTGCAAATATTACCTACGGACGGAGAACTATGATATTATTGAGGATTGGATGGGTGTGTGTGGAACTTGTCAGTGCCGTATAATGATGGTACGACAGCCTTCCTACTCGCTGCTGGGGTGCTGGAAGGCGTCGCTTCTTCATGCAACCCAGATAGTTCTGGAGTCATGTTTGCATTTTGGCAGTGTTGTGAGTGACCCCTAATGAGAGGGCTGGTAGTGGCAGTAGATGATGGCCACTGCATAGAGTGTACCGTCAGATTCTGGCCATTGCGCAAGCAAGCATCCATAGGTGAGTTAGGTTCAATGGATCCATGATATTGGTGGTGATGGATTAGGGGCGCCAACTCGTAACTCAGGAAGGGATGAGGAGCCCGCGAACTGCGGAGTAAGACGAATCAGTGTTTTCCTGACTCGGTTCAAACTTTAGCTGTTTTGACTCTAGCGAATTGTCTTTTCATGGTAGAAAAGCCTTGGGCGCCTTCCCCCTCTAAGTCCTAAAAAAGGGTACAGTCCACGGCCAGAGTTGGTTGGTGTTCAATTTTTAGCTTGAAACTGAATTTGTTCTTGATGCATCTCTATTCTCACCGCCCTTTTGGATGCACAAGGCCAATTCTGGTAGGTGCTCGGCGGTTTTATGAAAGGACCACTGTGAAACTACAAAGTTGAGTCTGGAATAATCAACATCTCAAGCCAGGAATCATATCTAAACTAAAAAACGATGTAGTAGTTATCTACTATCTCCCATAACTATCGGCCAAGTCAGAACTACGGAATAAACAGGATGACAACGGTCTGAACCTCGCCTGTCTCATTAAAAAAGGACCACCAAGATAGGTGTTATTGGACCCACGGTCTCCATGGTTTTTGTTGTCGAAAACAGATGGGACATACTAAGTATGAAGGGGAGGGATAGTAAGAGAAGGCAAATTCCACATCATCATCATCATCATCATCATCATCACCACCACCACCATGATTTTTTAATGATAATATTCTCCATTTCTTTCTTGTCTTCTTTTTGGGTAAGGATCTGGACTTGTCCTAGTCAACCCGAAGCGCCGAAGTTCGGAGTAAGCAATGCACGTACCCTCAGAAGTAAGGGATACGAAACACGATCTATCAGGAAGACTGGGTCGATGAACTCAATAAACGCCCATGTTGCATCTTTTGCATTAGTAGATGTATCCAATTAATCACCTTCATTTGCTTTAACCGACCTTGCCCCCTCCCCCGCCCGGAGTATTGTTTTCGAGCTAAACCCCTGTTTCTTGGTGTTCATGTATGTTGGCGCTCCCCAGACAAGTTAAAATGATGCGTGACATTGACACTGTGGTGCTATTCTTGTACTGGTCTTTTTCTTCTTTTTTAGTTTCTATTTCTGCCAACAAATAAATCATTCAAACAAATTTCAAGATGTCGATGTAAAGCTTGGTATCAATATCATACCAAACCTACAGCATACGTCCTAGTTATCAATGGCTAAAAACGGGCTAAAAACGATGATTGGATTAGCCATTCTGCCCTGAAATCTACGTATCCCTGTGCTTCGAGTTTCATTTTAAATGGCTGGCTGGGGTCATACGTCGTACCTGCCTCAGGTACCTACCTGAGTACCCTCCTATTAATAAAAACTTTACTAAATAATCATTTCAAATAACGAGATTTAACAAGACATTGTTTGATAGGTCGGAGTAGGTCCCTAAGTCTCAAGTCCTATCTCGCAGACTTTACAAATCTATTTTAGTACTTTCTAATTCTCAGGGCATACATCATGACCTACGTCTGATCTGATATTCGAAAATAAAAAGCCTCAACTATTTAGTCACTCCCTTGATTCTTACCTACGTATAGTATATGCCTACATCCTACTCCGTACAGGTATACATGTATAATTAAGTTATTCCTTAAGACCCTCTTCATTAAATATTGTTGTGTATCTTGGTATGCAGTTATGTGTACGTGTTTGTGGCGTTTCCTTCCATCCTCTCTCTCTGTCTCTCTCTTTGATTTAATGTCTTAGACAAAACATAAACAGGGCCATTCCCCTATGGGCCTATACAAAAACGTACTTGGTACCTACGACGTATGTAAAATGAATGTGCCACCAAGTATTCAACTAAAACAAACAAACAACCCAAAAGAAAAAGGGCTTGATCGAGACCCTCCACCATCTTAAGTAATGTTGCACTCTGTAAGACTACGTAGGTAGGCACCTACCTGTCTTGAAAAAATCCCAGGTTGTCTCGCTACTGCTAGTGGTTAACATGCATAAGTTGAGATGACGATGGGGATAGAGGCAAGGGATATTAGTTGTACTGCACCTGAAAAACAAAACAAAAAAAAAAAAAAAAGGCACGGGAATAGCGAAGGAGTGACTAGCCCCTAGTTTGAGAGAGTGTTTTTTTTTTTTTTTTTTTGGTAGATATTGGACATTACCTATTTTGTTTTTTGGGGGTATTTTTTTATTTACTTTAGTGACCCTTCTTTGACATTTATTGATTGATTTGAGAATGTTATTATGATGTAAGTAGATTTAAGGGGAAGAAGAAAAAGACGAGAAGAGGGGAGTTGCTCATGAAAGGTGATCTATGTTACACATATCTTGCATCCAGATTGAAGCTTATCTTTTTTATTTTATTCTCATTATAATTCTTTTCCAACCGACCTGCAGACTCATGAGTAATTTTGGGCTTCTGTTTTTGATATACGCAAGTCAAGTCTCGACATCATTCCGGTTTATTAAAAAAGTAACACCAACTCCTACAGAAACGTGGAAGCTTGATTGGGTAAAGTGTGTAAGTATATGTCTGGTGTTAAATAGATAGATGGTCTCTAGATGAAGCTATGAGATATTTGAGCGATAATTATCCACTTGATTGGTATTTGACAACGGCTATATTTAGGTAAACTTTGCTTTAACCCAACTCATGTGAATAACAACTGTATATGCTGTATTTTAATGCCATATTTCCAATGCTTTTCAAAAATCCTTATGTGAGAAACGCCCAATCTCTAATGATGGCTGTGACCCAAAACGCCCGTCCCATAAATATGATAACAAAAAGAAAAATAAAAGTGGAGGAAAATGCCGCAAGATAATCTCATTTATCCAAGTTCTTGGCCTTGACCATCCTGCTCAAAAGCTCCTTACAGTGCTTCTCGCTGTACTGTTCCCAGACTTCATAGAGCGACACCAGTTCCTGCGTGCATTCTATGACCGCTTTGATGTCAACCTCGCTCTCGGCAAGCCAACCGATAAGCTTTTGGATTCTAGGTGGAGGACCGGTACCATTTTTGTCGCTAAGGGCCGCAAGGATTCCCCCTCCATCTCGCATCTGGGAAACGAGTGGTGCTGCTGACCCATGGAAGTTTGTCTGGCTGGGTTTGAAAACAACAGCGACAATGATTGCCATGACTGCAATGACATGTGGTGGATACAGGAGCGGTAAGTCGGTGAGATAGTGGTCGTTGATCACTGACCATGCAAGAGCGACTTCGTCCGATGTCAGGGCTAGCTCAGGCTGAAGGTCTGATAGAGTGCGGTAGGGATGATGGACAATGAGCTGAGAGTTCATCTCGGAGATCAAAGAAAACTCGCACTCCCCAAGTTTTGAGACATCTGGGGCAATAAACTCTGATGATGGTGATACGTTAGCAGAGGCTCCCCATTACAGGAATCACAGCCGCCCTTACCTGGCCAGAGCCCGCGAGCCTCCCCGACCACAAACCGAATATGCTGGGGACATTCCTCCATTTTACAGGCCAGATAGAAGGCGGTGGTAAGAACAAGATACGGATTTGTATGTCTTATTTCGTTCTTGGTGTAGTATCTTTTGATATAGACCTGGGCGGTAGCGAGTGCTTGTTGTCGGGTTGACATCCGCTTGCCAAGTTTGATGAGCTCTGCCATGGCAGTTTAGTTTGTATTTCCCATGGAAATTTAAGAGGACCAAATCATACGTTGACTAAAATATATATTGAGTAGCCTTTGATCCGGCAAAGGGAACTGTGTATGCGCGACTTTATCTTTCTCTTTAAAGTTCTCACGAATATCCGCCAACCTCTCCCTTGAGAACAGCCAGTGTCGACGTTGTGTCGACGCCCAGTAATTAGCAGCCATGAAGAGCCAGCTCCTGACAAATTTGAAATATATTTATGTTAAAAAGAAGGTGGTATTGTTTCGAGAATTATGTGGATCAAATTAAGGAAAACTCCTCATTCTTAAATCCGAAATAGAGATTACCAAGTGGTTTTCACCCGAGAGTCGGCGTATTTCCCCTCTCTTGAAGAACTGAGAGGGACAGAATTTGCAGCCACCACCTTGGATATGATCTCAGAGCAAACTCAATTCACTCCACCTGTGACTATAGGGTGCTGCAGTGCTGATAAAAGTAACACCTGCGAATGGAAATCACTGACAAGAAACACTTAAGAGTGGTGAGCAGGTGATGACCAGCAACCTTCCCAAATTGGAATAGCATGGCTAGCTCCATAGTCCCGTGAACCGGGCCGGGATCTTTCTTTGTTCCGGTTGTTCTCGTAAAGCAAAAGCAAATCATCGCGGCCGGATTTCTCATGACGATCGGGCCTTGATGAGCCTACAATATCTGCCACATCATAGCTATCTTTATCTTCCAGTGCTAAGATATTCGATGCTCAAATTACTACTACAATCTCTTCTCCCCTACTGCCACGGGGATACATCCGATCCAAAACCATTTGACTTCTTGGAAAAAATAATGACGGGTGCTCGATAATAATTTTGCTACTGAACATGTCCGTCGGCGAGTCCCAGGATGAGCGTGACCAAAGAGTTGCCAGACTCTGGGCACGGCTAGGAGCCAGCAGGGATGACCACCTAGATCTAAATGGGCTGAAAAAGGGTTTGAGGAAAATCGACCATCGTGAGCTCTCCCCCCCTCTGTGACCTCATCTCGTGTTTTTCCTTAGTCGCACATGACTGACCCGGCCGCGCTCCCCACCAGCCCTCAAAAATGCGGATAATTTATTGCAGAATGTGTTACAAGCGGTGGATACGAACGGTGATGGATCGATAGACTACTCTGGTAAGATCACGCGCATTGTATCGTGACTAGTTTCTGTAACTAGAGAGACTGGCGACCAGCCAGTGTTTTGGCCAACCTAATCGTCACCAGAATTTCGGGCCTTTGTCAACCGTACCGAACTAGAGCTATGGCAACTCTTCCAAAGTATCGATCATAACCATAACGGAGAAATCGACAAAAATGAACTCAAGACGGCTTTTTCGGGGGCTGGCGTCACGGTCTCAAATGCCAAACTAGACGAATTCTTTGCCGATGTAGATACGAACAAGGACGGCGTGATCTCTTATACTGAATGGAGGTATGTTCCTCATCGTTGTGTCCACTGGAGCCTCTCTGATGACATACCATACTGATGACTTGCAGAGACTTTCTTCTTTTCCTCCCTGCCTACTCGCCCTCAAACCTGCACGCTGTCCTGTCATACTACAAGGCCACGGGAAATCTAAACCCGGAAGGAGATGTCCACATCAATGATCTGCAGGGTTTAGGTACAGACCACTCGTTTCTTAGACATTATATCTTGGCCATCAAAAGTTTTTTGTATAATATTTTCCCAGCACATATTTTAACAACATTCATCCCCTCAGCCTATGCGGAAGCTGCAGGACTCTCACAGCCTGTGTGCGCACTTCATGATGATTCCATGACCTTTGATGGTGACTTGGAGTTAGAGTGGCTTCCTATACCCAGGACCGTCGCCATGTGGATGTCCTTTCGATATTATGAACAGAAGTTGACCGAAAATACTCCTCAATTAGGTTATTTTCTTGCTGGTGGCATGGCAGGCGCCGTGTCGAGGACAGCCACTGCACCCCTGGACCGACTCAAAGTCTATCTCATTGCCCAGACTGGCGTGAAATCGTCGGGTGCTCGTGCGGTAAAAGAAGGGGCCCCACTTCAAGCAGCTGGGAGAGCATCGAAGACCTTACTCGATGCTATCAAAGAACTATGGCGTGCCGGTGGTATCCGGAGCTTGTTTGCTGGTATGTTGCGATCTGTCTAAGTCCAGAACATGAATTCAAGCTGATGATAAAAGGAAACGGGTTGAATGTTGTAAAGGTCATGCCAGAATCAGCCATAAAATTTGGAGCTTATGAGGTTAGATCACCAATCAAGAGAGAAAACGTGGAAGAACTAGACCTGATAGTTGGCAGTCTGCAAAACGCGCGTTCGCCCGCATTGAGGGACACAATGATCCAAAACGCCTTAAACCGACCTCACAGTTCTTGTCCGGAGGATTTGGTGGAATGGTTGCTCAGTAGGTTTTCTAAGGCTCTCTTCATAATAGTTCTTTTTAACAAGGTTATAGATGCTTCGTATATCCCCTAGATACCCTGAAATTGTAAGTACTAGCTACCTTTTGTCTGATTTAATGTTTCTCAAAGCTTACCAACGCCGATAGCCGGATGCAATGTGAAGTGGTCGAAGGCGGTCTAAAGGGGAACCAACTTATCGCTGCAACAGCCCGAAAGGTGTGGAACAAGAGTGGTCTTTTCGGTTTTTTTCGTGGTCTGCCACTTGGCCTCATGGGAATGTTTCCTTATGCTGCTATTGATCTGACTGCGTTTGAGTACATGAAACGCGCTCTTCTAGCACGCAAGGCTCGCCTCAACAACTGTCATGAGGACGATGTGCCTCTCAACAATTTCACTACTGGTGCTATTGGTGCTCTCAGTGGGGGTCTGAGTGCCTCTGTCGTCTATCCGTTGAATGTCCTCCGAACCCGAATGCAGGCTCAAGGCACTGTTCTCCACCCTGCTACATACGACAGCGTTAGTGATGTTGCTCGTAAAACAATCCAGGCAGAAGGTTTCCGCGGTTTTTACAAAGGTATCACGCCAAATCTTCTCAAGGTTGCGCCTGCGGTCTCTATCAGCTACATTGTCTATGAAAACTCCAAACGAATGTTGGGATTAAAATAAACGATCCTTTCCTGGGAGCGGAATTTGCTACCTGGAGACACGACCTCTGATTCCTATTCTCATCCACGGTGTACCGACATTCATTGCCTTATTATGCTAAGTTTTAGAAACTTTTATCGAGATACCCTTGAAGCAAGTCATCTTAGAGAAATGCCCAAGGGCCCTTCACCCTCCTCCCTTTCTCTTGTTATGAATTTGCTCCACATAGCGAACCCTCTTCAAACCCCCTTCCTCCCGCAGGCGAGGTCCATTTTTTGACCTTTCTCATCACCTACCCGTACAGATACATTTATTACTTTGAGTTGGCCCTGGCGACGTCGGATTATCGTCTCGTTCAATGATCAGTTGTTTTGGGATAGGTTAATTCTAAAACCATATCCCCACATTTGCATGGCATGGCGTCGTGCGATGAAGCATCTTAACTGGAGTTACTTATATTTTATTTATTTTTGTTTTTCACTATACATTTTGTATAATGGGACGTCCAGGGCTGCCAAAGAGGGTGGCTGCCATTTATTTTTCTCTTCTTTTCTTTTCCAATTATTATTTTACCTCTCATCTTCTGAAATGTATCTAGGACTTTTGATTTGGAATGTGTGCGTCAAGGATATAGAAATATAAAGTGTATAGAAGATTATGGCCGAATTGACGATTTTGATTTCTTTGTAATTGTCAATGTCATGTTTACTATTAATTTCCCATTACTTATGATTGTGCTTAACTATTTTCCTCCAACTGCCCTAACCTCTTCTGCCTTCGGCAAAATGTCTGGTGTCGGCCCCACTGGCGTAATGGCAAACCTATTTATCTGCGTATGACTCTTCGTGTAGTGTTTCTTAATATGCTCAAACTCTGTCGTTTCCCGGAACGCAGGGATATCCCAATAGAGATGCCTGAGCCAACGATGAATGGCAGGATATCCGGAGCGAATATCGCGAATATTACACTTGAAGTGCTGGACGTAGACAGGATCGAAGCGGACGATCGTAGTAAAGAGACGGATATCAAGCTCTGAGAGTTGAGAGCCGAAGAAAAAGGGGCCTTCCTTCTCCGTGGAGGAGAGATGGGACTCTACTCTGTCGAGGCTGGAGAAGAGAGTTGTTACAGCGCGCTCATAGGCCTCTTGGGTGGTTGCGAAGCCGGCCTTGTAGACACCATTATTGATGTCGTTGTAGGTCCATTCGTTAGTGGCGTCAATGGTGGACTGAAGAGAGGGTGGGAAGAGGTCGAGTTCTTTGTACGGGGATGGGAGAAGGTCATCAAAGGCGTGGTAGAACATGCGGATGATTTCGGAGCTCTGGTGGTTGTTAATCCTGGAATATTAATTGGATGTGGGAATGAATTGGGAGACAGACCTCATTGCTTACGATGCGCTGGGTTTTCTTATCGTAAAGCACAGGAACAGTGAATCTCCCTGCATAATCGGGATCACTGGAAAAGTAAATATCACGGAGATGGGTGAAGGAAGTGTGTAGTGGGTCTGGAGTGACGTTGTTCCCAGGGAGGGTTTCGTCAGTGGTTGCGAAGCGCCAGCCTTTTTGATTGAGCCTTGTTAGAAAAATCTCTCGATGTAGGTAGTACATCAATTTGATGGGCTGCTTACCCTTCTCACCCAAATGCCAGTGGACAGACGTATAAGAAATGAAATCCTCAAGACCCTTTAGTTTGAGTGTGATCAATGTTCGGTGCGCTGCGGGGTAAGGAAAAAGAGAATTATGTTAGTTTTGAAGTCTGTAACTTATCTAGTCTAATTTTTTTTTTACACATATAGATATATGTATATGTTCTGTCGTTTATGAGAGCTACTTACCCCATGGGCATGCATAGGAAACATAAAGATGGTACCGGCCCTTTTCGGGGGGAAATTCAGCACCCGGTTCTGTTGAGATCCAATTGCGGAAAGAAGAGACTTGACGCTTGAATTCACCCGATTTATCAGCCGGGTTCACCCAGTCAGTGATATTTCCAGCATTTCCTGTCTAGCAAGCAAGAACCGTTCCTTGTTAGCGGGTGTTTGGGATGGAAAGGAAGTCTAAAGGGAGTATGATCCACGTACCGCCATTGTTCGAGTTGGAGTGATCGGCAGTGCGGAGATGAAAGAAGAGTCTCGAGATGAGCGCGTCTTAGTACTTAAGAGCCGTGCTGTGGACCTGGAGGGTAAAATCAGGTAAGGTAAGCGGCAGGATCGAGACAGAACTGCAAACATGAAGATGAGAGTCGAAAAGGTGGGATGGAGGGGTTCTGGCGTAGGCAATAATATATGGATGGAATTTGGAGGCGGTGCGGGGAGCCAGTCAGAGTCCCAGTCAGAAAATGACGTTGATTACGGAGACATTTGTCATGAAACTTTGCTGACAAAGTATTACCCAAAACTTAGGTAGGTACTACAGTTAACTCCCACCAGGCATTAAATAATCATCATAAATTATTAAAAAAAAAAAGGTAAGGCCACTGGATTTTCTCTAATAATATGTGAACTGCATGCGTCTTTATACGGGGGAATCAGGTTTGTTTGTTTTTCCTTTTCTTTTGTGTTTAATAATGTCTCTCGTTCTGGTACAAAATGAAATGTTTTTGGCCGAAAACATTACTTCCTCAACCTCACCATCACATATGGGATTTCAACATCTTCTCCAGTTTGATCATCGGCAGCAACCTCACAAATGATGTTCTTCTGGTGGTCTGGAATAGGCTTTTTGCTGATGTGAGCGACTAGCTTGCTCATCCTATATATAAGTCAATATTAGTAAATTACTATATTATAGAGGTATTAGCTTTTGGAGGGGATACATACGGCATGGGAAGACGGTCCTTGACCTTGGATGGACCGTAAAAGCTGGCATACAATAGACTGACACCGGAGCTGACCATACTGATATCCAATCCTCGGTCTTCAAAGTACTTAAGGAAGTCCTGCAAGGGAATATCGTCCACCTCAAACCGATCCCAGATTTGGTCGATAGTAACTTCACCTTCCTTGCCCATATATTTGCCTTTTGGGCTTGCAATAGGCTCGCTGAACCCGAAGAATGGGAGCGCGAGGTTTACAAAGCCATTCTTATACTGCTCAATATCATCCTTACCGTCAATGATCTTATATAGTTCCAGAGCCACTAGACCTGTAATCAGGGCAGTAGTTGTGGCAATGGCAGGAATAATCTTTCCGGCAATGAACTTAGTCTTGTGGCGATCAGCCTGAGGAATATCGTAGTTGTCAGCGCGAAGATTACTAGCGGCGGTGATAAAGTCGATGTGATAGTTAGTATCGTCGTCCTTCTCAAACTCGACTGGAACAAGGCGGAATCCAGCAAGGGACTTGGGAGGTGGAAGCATGTCCACAAGTTGTTGGATCTCATTGTTGTCATCGAAAGAAGACCCTCCAGTCGTGGCATTTGGGTCCGGATCATTCTCATCGGCTTGGATTTTAATGCCAGACTTTGGTGTAAATTCGGGAATGATTAGATTGTCGACAACCTTGCGATAATACTCCTTATCGGCACCGGGATTCTTTATGCCGTAATTGAAACCGTGAAGGTTTGCAGCAGCTATGATAAACCCGAGATGCGTCGGGTTTGTGCTGTCGAACTTCAATGGCGTTGGAGCGCGCTTAGGCCCAGACCAGAAGAACTGACCAGAGGAGGTCTTCGAGTCGCGGGGGAAGTTATAGAGTAATTGTTGGATTGCATTGTTGTATTGGGCCTCAAATTGATGGCGAGCCCAAACAATACAATCGTCAAAGGTCAAGGGTTTCTCAGTCACCAAGAAATCACGGAGGTGCTCTAGAGTCTGCTTCTCATTACCGGCCTGCTTGAGAGTCTGTTCAATGTAGTTTGGCTGGGACAAGTACATATTGACGGATTCTGGAGGCCCAACAAAGTAAGTTTGGAAGAGATCCCTAGCCCAGGCGATGGTGTGCTCAATTCGGTTAGGGAAACTCTTGAGGGTACACATTGGGAATGACTTCTCTGGGGGATCCTGAGAGCTTGAGTAGGATTCTGTGATTCGCGGAAGGATGACTTGAGTATTTCCCTTGGTTCCGAGAGTGCCACTTTCCACTAAGGGTTTATGGAAGAAAACACAACGGCGATCGACATAAGTCCTTGCTTCAACGTTATCAAGGGCATTGGTGACTCCATCGAGTTGTTTCCAGAAGTCCTCATTGAAGACATCTTCAGTGTCAGGCCCGACGCGGTCCTTGAAAGTCACAATATGGCCCTTCAAATCGGGGTTCATGGCTTCAACCGCTGCGGAAGCACATTCGCTCTTTAGTTTACCGACGTCCTTGGAGCGGAACAAAAACTGTCTGTTAAGATTGCTCTTCTCGATCTGATCCATATCAGTAACATAGATCCTCCCGTTCGGGCCAGTTCCTAGACCCATCATAGCCCAGTTTTTCAAAGTTTCACATCCAATGGCTCCCGCACCGACAAGGAACTGGGTAACATTGGCAATCTTATCCTGGAATTCTTTGCCGAATACGGCAATTTGGCCATCGTAGCGAGTGCCAAGCGGCTTGCAGTTCTCTTCCGAGCGAGTAACAGAAGTAGGAAGAGACTCTAATGAGTCGAGATAGAGCCACTGCTGCACTGGACTGAACTTTCCAGATACTGCCTTGAGCACCTCCTGTGCTGCAACTCCGCCGAAGAAAGCGGCCAAGGGGTTTAGGTCACCACGGGCTTGGAAACTGAGCTCTTTGATAAGCTTGTTGTCGAGTTCAATTTTTTCCTCCTGGCTGGATGCAAGGTCGTTTGCGATCTTTATGACTTCTTCGGCGTCGGCCTCATGATGGGGGCGTGGGAGCTGGCCATTGTGGGCTTCTGCGAATTTA